>SCLH01000756.1:256423-312749 GCA_004367855.1 Oikopleura vanhoeffeni | reverse complement strand
TTGAGCGATAAAACTTTCACCTATCCGCCGGACCCTGCTGTAACTCTCACTAAAATTCTGGCTGTTCCAGATTATGTTCCCTGTTTAAACAGTTCCTGGTGAATTGGTAATGATTTTTCATTCTAAATTTACATGTTTACACTTAACCGCAGTTTTTGGTTGATTTTTTCAGTAGAATGCGAATTTTTGGATATGTGCATTTTTCCATAATGTTCCTTTTTTCTAAAAGTTCCAGATTTCTCAAAAATCTAATTTATCTAAATTTTTTTAAATTTTTCATTAGTTCCTTATTTTGTTCGATTTAAGGAGGTGGCATCGATCCGGCAGATGGGACATTTTTTCAGAGCGTCTATGAAAAAAAATGTGAAATTATTTTTTTATTTTTTATCTTTAATAAAATGTCCATTCTTGCAAACGTTATATTTAAATTTCTTAACATAAACGTAACTATCTGTAAAAATATTAAAACCACTTTTCATTGGAACTCCATTTCCAACTTAACGCCGACCATATAAATTTTTTTGAAGACGATATTACTAAACTTTTAGACATCTGTGCGGGTTGTAATGCGCTAAAAAGTCCGGTTTCCATGGCTTATTAAACAAAAATTTCCTTTGATATGAAAGTTTTTTTTGTCCATTTGAAAATTTGGTCAAAAATGGGCAAAAAGTAAGAGCGAAAAACAACTTTTTTGAGATAAAAATGGCGCCTATTACACGCACAATTTTATTTGAAATTTATTACTAGCAATAAAATTTTAAAATTGAGCTGCAATGTTATTATCGAGTGTAGAGTACCAATTCTTAGTGGACATACGGTATTGATAGATACAAAAAAAATTAAATAATGATTCTACCTTATTTTTATTGAGAATTCGAAAACCATAAATTTCAAAATTTTGGACATGATATTGCGGAAAATTTTCATGATATTTCATAAAATTCAAACAGAAGATAAATAAAGATTTTCTATGATTTTTCAAACGGGCTGTCAGAAAATATATAAACATGCATGAAAAAAGTGAAAGTTGGCCTATTTTTTTTTGATTTTATTTCACAGATTCAATTCGAAAAAATTAAGAAAAAATTTGTGGGACAAAAATGCGGAAAATTTTCATAATGCTTTAGATATATATTAATATAGAAATATTTACGAATCAAAGATTAAAGTTCGAACTCAAATCTTCCTAAATAGAGAAAAAGTATTTTTTTTATAAGTAGATGCACATTTATTCTGGTTCAGCTTAACGATAATAAGCACAAAAAAGTAAACAGCTAATTAATTTCTTGGTTAAAATTGACTCAAGTCTGCCGCGTCGATCTACTCCCTTTAAGCTCCTAATTTTCCCGAAAAATTAATCAATTCCGAAAAAGTTCTCGATTTTCTCCAACGAAGTCAGATTTGCCTAAAATTCATTGTGACAAAAAGTTACGCCACCGATGGACCCCTTAAATGCATATTTCATAATTGCCAGTACCACATCAAGTTTTACGTCTTTGTTAATTTTACCGATCATTCACCTGTGAATATGATTATTTCCGATCGTTTATTGGCGCGTGAAGGGTTCATTTGTTTAATTGTCAGTATGAGACTAAAATACTGATACATATTGTCTGGTTTTGTTATGAAAATTATAAATGAAAAATGAAGAAAATACGCAAAGCGTAATGTTTTGAATAATTAGCACAAAAAAGGAAATATAATTATTCTTATATTATTATTATATATTGTATTATTTCTTTGAAAACTAGAAAATGAAATTCGAATGGTTTAACATTGTAGCGACTTTATAAGTGAGTCTGTACCCGACTTGATTCTGGCACTACGAGCCTGCCATTTCTTTAAATCGAGCTATATATAAGCAAACTTCATTATCAAAATATATTTTCAATTATATTTAAATATAAAAAATTCAGGCCCAACTTTGCTTAACAATTAAAAAACAATTTTAGTTTTACATGAATTAAAGGCATTTAATGGACATAAGAAAAATTAAAAGTTTTAGCCAAAAATTACCTCCAGTTACACACAAAAGTGCATATAATAATATGAATTTAAACGTTTATTTTATATTTGAAACTACTTTATATTCAAATTTAACTGATTTTCTTTCCTTCTGTTAAAAAAATTAATTATATGTCTTTAACAAAATTTCTCTGGTAAATGACTCTTAGTTGTTGTGGAAATATTTTATTTCTCGTGAGAAGAAGACAGAGAATATAGCGCCTACGCATTATTGTTAATCCGTATTTCTGAAGTTTTGGACTTCTAGAATGCTCTATTTAAGCGGAGACCCAATTTTAACAAATATACAAGCGCAATCTTGAAAGTTAAGAACTCGAGCGGTACTGAAAATATTACTAATTATAAATCCTTATATTATCAATAAACCAAAAAAAACACAGTACCGAATTGGTAATTTGAAAAAGTTCTCAAATACACAAACTAAAACTTTGGGATAACTTTCACGTTTTTAAGGACTTTTTCGCATCTAAACCACAAGTCAGAATAAAATCGCGTGCGACGAAATAATTCAAAAATAAGGTTGGCGGGAAAACATGCCAAATAAATTATCCTTATTTTCTTGAAACATAATCACTGACGTTTCTGGACTTTGGTTGTAATGGAAAAAAAAGTCTTAAAAACTGTCTAAAGACCTTTTCATTCTTTCAAATGTTATTTAAGCAATTTTTTGAAAAAACAGTACTATTTGGCCGACCTTATCTTGAAGAAAACGGTCACGTGACTTATTTTTGGGACTATCGTGTGATGATAAAAAGTCTGTCGAATTTTTTCTCATGATCACGATCAAAGGTTTTATTTTGTATTAAAAAACTTTTCGAAAAAATAAGCTTACTGTAATCACAGTATAACTTTCATAAAAAAAACGCACAACGTGAATTTTCTTTAAATGATTGAGCGTCGTAAATGCATTAAAGTGGTGAATGGCAGCTGGATGGCAGAAATAAAGTCTACGAGTTTAAGAGGGTTTATAGTGGCTTCATCTTCGATCAGCATAGGTAGAGACATTTATTTTTTATTTTATTTTTGCGTGGCTTGTTTACTGACTTCTTATTTTTTTTTTGTTTAGTTGCATTTATTCGAATGACATTTGTTACAGTAGAGCGAGCTTTCTGAATAATTTACTACACATATGTTAGTAATCTAACTTTAGTTTGCAAATATTTTGTATAAGCTTAATCCAGCGAATTCAGTAAGCTCTGTACTTGTCAGGATCTATATCGTCAAAAATATTCAGGTGATAAGTTGCATTTTTAACTCATCCACCGAATAGTGACTAAAATCCCTCTCAAAGTTTTGTTTGCGTATAAATACGGGGTGTACAGTAAAAACAGTTTTTATAATTTTTTGGCAAAAAAGCATTTTTACGTAGGAAAGTTTATGTGTATGTTTATTGTACAGAAAAAACACAAAACTTATCCTTTTTCTTGTTCCTCCTTCCGAGCATTTCGTTAACGATTCCAGACCACACAGCTCCAAAAACGGCGATACATTTTTATATATAAGATATAAATAGATTATGTAAAAATAGAACTAATAAAAATAAAGTGTAATTATGATTTACTAGGTTTCGACTTTTTTATGCTGTAAAGAACGCTGAAAAAAGTGTAAAGAAAAGAATGAAAGGATAAGAGGGGAGAGGAGGGGAGAGATAGAGAACAGGAGACAGATAAAGAAAAAAGAATGCAAACAAAAGCAAAAAATGATGAGAAACATTTTTACTGTCAATCTCCATATTTACAGTCATGCATTCTGTGACAGTTCAATATGTCAGCCGGAAAAGTGACTCCTGACTGACATCAGACCAACCGACTCAACATACAAAAATATAATACAACAAAAAACTCCCGATATAACCAAAGTGTTCAAACCTCAAGTTATTTGTTTTTTATCGCAAAGTTCATTCTGCAAGGTTTTACAAATATAACCACAATCTTGCCTGCAAAAAAGCTGTATAGCAGGTCGATTTACGACTATACTTATGTGAATACTTATGCTCCCATAGGTGTATTTTAGCGTAACACGTGCTTCTGATGAGTTTTTGATGAGTTTTTTGAAGTGACTTACACATTAAGGTATTATTACCAAAGTTACAGTAATTTGACCAACACACTGCACGAGGTAACTGACTGCGAAACTCAAGGATTCAAATTGCTTTTTTCATTTTTACAATATAGATCAACTCCTTTTAAAAAAACTGTTTTGACTTATCCGTTTTATTTATTATAAAATTTCATAATAATAATATTCTGACACATTAAATAATGGGCTTGTACAAAGAATAACAGAAGGTTTTTGCAAAAAGTTATTTATTTTGAGCATCCTAGAGTTCTAAAAAAATGAAATGATATGTGGAGCAAACTTCTGCAATTTAGGACATATTATTAGTAAATACTAAGGTTAAAACCTAAAAGTATTTCTTGATACGATTGAAATTAAAAAAATTAATTAATTTAATCAGTACACTAAAGTATTATAGTATTTTGTGATCAAAACTACATTTTAAAACTTAGTCCAAATACAGTGAGAGTCTGGCCTCCCGGGTAATGTTTGGAAATGCCTTAGTAAGGAGACTGAGATTAACAGACTTAAAGTCATTTGTGTTAAGCTCATCCTCATTAATAATCAGCTTTTTGTTCATCAAAATCAGGCCAACGTAACCAGCTCTAATTGCCTCCAAGATCACGGCATTTGAATTAAACGCCAGACTGACCCTTCCTGGGAGAATTTTACTTTGTTTGAAAATTCTAGGAAATTTATGTAGCAATCCTCTCATGAAAGGTGTCTTGGCATCTCTATCCTTTACCGTAGTTTCTATGCACTCAACTGCCTCAGAGAACGTTTTTGGGGCTCCAAATCTTTTTACAGACTCCCGAGCCACAATTGAAAAGTCTTGTATGGCCTCCAGGGAGTTAACAAACTCTGCCGTGGATTTGATTGTATAGGGTTTATCTTCAACTATTCCAGGCAAAACTGTCAGTAAACGACATCGCGAAGCACGTTCGTATAGGGCCATAATCAGGTTCCCGCAAAACGACCAATTTTTCAGAATTTGCGCCATTAGGAAGCCTTGCTAAAACAATATTTGTTTCATAATGTATATTTTATTTTATTATTTTAAGCAATGGTTGATTATGTATTTTCGATCGTGCTGTAATTCTGAGGGAAAATATTTTTTATGTCGCATGATCATATATTTTAATTTAATGACTCATTCGGTGCATAAGTTAATTTTAAATAAACTAAACCAAAATTGACTTCTTATCAAATTTGAGCAGATCATAGTGTCTAACATTTATGACTAGACAATTTGAAAGTAAATCAATATTTATTTTTAATTTTATTTATGAGATTCCGAAAGATATGTCAGACCGTACCTCGTATTCATTGATAGTGTTCGATGAAAGACCAAGCATCTCTGCAAAGGCGCATCTGAAACGTTTCTTTGGCAGTATCATATTTGAATGGCCATCCCAAATGGAAGCTTCTTTATAGGCTTCGTAATACCGGGATACAAGATAAATTGCCTAGAAAGTGATTTAATATTTTGTATTTTCACTTTGCCCCTTAAAAACCCTTTAAAAACAACAATTTTTGAGACTATAACTCAAGACAGCAGAAGGGAACACTTCTTAGTGAGAAAGAAAAACTTTAGATCTCAAGTCTAAGAACTACTTTGAACAGATTTAATTTGCAGGACATTACATCTCCTTATTTTTTCCCTGTTATTGGTTCGAATCCTATCTGAATTAGTTTCAAATCGGTAAGGCCTACAACAACCAAAGATATTTTAACTCTCTTCAGCTAGTTCATCGAAAAATATAGTAGGCAAATTGGCTACAATTCCTAAGATTAGTTGATCAAGAATAAGTGACTATACTTTGCATACCTTTAGTTATTTTTAGATAGCAAAAATTAAGTACAATAATCACCACATGGTAAAACCATTATTATCTGTTAAAACTACTAATTGGATAAAAAAGACTACAATCTGATTATCATTTCTCTGTGAATGTTTTTACCTTAGGTCGGAATTCATTTCTTCTAAATAGAAAACAATTGTTTGAGTCCTCAATTACAACCGATTCCATAAGCGAATTGAATTCACAAATCTCATCAATATAAACCACCTTTCCCGAAAATTGACATGGTAAACAGTCGGAGAGTTGAACGTTATATTGCATAAACATTTCCGTTGTCGAGAAGTGGTTGTTAAAATAAAATTCATCATTTAAATAACCCTTAATCAGTCCCTTTACTGGAACGTTCTCCATAAAGTTAACTCCAGTTGACTGGTCCGTATCACTCAGGCTACCCGAAATTGGTTCAATGTCAAACTCCGCTGCTAACTTCTCGATGCTTTTTTTATTTGCATCATAGGAAAAGTTCTCACCAGAGCCTGATTCAAGCTTTTTGCCCTCCTGGAAACAGAGCTTTTTCACCACCGGTGGCAGAGTAGGGGTATCCATCCCTGAGCAAACTGATTCCCGGTCCCTTTTTCTGTAATTTTTGTCATTTGGACCAGTAGCTGGGGAATGTGGTTCGTAAAACGGGCCTTCACCCTCAGCTGACTCTTCTTCCCCTTGGAAGAGACGTCTTGGTTGCGGTGATTTACAGATTTCTGCTGGTTCCTAGAACAAAACTATAAGTTCACAAAGAAAAGATAGAGCGAAAAACAAAAAACAACGATTTGAATCAATATTACTGCAAGATTTATGTATCCTTTCATTTTAAAGTAAAGAAAAATCTGCAAATATTTTTAACATTGTTTTACATTAGGATTTATTATACGTACCCTACAACATTAAAGTGTCATATTTACTGGGCATATACTGGGAATACTCTATGATATCAGAATTACAGTCATAATCCCTTCACACAGCTATATCTATACTCCAAAAAACAAAAAAGATTTTATCAAATATTACCTCAACAGTCCGATCTGCATTCTTCTTATCCCTAGTTTGTTCATTTGGTGAGACAAACGAGTTGTCTCCTGACTGCAAGTCAGAAAGATTGAGCTGATCAGGTTGTTTTGGTCCCACATTTTTAGGTGTATCCTTCATCAAAGCAGCGAGAAAGATCTCAGATAACAATAAAAATCGATAATAAAATCCCTATTTAGGGGTCTTTAAATTTTCCGGTTTTATTTGGAATGAGAGACACCTCCCCTTATTTTCCGAAGTGAACATAACTTTTTCTATCCAATCTATTCAACAGATGCTAGATTTCAGCTTTTTGGTCTGGATTTGAGTTCGAATAGAATTACAATCCAAAAAAAATGTGTATTACATTTTATTTTTTCCACAAAAACACCAATTTAGTTACCGTAGTTTTCATTTTATAATGGAAAATAAGAGCCCGAAACAGTTCTATATGGAACATGGGGATTTTGATTAATGTATAAAAGTTTTTTGAATAATTTTCAATTTGGGAAAATCTGACCAGTTCATTTATAAGGATAATGTTATCCAAAAACTGCGGTACGGAAAAAAAACAGAAACCTTTAATCTGAAAATTATTAAACACCTAGAAGCCAAAGTAAACTAATTTTCCACTTATTTCTAGAATTTGTCTAAAAGTATTTTTTTGGTTTTTCAGACTTGCAATTTTTGTTATTAGTTCCTTTTTCACCTTTGAAAGAGCTACACCCAAAAACACAACCAGACCTAAACTTTTTGGTGCTCTTTACCCCCTTAAGTATTGAAGATAGGAAAGACAATCTAGGCAATTGTCTAGGATGCTAAGTCTATTCGAGGTTTTTAGACTTTTTGATGATGAAAAACTCCATTGGGAGGAGGGAGAGGTACAGCTGCACCCGTTGGGCGAAATTGATACATTCTCCGTAAGTTTGTGTTCGTTTGAATATATTTTCCCCCTCTTTAACAGTAGACAATTTTTTTAAGATATCACCGAATATTGCTCATAATGTTCATAAGACAAGTCGCGTAAAAGGACAAATAACTGATAGAACTTAAGAGTAGAAAGTATGTCAGAAAAACCTGACAATTGTTGTGTATAATCAAATTTTTAGAAAATCGAGTTCAAAAAACCGAAACAAAAGGGTCCCCCATGCAGGGTATGTCGTTTGTGTTTCGGAGAGTTAATTGTATTTTTTTGGCATTTTTTCTCTATCCGAGGGTAGCAGGGTGAACCTCTGAGCAATTCCTCTTTGGGGCTCATGGGGTTTTGACCCTGCGACCCATAGCGTGCAGTTCGAGTATTGACCCGTTGAGCTATGGGGGACCCGAGTTATATCGATTTTAACCAACATTTAAACAAAACACAAACAACAGATTAACACACTTAAAAAAGATGCTAAAACCCCGATCTTCCGTTTTCATCACTCTATTTTTGATAAAACAGACAAACAAGCAAATCTCCCCTTTTAATCCTCACAGATTTGGTGTCCGGACAGAAAAACTCACTTTTGTTTGTTTTAAAGACAATCTGAGAACCGCACCTAGCAGTCTTACTCTCGTTTTTTATGATAAAAAAATCTTATTAAGTATCAAGATGTCTGTTCCGTGATTAAAACTGTAGTGGGTAGTTTGAGCTTGGAGATATTTGGTCATAATGTTGCCTTAAAAATGAGATTAGCAATGCACGATCAACTTTCGAAATGCTCAAACTTAGTGGATTGTCAAACTTGGTATGGGAAGTGGAGCGAGGCCACTAGAAGAATGATCAAAATACTCCTATCAGATAGCATTATCGAATTTGGAGTAAACTGTAGCGAAGCTGTATTGAAAATTTCAACATTTTTTAATGATTCAGATTTGCCATTGAATCTACCCGCCTACCGTTTAGCTATACATGTAAGAGAAAAAGCCTTGCATTTATAAGAAAACCAATCCACTATTTATTTCTTATTAAAGTTATCACTGACCTAAGGTGTTTTTATATTTTTTTTTTTTTATTATTATAATTATTTACATTACATTAGATAATAACCAACCGAATCTTAAATTTTTCTCTCTCATAATCAGTTTTAGCATATTATTCATGCCTTTTTTTCAATATTGGTAAATTCGAAATTATAATCACTAGTTAAGGTTAAATTTCTGGGTATTATTTATATTACATCTGTGATTTTAGGCACACGATGAGGCAAATTTTATCCAAGGGGCCGAAATGACGCAGATTATTGAGACAGTTACTGAGTATTTGTTCAGGAATCAGAGTGCAAATCTGGATCAAGCTTTTATTGAGGTAAAAATAGTAGTAATTTTTTATTTTTTATTATTTTTTGAAATTCTTTTCACCATTATTGCACTTATTGTAATTCTGAGGTACCATTTTGCAGCCAAAAATTCAATATAAACCGAATATCTTTTAAAATATGTAATTAAAAATTATTTAATTTTTAGCCGGAAATACCCGCCGAGACTATCCACCTTCAGCCAGAAGATATAGTTTTACTAGAAAATGAGAAGGCCGATGATGAGAGCTTTAGAACCCGGTATCTAGTTCTGTCGTATCGCAGAGCGCAGAACCAAAACCTCGAGAGTGGTAGGTTCCCTTTACTAAGTGCCGATTTAAAGGACTTAAATGAGCGAGGGGACCGCTACCTCCTTGAACCGCGCAAGACCTTTGTACATCGGTCGAGACTGATTTTTTATAAAAGTAACCGGTTGTACAATTTGACCGGTTTGACCAAATTGCAGAGGGTAATGAGTCGACAGCAATATTGTGAAGCAGGAGTTTTGACTTTACAGGGATCATGTGATGCCCGTTGTGCTGGCTGCTTAAGAAGCCATGGGTCTGTTGACGGAAGTCATGCTAGAGTAGATTCTGACTCTTATGTTTCAATGGCCGTAAATACTGCCTGTGTGATTCGCTAGTAAGTTTTTTAATCTAATAGATAGACAAGTCAACTTATTAGTTAGCTTTTCATAAGAATCTATAATTAGCCAAAAAACTGTTGAAGAATGCTTTTAAGCTGTTTCTAAACAGTTCAGTAGGAGATAATTTTATTTAGTCGAACTAAATTATTTTAGATCCCATTTATCTATAGAGCTAATAGCCTTTTGTTGATCATTTTAACCATTAACTGAGAAAATATATGTAATACTTTTTGCGGTGAATTGCGTGATCTAAACATTTATATTAAGCATGTGCCCAATTCTCAATTTTGGCAAGATAAAAGGCGACGTGATGTATTATCCAGGCTCAGAAATAGGTGGTAACAACGGAATGATAGATTTAGCGGATAAGTCAAAAGTTTGGAACAGCTTGCAGTCCCGGACCGGCTCAGGCAAGGGAATCTATCTGGAAATTATCCTTGGAATCGGAGCTCACAGATCAGTTAACCCATTCGCTCCTCTACATAAATCGCTTTGGTATTTATTGAGTGAGAAAATTGGTTTTGAAATCATTCAGGGAGCACATCTTGGTACACTGAAGGTAAACATGAAGGACATCTTTGAGAATAAGACAAAGATGCTTGAGTTAGGCTCAGCCTTCATGTTTTTTGCTGCCAGATGCAAGCGTGATCCCTACACACCAGTCTACGCTAATAATGATTTTGGAGTAACTGTAACGACTGTAAGTAAAAATTAAATTAAAGTAAAATAAAAGTAAAATGTTTTCATGTCATCAATCAGAGAAACATCAAACTTATTTCTTTTAACAATGCATAGCGATTCTGTCAAAAAAATAGTGTTTATCCCCTCGAAACCATTTTGTTCACATAAATACCATAATAATTAGTATGAATAATTATTTCAAAAGTAAAAAATTATTGCTCAAAAGTGAACCACCATCTCGCAACTTTAAGAAAACTTGCATTAAAAAGCCCGTCCACCGAGCAAAATCTTTTTTATTATTACTGTATCATCCGAGAAAAAAAAAAAATGTGAAAATATCAATTTTCATATAGGGTATAACACCTTATCTTGCTGAAATGACTTATTCTGACCAATCAGACTCCTTAATTTTATAAATTTTTAGGGAGATTTAAACACCTTGGCATTCCTTTTTTTGCTTTCAAATAACCAGTCAGTTCTGCCAATAGGACTCGCCCTTAATCAATTAATATCTTAAATTTTTCAGGGTCAAATAAACGGACTGGCTGACGAGATATCTGTTTTGGTAAATGCCTCAGCCAATCTTTCTGTTTATCTCGGTATTGGATTTGCCAGTTACAAAACCATGCCATGGTCAGGCCGAATACCTATCAAGTCAGTTTGTGCACGTGTTCAGGACCTGACTTTAAAGAAATTAAGACATTTCCAGTTCGCCGGTATAAGTGGCGAACTGACAAATGTCAAGATGCTTCATGACACAAAGCCGGAGCTGTTTACCATGCATTTGAACATCCGGGAAACTCAGTTTGGAGGGTCAGAGACTACTATGCGTGGAGACCCGTGTACTTTTAACGAGTGCACTCTGGGAGACTCCTGTTTAATGAACCTTAAGGTAATAGAAAACTGCATACTTATTTTTTGAGAGAAAACCCGCGCCAAACCTATCATGTTGTCACTCTAAGTGATACTCATCACAAATTTTTTGGCCAAGTTTTATTTTACTTTCCTTTTATTATAGAAAATTTAAACTCTTTCGTAGAATACTAGGCTTTAATTATCTTGAACTTTTTAGTCCCTTGAGGTAAAGTTACCGCGCATGGGAAGGCAGGTGATGCAGCTAAAAAATGCAGATAGTCTGGCCGCCATCAAGTTCAAGGAGCGTGATGAGAACAGGTACTACAATGAGCAGTTACTGAATATCGAATGTTTTCAGAATGTAAAAGGCAAGTGCTTTATTTAAAATTCAAACAACCCATAACACTTTACGAAAACTAGTCTTATACTTTAAAGGTTTTAAAGTAAAAAACCTTGAATTTTTGAAAAATTTTGGAGATTCATTTGGAAATCAAAAAGTTTTTTTGTGAATATTTTTCTTTTTATTAAAGTTTCCAGGAACAATTGACAAAATCTATCCATCAAAAAATCTTACATTTCAGACATTCAAAATGGCTTCCGACCCTTCAACTCCGAGGAGAAATTTCTAAAGTTTTTCAGAATGCTTCCTGGTGTCAAGTTAGTTAGACCAAATTGGACCTTCTATGACGACAATAAAGGCAACAAACCCGGATTTGAGTCAAAAGAGGAACGATCGAAGCTAATATCAGCTTATCTCAACTATCCTGCTTTTGGGTATCACTTCAAATTTGAGGAATCAACCATTTTCTTTGTTTTTACTTATTCAAAACGTGTTATAAACAGATTCAACGCCAATGCTTGGGTCTGCGAAAATTAGTTGATTTGTCTATTTGAAATGTCCCATTATATTTATATTTGTGAACATTTGCATATTCTCAGACAGAAAACTCGAGTTATAAATTTCACCCATGTAAATTATTTTCACGAAAGAATAAAAACCATACTTTCACAACTTCAAATCAGGTCTTTTATTAAGCTAAAAATAGCCAGAACTGATAAACCCAAACACAGCTAAAATCCCACCTTCATTTCAAAATGTTTTTAGTGAAGCCCGAACTCAGACGGTGTGTGGTTTTTGCAGTCAATTTTATTTATATATAGTGAATTTATTAAATTAGCAAAACAGTCAGAATTTGTAAGTGAATATGAGTTTCTCCTGAAAAAAAAGAGACCTTACAACCCACCAAAAAAATATATATCAGTTTTTCAGTTATACTGTCGTGAGGGGACGAAGCTAACAATCTGTATATCAGAAAACTACTTGATTTGGCCGCTTACTTTTTATTTTGAGACCTCTTTTTTTGAGGAAAAATATGGACTCTTTCAAGTTCGAGCCATTATCATTGATCATATCTGTAATTTTCATATCATCATCAAGTGATAATTTAATTAACGACAGATGAAGCTCAAAAGATGATCTATTTTGTTCCCTAATGTAATCTATTATACAGTCCCTGATCGAAGTCGAAATTCCTATGCAAAATTTGAATTTCGACTGATCAGAAATGTCAATCATGAAATCCAAGATAGAGTCGAGATTGAGATATGACATAGTTCTTAGTTTATCAATAATACTTCCCAGTGAACTTCTAAACGAGACTTTTTCTATATTATCACTGTCAAAAAACATTTCTAATTCGAATGGAAAAATCTCATCGAACATTATTGTCATCTCCTGTCTTTTACTATCAAAAAACTTCATTCTTTTACTCATTTTTTTGTTACTAATCGACAAACTATTTGAGACTCTTTTACTCGTTAACAGTCCAAGAGATAGAAGTTCAGGTGGCTGCAAAAATCTAGCCAATTTCTCCAGAATTCTAAGAGGGTTTTTTACTTCGCTATTTTCGTAGAAAATTTGAAAAAGGGTGACATCCGAATATTTGATCAAAAGATTATCAACTTCATTTAAACTGATGTTTCGTAAAACCTTGCTAAATTCGTTTGTTTTTAATATTCGGAAAACACAATTTTTTGAGTCCTTTATCGAAACCTTTGACTGAACGGCTAGGTCAGTGAATTCTTCATTTATTTCAAAAAATTCGCAGTAGAGCATTTTATAACAAAAATTAACTATAAAACTTCCAGAATTCTGACGTTCGCTTATCAGATTGATCTGAGAATTAAGTTCAGCTTTGCTGTTCCCCAGAAAAATTTTGAAACTATCATTCAATAAAAATGAGTTTGCTAGGCTAAAATTCACCAGAAGACTCAAAATATTAAAATCTGGAGTGCCCTGTGACTGATTTAAATATTTGAATACAAAATGTCGATCATTATTAAAGCAGTCAATTTTTTGTTTGGAGAAGTTGGCTAATTTGTTTTTATTGATAAAGATCAGGTCACCTTTCATAGTAATTGATAAGTGACCTGAAAATGATACAATCTGTTTCCAGATGACAGGCATTTTCAGGAATCCAAAGTCTTTAACATTCGACTTCGAATCAATCCATTGCTTGAGCTGGCTGCAGTTGAAAACTATCGTTTGATAACCTTCAATTCTTCTAACAGCATATAACATATTTCCGTTGTATTTGTTCAAGAAACCTTAATATATTTAGTTATATAATTTATTTCGGAATCGAACAATCTACGAGGAGTATTTTCTAATATATGGTGCGGATTCAGAGGAGGGGGGGATTCGGGGGGGGATGTGTCAGATGACACTTAAGAGGTGAGAAAGGTGAATAGTTTGAACAAAAGGAATACATAGAAAGTGTAATCCTCTGAAGGTAAGAGACAAAGGTGAAATTAGAAAAGTAAGTATCATTTGTAATTGGACATTATTTCATCAGATTGATGCACCGGACTATATAGCTATGCCTAGATCCTATCATGAATATTACAGACTCTCAACTTTTAATTTTTTGTAAGCTGAGAATCCATATTCAATCTGGAAACCAGGCCGCAGAGAACATTGCCAAAGCTGTGAAAAAATATTCAAATATTCAAATATCCATTTGATCCTTGCACATTTTTTGATACGGTTATACAGTATGCATTTTATCGATAGGATCATTTTTTTTCTTTTATTATTATTTTCTCGCGTTCTTTACAAAAAAGATATTTAAAGAATACGAAATGATAAAGGTATCATTTTTGGTAAAATATAACACTTTACATATTTAATAAGTTACATCATATAATTGCGGATTGACCGCACTGTAACCGTGTCAGCAAACTCCTTGGCTTAGACTACAAATGTAGTGATTAACGAAATGCTGTAGTATTTATAAAAGACCTATAGAGTAAATAACTCCAGGAATGTCTATCGACTATCCTTTATATTAATGTTTTTTATTTAAGTATAAACTCTATAGTTTTAAAAAAGGGTTTATTAATTTTAGTTTGGGCTTTCAGATTATAAAAAGAAGTATATGGACAGTTTATTCGAGATTTTTAAGATAGTTAATTGAATTTATCATTTTCAACTTTTCTTAAATGGAACAACGATCTATATATCCTATTCCCATCAAGTCTAGGGAGATTATTCTTATAACTTTTGAAAACTTCAAATGAGCTACTGCAGTACAGGTCAAAATCAACACTAAACTGCTGCATAACATTTTGGTTGTGCTTCAGTCTAATCCGATTCTTAACATGTAAAACCTCGCCTATTTTGAAAAACTCTTTTTTATCTTTTTCAATTTTGTCGGACAAACCAGATCCGTGAGGCTGAGTTTTATTTTTTTCCTCCGTACTGAGTTTGTCCATAACTTCTAGTAAGATGTCATTGTAGGACTCAAAAAAGTGTCCCGTACTAATTGCTCTGATTACGACATCAGAAAAGGCAGTAACATCAAAAATTGCCTTGTATATTTCTGGTCCAATTATTTCGATTAGGTCGATTTTTAGGTCATTTTTAACTCTTATAACATTATCTTTATGTTCATTAGTTCTCAAAAATTTGTAGATATTATTATTCTCTACTTTAATATATTCACAGCGGTTGCACCATTTATCATTTATTTTTTTCAATCTGTGCTGACATATTGAGTTATAATATGTTTTGATTATCGATTTATTGCTGTGAAAACCGAAGTTCGTTCTAATTCTCGCAGGAAGTCTATTCAATATATCAAATTTATTGTATGGAAAGCTAAGATTGATTTTACCTTTTGATAATTTAGCGATATTTTCTGGTAAGTGAAACGTTACTTCAGTTAGTCCTAAAGTCCTATTTTGGATATAATCCTTTTTAAATTTATTTTTGAATGGATCGAAATCAGATATCAGGGTTTGTTCATTTTTATTCATAAAAGGATCGGAATAAGGTTTATTCCCCGGTAATTTCATGCATTTCAAAAGTATATTATAATCAGATAGGGGGGTTTTAGTTTTGATTATACCATCTATTAAAGTGACAGCCAACTTTTCCTGGTCATTTGAGAGACTGCGCATTTCACATATCTCTAGCAACTCTGATTGTGACATACTGTGATATGTGCCGTCCAGACCAGATTTTTTTGGCCGAATGTTATAAATTGCCCTAAGGGCTTTATTTAGTTTTGACTGCAGTTTCCCTGATTCTGAGACCGTGAGAGGCTTTGCAACAGCCAAACCATGTTGAAAAGCACCCATAGCGTACGACATAATGATATTCTTGATTTGCTTTTTACAGCCGAAATCTTTTAGGGTGTGTGTAAATACCGTACTTGCTCTGAATTTAGTTTCAATGTGATCAAGTTGTGGCCCTATTTCAAGTTTATCATTATGGCGTATCCCCAAAAAACGAAATTCCCTGATCTGCTCTATTTCATCCCCAAAAATTGATAATGAAAATTTTTGATCTAATTTTTTACCAAATCTCATGTAGAAGGATTTTGATTTGTTTATCGAAATATCTACCGATTTGAGCCATGTAACAATTGCCTCAGTGAAGATATTTGCGCGGGCCTCTACCTCCTCCCAAGTGTCACCATGCACCAGAATGGTGCTATCGTCTGCATAGTTTATCATACTATGAGTGTCTGAACAGAAGTTTTTTAGAATTTTCTCGGCTTCATTATTAACAAAGCAGTAGAGACCTGGGCCATTGCAACTACCTTGGGGGACACCATTATTTGGTAAAACATAGGTCTTAGATTTATCCGCACCATGCTTAACAAAAAACCTTCGATTAGTCAAAAAAGTTTTAAACCAATCAAACGTTGGTTTATCTTTGATTCTCTCGGCTAATAGCTCCATAATTTTATAGTGCTTAGGCGCTCCGAAAGCGTTACTCCCATCGAGAAAGACAGACGCGGTGCAATTATATTTACTAGTGTGTACCCCCCTTACGAAAGCTGCAAAGGCTGTGGAGCATGACCTGCATGGGCGAAAGCCATGTTGCCAGTCCTCGAATCCGTTATTTTTTTCACAAAATTCGGAGAACTGCGCAGCACAGCACCGCTCAAGACAGGCTCCTAAAGAGTCCATAACTGTTATAGGCCGCTTTTTTTTGGGATCATTTTTATCCTTTTTAGCACTTGACTTATCAATGCATGTGACTTTATTGGTTCTGAAAGTTTTATAAAAGGTACCTGTAGTGAAACTGGTCCGAAACAGATTCTCAATTATTGGTTGGTAGCATATTGGCATCGAATCTAAAAATCTACCATTTATTGAATCCTGACCCCTAGTTGACTTTTTTGCTTTTTGAATACATTTTTTTATAGAACTTTTTGTATCCTTACCAGTCCAAGGTGGAGTTTTTAGTGTAAAAACTGGTCCAGGCAATCGCTCTGTATTCTCAAAAATCGAATCAAGTTTGGTCTCTGAAATAGGTTCATAGTCAGCCCCTTTATGTTGTAA
This sequence comes from Oikopleura vanhoeffeni, assembly GCA_004367855.1. NCBI lineage: Eukaryota > Metazoa > Chordata > Appendicularia > Copelata > Oikopleuridae > Oikopleura > Oikopleura vanhoeffeni. Next base: position 295,491 of record SCLH01000756.1, on the reverse strand, counting down.
GTCGTATATACACTTTGCAAGTGTTTCCGCATCAAGTTCTGATGCGTTGTAAAAAGAATTTTGATTGTCGGTATATTTATTAATTACCCCCCAGATAGAGTTCATACTTATGCATTTGTCCTGGAACATATTCATAAGTAAGATCCTCTTATCACGTCTGTACAATTTTCTATGTTGAAAAGTGGCCTGTCTGATAGACTTGTCAATTTCAAATTTAACGCGCGACCTTGAATTTCCGTTTTTATTAATATCGTTTAAAACCTCCTCCCTCCAGAATTTTAAGCTTTTTACTCTCATGTTCCACTCAGCAGTATCAGGTGCCATGGGGGGTATAAATTTAGTCATTGGAACGGTTTTAATCATTTCAGGTTCCAATATATTTGAGACCGCCGAGAGGAACTTGAGATTACATTCAGCTTTTACCACATCCGATCTGCTAGAGTTCATATTTTCGAGAAAGACCGGCCAGCTGGCAATAAGAGCTTGAAAAATTTTCAATTTTGGGGCCGGCCTTCTCGAAGATATAACTTTTACAAAGCAGTCATCCTTCATAACTATCGGTACGAAGAAATAGAGCGCCTTATGCCCATCACTTAAGTTGGCAGATAAATCTCTGAGCTGGAATTCAACTGGCTTTATATTTTTATATAATAAGTGGTCAATTGAGCTTGGTAATTTGCTCAAATGGTTACAATGAGTTTTCATTGTTGATTTAACACAATTTTTATAGTCAAAAAACGATTGATTTTTTAGCTCCCCTACCACAGAATTTTCACCACCCCTAGGTTTATTATAGTCAAGATTTAAGTCTCCTCCGAAAATGTGAGGGTTCATATTAGTTTGACTTGTAGCAAAATTACTCCATTTTACCAGACTAGAATGTTGAAAATTCAAATCTGAAATTCCATTATTGAATCCCTTATTAAACAGCTCACTGTTTTTATTAAAGCCGTAGCAACATGAAAAACAGTATTTTTTGTTATCAGTGTTAAGGCTAATTGTAACAACTGAACCTAAAGATTCCATTTGAATTATTTCACTTTCATACTCCCTGGCAACCAAAAACAGTGTATGTACCAGACCCATATTATCTACTGGAGATGAATATAGGGTGTAACCTGGTGGAACCAATTTGCCCGAATCTATATAACCTTTATTTAACCTTGCTTCTGAGATCCCAAAAATTTTTACATTTGAGTAGGTTTGGGTGAGGGTATATAATTTATCGGAATTTAATCGACCAATATTACAGAATAGAACAGGTAAGGCCTGATTTTTAATTTTTTCGGCAATGCCTTTATTTAATTTTTGTGCGTCAAGATCTGATTTAGGAGAATGGTTTGTATCATTTAAATAATAAATTTCCATAGGTTTTACAAATTCTTTATAGAACTTGTCCGAATATTTTTGTGGGATTTTCAGGGTTTCATTTGGTACAGGGAAGTTGGCTTTGGTGCAGGATTGGCGGAACATTTCTTTATAAAGGTCAGACTTGGTATTATTACGGTACGCACTACGATCAGTGTAAAAGTGTCCCATGTCAAAATCTGTTTCGATTCTACCGATATTCTGTCTGACCTGTTCCTTTTGACCAATAATAGTGGGATTGATGGAAAGGTTATCCTGCAGGTCTTTATTTCTGAAAGATTCGTAAATTTCTGATTCATATTTTTTTATATTATCAAAAATAAGACGTTTTTCAGGGCAGTTAACATTTGTATAATCAAAAATCTGGCCATAGAATTCAATTCTATCTTTTTCACTCATTGTGTTATCAATAGCCATTTTGGCTGTTAATTCAGTGTGGTAAGCTACCGCCTGAATAGCATCAAGTTCGACCGATTCTGTGTCTGAATCTGATGAAATATCAAAATTTATATCTAGGGGGGGTCTAATTTCATCTGATGATGAGTCCAAAATCCCATTTATCATTTTAATTATTGTTTCTGAATTAAGTTCATTATTTTCAGGCCTAGTAATGCAATCCTCTGGAATTTCAGAAATGTTTAGATTAGGTTTATCTCGAACTTTTGATAATATTTTCGAAACGTCAGCGTTAATTTTCGGGATTTCAAGTTTTTGTAAAAAAAGCTTATTTGACTTAAGATTATTATAACTAGTACCAACCATTTCTGTATCATTATTTGATTTCGTCAGAAAATTGGTGATAGTTGTTTGGACATTTTTCTCACGAATTGTCATCTTGGGGTTGTCAGCGTTATTTTTGATTATAACACTTTGAGCAAGGGAATTTTTTAATTTAACAATTTGTTGTTTCTGAGTTTTATCATCAAATGCATTAAGAGCCAGAATTATTTCAAGTTTTTTTGCAACAATGTCGGAGTGCAAGACCAGAAAGAAGGCCTTAACTCTTGCATCCTTCCAATAGTGTACCACCCATTTGGTATTGAAACCTGCTTCATAAATGGCGACAATTTTCAGAAAAAGATCAAAACTAGCGGGGACTGGGAGAAAGCTATCAGTATCCAAATTATTAGCAATGATATATAAAATCCAGTCACTGTTTTCTTTGTGGACATGTAATGCAGCAATTTCCTTTAAAAACACCTCTAATTCAAGTTTACACTGGTTTTGTGTATACTTTTCATTTTCCCAAGGAAATTTATCAAGGTTATCGTAGACGGATTTACATTCAGCAAAAATCAATCCCGTGTACTGCATTAGCCAATTACGATATTTGCTGTCAGAAAGTTTGAGTAAAGGCTTCACTTCATTTTTACTGACCATTGTGCTATAGGAAATTATAGCCTCCCTCTTTCTATTTGCCATTTGTGTCAAATCTTCATGTGAGACTGTGATATTAGCTGTTTTTTCTTCGTAAACTGTAGCAAACTTACTGATATCAACTAAATCTCTCATTTCTTTGAGATTTTTAGCGTTTAATTTCACTCTAATCAGTGGATCATTCATTCTTTTAATTTCCTGTTCACTATCACAGCTGATCGTAGAGAGACTTGCAGAATTAGTGTCAAATCCAAATGAGGTTGGTTCATCGGATCCTAAAGGTTTTAATTTAACCGAAAGGTTTTCATAATTTTGCATATTAATCTCACAGAAGTCATCTGAATTTTCACGAAATTTAGTATGGTCATCCAATTGTTTAGTGTACACATCATTGTAGAAACTTTCAAAATTTCTCCATGAAAATAGTGATTCACAAAAAACAATCTGATCTACATATACAGATTTTCGATCATTACTCATATTTGAAAAAAGGGTTGGAATATACTCATCTATTTGATAATCACCAGTAGAGTAGATGTGATATGTATGGTTATATTTTTTGGCCAAATTTTTTGGTTTAAGACTTTGTTCAGAAAGTAAGTTTACAAAAAATTGTTCAGATTGGTCACGACTCATCCAATTGATAACTGGTTGAAAATCAATAATGTAATTATCCCTTAGCTTTGACTTTTTCTCTTTAATATCAGTTATTTCACAAAACTCATTGTATGTCAAATTAAGGTTAGTTTTTATATCACCAAGCATGAATTTCCTGTTTATCAAAATCAACTCCCAAAGAGTCTCCACCGCATTTGAGAAATCACCCCATTTTGTGGTTCGAAATTTCAAAATAGTCTGACCAACTCTAAATTCTAATCCCCTTATATCATCCAAATGATTTTTTAGCTCATCAAATTGATCAAAATATTTTTTATAGTTTATTTCTTGATGATCACTAACAGAATTAGTCGGTGATCTCTCAAAAATTTCAAAAATTTCAACAATTTCATTTTTATTACTCATTGGGTAAATATTATGGGGAGATTTTTGATTTTTAAAAATTACTGGGTTATCCGGATTAAAAAGGTTTGAGTGGTGGTAGAGACTCCTTGTTAGAAGCAAAAAATCGTTAATTGGAGTAAGAGAACTGTAGTGAATATTAATTGCATTAATTTTATCATCAAAATAAAAACCTCTTAAACTTTTGTTGAGTGTTGAGGCAATCATTGTTTTGGACTCTTTGATGGCAATTTTTTCATCTATTAACGATTGCATCTTTCTGCGATCATTTGAATCAGATCCGACTCGGATCTTTTTGGCATTCATAATATCCGAACTTTTGTGAGGCAATTTTTCCTGCCAGTTCGAACCATGGGAAGCCATATTATTAAGAATGGCTTGCTGACGATCATTTCCTTTATTCATATCAGAGATTGAAATCGCGGTTTTTGCTTCTACATCTGCAAAAGCTTCATCAAGCGTCTTAAATTTGGACTCATGTCGAACTGTAACATCTTTTCGATTTTCAATTTCCGCTTCAACATCAGCATTAGATAGAACCTCGCTCATGTCAGCAACATTATGCCCCACTTTTAGATTATTTTCTTTCAGGCATGAAATAATTTGACCGAGTTTTGTTGAGATGTCTTCCCTAATGTTAATGTTTCCGATTTCCGCTAATTGTACTGCATTCGTGTTAGTACTAATAACCCCAGACTTATTTAAGTGAATTTTTCGAGCATTTTCTTCTGATTTTAATTCGCTAAGAAGAAGTCTAGTGTCCAGCCAAAGGACTGCTCGGATGTTACAATCGATATAATTTTGTAAATTATTTACTGTAAAGCTAGAATCAGAGGTCGAGATGTTTTTGAAAGCGTTGATCAAACCAACCGATACAGTATTTTCATTGTAATTTTTGTTTCGGAGAGTTTGTGTGAACATTTTCATCTGATCAAATTGTTCAGTTGAACTGATGTTATCTTTATACTGGATCATGTACTTGACCTTATTTCGCGTTGATTGAATTTTATCTTCCCATTCTGCATTCGAAATTGTAAATCTTCTGGGATCACATGTCAATCTTATTTTAAGATGAACATTCCTGATATCCTTCCCTTTAGTTAGAATTTTAAACGCCCCATTATATGGCTTGTTCATAGCTAACCATAGATTTCGTTGGATACCAGGTGGCTCCAGAATTTCCAGATATTTCCGATATACATCAGTTATTTCGCGGCAGGTAAGTTTAGCAAAATTTTTTGATTTTATCGCCTCAGATTCTTCGGATTTTTTCTCATAAATTTTTTCATCACGGAGCAAGTCCCTGATATACTGCTGAGTCCACTTAATTTGTATATCAAAAGTTAATTTGATACCTTCAATATAGCTGAAGTAGAATTTGCTAGTATCTGCATTTGTTACTCTTGCGAAGTGGGTTGTGATACACGGCATATCCTTAAGATAGTAACTTATATCTTCAAGCGAGGAGATTTCGTGAGCCCAGCAAAAAACCACCATTAGATAGTGCATTTTAGAACACATTCCTACGAAATGCAGAATTTTTGGGCATGGAATTGACACATCGATACATTTTAATTCATAAGACTTTGACTCTATGCCGATCTGAATCAGTCTACAAATGACTTCTTCGACCGAGATTTCCTCACGAATTTTAATTTTAAATCTCCAGAAATTCTCATTACCAAAAAATAAATTTGGTGCACCACTTATGTCAATATGAGAGTTTGGGCCATCTTCACTGAAATCATACTCGGCTGTAGTACTAATTTGAAATTTGTATCTTTGTTTGATACTTTCAAGTCTTATTATGTTAAGAGCTCTTTTTATTTCAAATTCAGTTTTTGGTAGTGCAACTTCATTTGCGGGCGTCGTAGTTATGGATTCGACATCCATTTCATGATTTGAGATGTTTCCACTTTGCACAAATAAATTTGACTGCGGTGCAACCACTAGGCTAGCACTGGAAAGATCAACCACTTGGTTAAGTGGATTTAATTTTTCATCCGCTTTCGTTTTTTTATTCGGGTTCTGGGAGTTATCCTCGATTGACTGATTTAATTCCGATGCCTTTCTATTTTTTGGATGATTATATGGTCTCTTCCTCTTAGCAGTTTTTACAGGTTTTGGATCGATTAATTGGTTAATTTGAGAACCAAGTGGTCGTTGACCTAGAATTAAACTTGAGTAATTGTCAGATTTAACACCTTTAAAATGGTATATCACGGTTTTTTTAACATTTAAAAACTTCCGATTGGAGACTTTACTGCTAAAAGATTCAGTAATTTTTTTACCTTTAGGCGGGGCAGATTGTTGGGTAGTATTATTTTGGTTACTAATTGGTACATTAGACGGTCTGGATGTTGTTGGAAGGGCCGATTGTGGATTTGACTGATTTGGTTTGTTTTTGGCAGCTAGATAGAAGATATTAAGAATACTATTTGATTTATTCATATTTTCAATATCATTACATAGACATGACAAAAGGCCACATTTTCGACATTTTCGATTAATCAATGGATAAAATTCAAAATCATTACCTAAATTTTTTTGATCAGTAGTTCTTGGAACTTTATAACCATTTGTTTTTCTATTCTGATTAGGATTTTGAGGAGGAATCTTATTTGGCTTCTTATCAACTTTTGGTTTTACCGGGACATTGGGTTTGAAAGATTTATTGAAGTCCATGCTACAAACGTTTTTAATTAGCAAAATGTGAATTAACATTTGTATCACAAAATTACCTTTAAATATATGGGGTCTTCGTTTAATCTCAGCTTTTTCTTCTTTTTGTGTCTCCAGAATTGAGTTTCTATTGAAAATACATTTTTTAATATTCAATAAAAGCATTACTAAAGCCACTTTTGGTCGAAAGTACCCTACAAATATGCAAAAACATACAGCGACAATTGATACAATTTTTTTATTGTTAGGTATGCTCATTTTGTAATATGCATTGGTCATAAATGTAACTATTCGACTGTTAGAAAGAAAATTTGTTGAGATTTTTTTATTAATTATGGGGGGCAAGGGGGGACAAATATACCGGACCTTTACTTTATATGTGGGGGAGGGGAAATATTGGGCCGTTACTTTTATTTTAGTCATCTTAAAAAAAAGATAATTTTGCTTGGAAAGTAGATTCTTTATTGAGTTTGCTGCAGAAAAATAGCAGACTTTTTGGTCCGTAATTAATATCTCAAAATTCAAGTATTTAAGAGACAAAAAATGATTAAAAAACAGAGGTCTAGCGTGTTCGAAGATAACCTTAAAATTTATATTGGTTAATTCAATTCGGCGTACCCCTGATTGATATCGTTTATTAAACCAATTTTTAAAGAGAACTCTTTTGTATTTAGAGATTTTGCACGACTCAATATAAACTCGTGCATCTCGTATGTGAAAAAGTTCAAATTTTGATGTTAAAAATTTGGTTTTAAGAGTTTTAACTTTGACTTTAGCTCGATCACTGATTAATATTTGTGAATTTGCTGATAATTTAATTTTATTTTGCCTTAATGCTCTTATAGAGATTGCTAAAATAAATATTGTAGTCAAGTTGTATGAGTTATCCAAGTTGCAGTCAACACAAATTATATAATATTTTAGCTGTTTGCAACCCAGATAACTGTATTGTTTAATTAGAATTTGTTTTGAAAAAAGTTTATTTCTAAATATACAGTTGTGATTGTAAGAGTAAAGTTTGTGTGAAAATGCAGCGATGTTTGCTGTAATATAACAAAATTTACCTGGCTTATTTCTACGTTCTCTGTCAAATCCCGCTTTAATTTTAGAATAGTATCTAAAGCGCGAATTAACAGAGAAACAGTCGAAAAAAACCATAATTGATGTTTTTTAGTTGGAGTTTTTGGCAGAAATTATCTTTCGCTCCGTCCAAAAAACGAATTCTTCCACGATTCTTGCCCAGAGGGCAATGCGTTCTCCAAGAATGCGTCAGAGTTTGGCCTTTCGGTCCAAAAGTAGACTTCTTTGGTGCCGGTGATGCGTCTTTCAAGTTATCAGTGCCTCCTAAAAGTACAAAAGATAATTACTAAACAACCGGAGGCAAAACACTATGTCAAAGTGCTCCGAACTAGTCGTAAGCACTAAGTAAGAGTAAGCCTACGCAAAAAGTGAAAAAAATTATTTTTTATTTTTGAAAATTGAAATAAGGGTCAAAAAATCACGAAAAAATAGTGACAATGATCGCAAAATTTTGCCCTTGATTTCTCTGTAAAAATTTAATTTTTTGGTTATCTGTAACCTTCGTAAATTATTTTAAAAGTTTTTTTGCTGCTCGCCCCGTTGCGAACAAAACGGTTTTCGACAATAATAGATAAAAAACATAAAATCCCCTTTAACGGAGTGGGTGTCGCTTTGTATGTTGGGCCTAACAGAAGTATAACTTTGAAAAAACCGCTTGGGTGTTCCAGAATTGACTCTGCACCTGGTGATGTGATGTAACAATTTTGAGTTCGAGATGTGTGATCGTTAGACAAAGGATAGATCCACAAACGAGTATCCTCAGATTTTTCACAACTGCCCTAAAATTATTATGAGGCGGGATTGAAAGGTACCAGATTACGACATCCAACCCCTCAACTTCAAAATATCGGTATGACGATAGTCAACTTTCCCTTCAGTGTTTTACTAGCTTTCTTTTGAGCCGACTTTCGAAGAAATCGAAGCACTTTTTTTTTCGGAAAGTTTTTGAAAAATGACAGCAAAATCATATTTCGAGTTTTAGCTGTTAATTGCAAAATGACCTTTTTCGACCCACGAAGTGTCTGTAGAATTATGAAATATTAGCGCTTGAAAATGAGAAACGTTTTTTTTCGAGCACTTCGTCTCACAAAATTATGATTTAAATTTATCGAGTGTATTATGATTTACGATCCAATCACTGATACAAAATTGTTCGGCCATTCCGAACCATCTTTTTAAAAATTGAAATCCGACTTTTAATTGTGTCGACGCGAAGCGCTTTTACGGTGAGTTATTGAATTTTGAAAAAAACCTGAAATTAACATTGTAAATTTTAAAAAAATTCATACATTGAACTCGAGGTATCATAATATATCAACCCCACTTACCGATAATATTTTCTTAGTATAAATATATTTCTCCTTGAAAGTTAATCAATCCAACAAGCTTTACCCCTGATTCATTTATTTTTTTTTGATATTTATTGATTTTTATTTTGGTTTTTGAGACACACGGGGCTGATATTTCGGGCACTACGGGATATGGAGGCTCTGCCCAATGTCCGGCTGTGGAAATCATCCTTTCGATGTTCTTTCTCTATCATTTTCAACATTGTTCTATCATTTCAAATTTAAAAAAATGGAGGACGGAAGTAATTATTTTTTGACCATTTCGATGGAAATGAATCTGAATTTTGAATAGATTTTGATGAAGGAAAATTCTGATGTTAGATGAGTTAGAATTCGACAATGAAAATATTCTCGGACATCGATAATCTAGCATAAACTTTTTATGAAGAAAACGCCAGAAACTTTAGAATCGAATTCTACAATTTTTATTCCTATTTTATTGAGAGAAAAAAAGCTAGAGAAAAAATAGAAATTTTTTGAAAATAAATTACAAAATTATAAAATCTCGAATAATACTGATCGTAATTTTTTTTAAATATGTGTGTCCAAGGAAATTATTTATATTAATTTGTTGATTAAAAATGCTATAATTTGATGTCTGGGTTTTGAATATAGACAATTCGAAAATGTCTCTCCCGGGGCGCATAGTGTGGTGTTTGACCACTTTAAATCATATATTGTTTATTAAATAAAAAATAGGTGAAGGATAATTTGTTTGAACTAATTGTGCTCCAGCCTAACTTTTTAATCGGCTGAGTGGTTCTGCTTTATGATTTTTTGAAAAAGTTCGCTCTTCCGCTCTCCCCCATTACATTATGACGAGTGGTGCCGTACCGGGGAGAATTATTGGTGCGTACAGGTTAGTTTTGGGTTAAATAAGGGATCCTTAACCCCTCACACTTTTTTGACTTATTGAAAGGCAACAAAATAAAAAAGTTTCGGGGCCGAAACGGCGCGGAAATACATCGTCAAAGACTTACAATTCAATGCGCGTCTGAGCTAACATTTCTTACCAAAACATTGTTTAAAATTTTAGACAATTAGCCGTTTGAAAGATATTTTTTCCTACTTTATTTTGGATTTCGTCGAAATTTCTTAAAAAATTAATTGTATGAAATCGAAACATAATAGAAAATTGAGGATATCAGTTTTTAGGAAAGTATTGAGGATTTTTTTGATAATAAGTTTATTTGTTCTGCAATATCTGACGAAGAATTTATTCTTCGAACGAAGTGATTTTCGAAAACTCAAAAAAACTAAAAAAAATCTAGTTTTGCCCAAAAAATTTTTTTGAAAAGAAATAAAAGTCAAGTTCATATTAAATTCGACCTGATGGCACAAAAGAGTGATACAAGACATTTTGGGATTTTTAAGAGTTTCACGATCATGTTGGTGATAATATGCTGACAAATGACCTGTAAGTTTTTTGAATGAGCAAACTCTCTCTGGATAGCAAAACAGTTAGAGATATTGGGAACAGGTTTTGTATAAGCTTAACTAATGCGGTATTAGGGTAGGGTTTTACAAGAATCTTCAAGATTTTTTCTCTGTAAAATTGGTCATTTTACTTTATTAATATTTCAAAAATAAATTTTCCGTAGATATATAAGGTTTTGTTCGCAAACGGGGCGAGCAGCAAAAAACTTTTTAAATAATTTACGAAGGTTAGTTTGTTTTTCAGATTTAACCAAAAAAATTAAATTTTTACCAGAAGAAATCAATGGCAAATTTGCGGATCATTGTCACTATTTTTTTCGTGAGTTTTTGACCCTTATTTCATTTTCAAAAATTATAAAAATAATTTTTTTTCACTTTTTGCGTAGGCTACTCTTACTTAGTGCTACGACTAGTTCGGAGCACTTTGACATAGTGTTTTGCCTCCGGTGTTGAATTATCTTTTGTACTTTTAGGAGCAGATAACTTGAAAGACGCTATCACCGGCACGCAAAAGAAAGTCTACTTTTGGAACCGAAAGGCCAAAAACTCTGTATCGCATTCTTGAGAAACGCATTGCCTCTGGGCAGAAATCGGGAGAATCGTTTTTTGGACAGGAGCGAAAGATAATTTTCTGCCAAAAACTCCAACCTAAAAAATCATCATATTATGGTTTTTTTCGGACTGTTTCTCTGTATAATTCGCGCTTTAATACTTTTCTAAAATTAAAAGCGGGGATTTTGACCAGAAGAACGTAGAAATAAGCCATGGCGTAAATTTGTTATATTACAGCAAACATGCTGCATTTTACACAAAACTTACTCTTACAATCACAACTGTATATTAAGAAATAACTTTTTTTCAAAAACACAATTTAATTAAACCAATTAACAGTTATTCTGGGTTGCAAACAGCAAAAATTATATTAATATAATGTGCTGACTGCAACTTGGATACTCACACCAACTTGACTTAACATATTTATTTTTAGCAATCTCTATAAGAGCATAAAGGCAAAATGATTAAATTACAGCAAATTCACAGATATTTAATCAGTGATCGAGCTAAAAGTCAAAGTTTAAAACTCTTAAACCAAATTTTTAACATCAAAATTTGAACTTTTCACATAACGAGATGCACGAGTTTAATTTGAGTCGTGCAAAATCTCTAAATACAAAAAGAGTCTCTTCTTAAAAATTGGTTAATAAACGAATATCAATCAGGGGTACGCCGAATTGAATTAACATTATAAATTTTAAGGTTATCTTCGAACATCGTAGACCTCTGTTTTTTAATCATTTTTTGTCTCTTAAATACTGAAATTTTTGAGATATTAATTACGGACAAAAAGTCTGCCTATTTTCTGCAGGCAACTCAATTAAGAATCTACTTTCCAGGCAAAATTATCTTTTTTTAAGTGACTAAAATAAAAGTAAACGGAACCCAATATTTTCCCACCCCTTCATTATAATAAAGTAAAGGGTCTGGTATATTTGTCCCCCCTGCCCCCCTATAATTAATAATAACAATCTCAAACAAATTTCCTTCTAACAGATCGAATAGTTACTTTTATGACCAACTGCATATTACAAAATGAGCATACCAACAATAAAAAAATTGTATTAATTGTTCGTCTGTATGTTTCTGCATTATTTGTAGGGTACTTCGACAAAAGTGGCTTTGTAATTGTTTATTGAATATTAAAAAATGTATTTTCAATAGAAACTCAACCTTCTGGAGACACAAAAAGAAGAAAAAAGCTGAGATTAAACGAAGACCCCCATATATTTAAAGGTAATTTTGTGATACAAATGTTATTCACATTTTGCTAATTTAAAAAGTTTGTAGCATGGACTTCAATATAATATCTTTCAAACCAATGTCCCGGTAAAAACCATAAAGTTGATAGAAGCCAAATAGATTTCCTCCTCAAAAATCCTAACAGAATAGAAAAAATCTAAATGTTATAAGTTCCAAGAACTAATGATCAAAAAATGTTAGGTAATGATCTTGAATTTTAATCCATTGATTAATCGAAAAATGTGAAAATGTGGCTTCATGTCTATGTAATGATATTGAAAATATTGAATAAATCAAATAGTATTCTTAATATCTTCTAATCTAGCTGCAAAAACAAACAATCAGTCAAATCCACAATCGGCCCTTCCAACAACATCCAGACCGTCTAATGTACCAATTAATAACCAAATAATATTACTCAACTATCTGCTCCGCCAAGGTAAAAAAATTACTGAATTTTTTACCAGTAAGTCTCCAATCGGAATTCTTAAATGTTAAAAAAACCTGCGTGATATACCATTTTAAAGGTGTTAAATGGACAATTACTCAAGTTTAAATTCTAGGTCAAACGACCACTTGGTTCTCAAATATACCAATTAATCGATCCAAAACCTGTAAAAACTGCTAAGAGGAAGAGACCATATAATATCCAAAAAATAGAAAGGGGCATACGGGAAATTAAATCAGTCAATCGAGATAACTCCCAGAAACCCGAAATAAAAAAAACGGAAGCGATGAAAAATTTAAAGTCCAACTTACCAAGTGGTTGATTTTCCAGCTGCTAGCGCTAGTGGTTGCACCGCAGTCAAAATTTATGTTTCGCAAAGTGAATAATATCCTCAAATCATGAAATGGATGTCGAATCCATAACTACGACGCCCGGCAAGAAGTTGCACTACCAAAAACTGAATTTGAAATAAAAAGAGCTCTTAACATAATAATGACTTGAAAGTACAAACAAAGATACAAATTTCAATATAAGTACTACAGCCGAGTATGATTTCAGTGAAGAATGGCCCAAACCTCCATATTGACATAAGTTGGTGCACCAAATTTAATTTTTGGTAATAGAGATTTTTCGGAGAATTTAAATTAAATTCGTGAGGAAATCTCGGTCGAAGAAGTCATTTGTAGACTGGATTCAGAATCGGCATAGAGTCAAAAGTTTTATGAAAATAAAATGTATCGATGTGTCCAATTCCTAATGCCCAAAAATTCTGCATTTTGTAGAATATGTTCTTAAAATGCACTATCTATGGTGGGTTTTTTGCTGGCTCACGAATCTCCTCGCTTGAAGAATATAAGTTACTATCTTAGGATATGCCGTGTCTCACAACCCACTTCGCAAGAGTACTAATGCAGATACTAGCAAATTCTACTCAGCTATATTGATAGGTATCAATTAAACTTTGATATACAAATTAAGTGGATCTAGCAGTAATATCAGGGCTTGCTCCGTGATGAAAAATTTATAGAAAAAATCCGAAGAATCTAGGCGATAAATCAAAAAATTTTGCTAAACTTAACCTGCCGCGAAATAAACTGATGTATATCGGAAATATCTGGAATTCTGGAGCCACCCGGTATCCAACGAAATCTATGGGTTAGCTATGAACAAGCCATATAAATGGGGGCGTTTAAATTCAACCTAAAGGGCAGGATATCAAGGAATGTTCCATCTTAAAATAAGATTGACATGTGACCCCAGAAGATTTACATTTCGAATGCATAATGGGAAGATAAAATTCAATCAACGCGAAATAAGGTCAAGTACATGATCCAGTATAAAATAACATCAGTTCAACTGAACAATTTGATCAGAGAAAAATGTCACACAACTTCTCCGAAACAAAAATTACAATGAAAATACTGTATCGGTTGTTTGGATCAACGCTTTCAAAAACATGCTCGACCTCTGATTCTAGCTTTACAGTAAATAATTTACAAAATATATTCGATTGTAACATCCGTGCAGTCCTTTGGCTGGACACTAGACTTCTTCTTAGCGAATTAAAATCAGTAAGAAAATACTCGAAAATTCACTTAAATAAGTCTGGGTATTAGTACTAACACGAATGCGTACAAGTTAGCGGGAAATCGGAACATTAACAAATAGGGAAGACATCTCAACAAAATCGGTCAAATTATTTCATGCCTGAAAGAAATAATCTAAGTGGGGGCATGAATGTTGCTGACATGAGCGGGTTCTATCTAATGCTGATTGTTGAAGCGGAGATTGAAAATCGAAAAGAATTTACAGTTCGACATGAGTCCAAATTTAAGACGCTGATGAAAGCTTTTGCAGATGTAAGAGCAAAACCGCAATTTCAATGCTCTGAATATGAATAAAAGAAATGATGCCAGCAACCATTCTTAAAATATTGGTTCCAATGGTTCGACTGCAGGAAAATTGCCTCACAAAGTTCGATTTATGAAATGCCAAAAAGATCCGAGTCGGATCTGATTCCATAATGATCGCAGAAAGATGCAATCGTTTAATAGATGAAAAATTGCCCATCAAGAGTCCAAAACAATGATTGCCGTCAACACTCAACAAAAGTTTTAGAAGAGTTTTATTTGGACGATATAAATTAATGCAATTAATATTCATTACAGTTCTTTATACTCCAATTACGATTTTTTGCTTCTAACCCAGGAGTCTTCTACACCACTCAAACCTTTTTTAATCCGGATAACGCCAGTAATTTTTTAAAAATCAAAAATCTCCCAATAATATTTACCGCCAATGAATAATAAAAATGAAATTGTTGAAATTTTTGATTTTTTGAGAGATCACGCTATTCTTGTTAGTGATCATCAAGAAAATAAACTTATAAAATATTTTGATCAATTTGATGTGCTTAAAAATTCATTTGGATGATTATAGGGATTAGAATTAAGATTGGTCGACTATTTTGAAAATTTCGAACGCACAAAATGGGGTGAATTTCTCAATGCGGTGGAGACTCTTTGGGAGTTGATTTTGACAAACAGGAAAATTCATTCTTGGTGATCATAGAAACTAGCCTTAATTGACATACAATGAGTTTTGTGAAATAAACTGATATTAAAAAGAAAGAAGTCAAAGCTAAGGGATAATTACATTATTGATTTTCAACCAGTTATCAATTGGATGAGTCGTGAGCCAATCTGAACAATTTTTTTTTGTTAAAACTTACTTTCTGAACAAGTCTTAAATGAACCGAAAAATTTGGCCAAAAATATAACCATACATATCAACAATCTCATCTACTGGTTGATTATCAAATTTGATGAGTATATTCCAACCGCTTTTTTTTTCAAATATGGTAATTGATCGAACATCTGTATAATTGTAAGTCAGATGTTTTGTAGAATCACTATTTTCATGGGAAATTTTGAAGTTCTACAGTGATGTGTACACTAATCAATGGATGACCAACTAAATTCGTGAAAAATTTCATGAATGGACTTCTGTGAGATTAATTATGCAAATTATTGAACCTTTCGCTGTTAAATAAAACCTTTTAGGATCCGGATGAACCAACCTCTTGGATTTGTACACAAATTCTGCAAGCTTCCGTACGATCACTGTATAGTGACAGGAAATTAAAAGAATGCAAATGATCCCTGATTGAGGAAATTAAAACGCTAAAATCTCAAGAAATGATGAGATTTAGTTTGATATCAGTAAGTTGCTACAGTTTACGAAGAAAAAAAACAGTTTATCACAGTCTCACATGAAGATTGACAAAATGGCAAATAGGAAGAGAGAGGCTATAAATTTCCTATAGCACAATGGTCAGTAAAAATGAAAGTGAAAGCCTTTACTCAAACTTTCTGACAGCAAATTATCGTAATTGGCTATGCAGTACACGGGATTGATATTTGCCTGAATGTAAATCCGTTCTACGTTAACCTTTTGATAAATTTCTTGGGAAAATGAAAAGTATACACAAACCAGTTGTAAACTTGAATTAGAGGTGTTTTTTTAAAGGAAATTGGCACTGGCATTACTATGGTCCAACAATAAGAAACAGCGTGACTGGATTTTATTATATCATTGCTAATTAATTTGGATACTGATAGCTTTCTCCCAAGTCCGCTGTTTTGATCTTTTTCTGAAAATTGTCGCCATTTATTGAAGCAGGTTTCAATACCCAAATGGGTTGGTACACTATTGGAGGTATTGCAAGAGTTTTAAGGCCTTCTTTCTGGTCTTGCACTCCGACTATTGTATGCCCAAAAAAACTTGAAAATAATTCTGACTCTTAATTGCATTTGATGATTAAAACTCAGAACACAAATTGTTAAATTTAAAAAATATCCCTTGCTCAAAGTGTTATTATTCAAAATAACGTGACGTACCCCAGATGACAATCCGTTTGAGAAAATGTCCAAACCAACTATCACCAATTTTCTACGAAAATCAAAAATGATACGAAATGTTAGGTTACTAGTTATAATAATCTTAAGTTTCAATAAGCTTTTTTTACAAAAACTGAATTCCCGAAATTAACGCTGACGTTTTCGAAAATATTATCAAAAGTTCGGAGATTAACCTATTCTTAAACATTTCTGGAATTCCAGAGGGATTGCTTACTAGGCCTGAAA
Source organism: Oikopleura vanhoeffeni (assembly GCA_004367855.1). Classification (NCBI taxonomy): domain Eukaryota; kingdom Metazoa; phylum Chordata; class Appendicularia; order Copelata; family Oikopleuridae; genus Oikopleura; species Oikopleura vanhoeffeni. The sequence continues at coordinate 278,788 of SCLH01000756.1, read as the reverse complement.
ATATATGAACTTTAATCAGAACAATATTAAAATGATAAATGGGATTTTGGAATCATCATCAGATTGAATTAGACCCCCCTAGATATAATTTTGATATCTTTCATCAGATCAGCACAGAATCGGTCGAACTGATCTATTTCAGGCGGTAGCTTACCACATCTGAATTAACAGCAAAATGCTATTGATAACACAATGAGTGAAAAGATAGATATTGAATTCTATGGCCAGTATTTTTTGATTATACATAATGTTAACTGCCCTGAAAGAACGTCTATATTTTGTAATATAAAAATATGAGTCAGAAAGTTTACGAATCTTTCAGAAATAAAGACCTGCAGGATACCTTTCCATCAATCAAACTATTATTGGTCAAAAGGAACAGGTCAGACAAATATTGGTAGAATCGAAACAGATTTTGACATGGGACACTTTTACACTTGATTCGTAGTTGGTTACCGTTAATACCATAGTCGACTTTATAAGAAATGTTCCGGCAATCCTGCCCAAAGCCAACTTCTTGTACAAATGAAACCTGAATCCCACAAATATTCGGACAGTTCTATAAGAATTTGTAAACCTATGGAAATTTATTTTTAATGATTTTTACCAACGCATTTCCTAAATCAGATCTTGAGCACAAAATTAAATGAAGGCATTGCCGAAAAATTAAAAATCAGGCCTACCTGTTCTATTCTGTAATATTGGTCGATTAAAATTCCGATAGATTTAATACCCTCACCCAACCCTACTCAAGATTAGTTTAACAATTTTTCGGATCTCAGAAGAAGGGTTAAATTAAGGTTATATAGATTCGGGAATTGTACCACCAGGTACACCCTTATATTCATCTCCAGTAGAATTAATATGGGTCTGGTCACATTCATGATTTTGGTTGCTTAGGGGAGTTGATGAAAGTGAAATGAATTTCAAATGGAATCTTTAGGTTCAGTTGTTACAATTAGCCTTAACACGATAACAAAAATACTGTTTATGTTGCTGCGGCTTTAATAAAAACGTGAGCTTTGTTTAATAAGGATTCGAATATGAATTTCAGTATCTTGAATTTTCAACATTGTCTGGTAAATGAGTTTAATTTTGCTACAAGTCAAACTAATATATTGAACCCTCACATTTTTCGGAGGGATTAATCTTGCTATATAACCTTAGGGGTGGTGAAAATTCTGTGGTAGGGGAGCTAAAATAATCTCGTTTTTGACTATAAATGTTGTTAAATCACGATTTGGAAAACTCATTTGTAACGCACGTTGGAAGCAAATTACCAGCTCAATTGATCCACTTATTTATTTAAAAAATATAAAGCCAGTTGATATTTCAGCTCAGGATTTTATCTGCCATACTTAATGTATGTGGGCATAAGGCGCTCTATTTCTTCGTACCAATAGTATTGAAGATGACTGCTTTGTAAAAGTTAATCTTCGAGAAGGGCCGGCCCAAAATTGAAAGATTTTTCAAGCTCTTATTGCCAGCTGGCCAGTCTTTTCTCGAAATATTGAACCTCTAGCAGTCGGATGGGAAAAATGCTGAATGTAATCTCAAGTTCCTTCTCGGCTCTCAAATATATTGGAACCTGAAATGATTAAACCGTTCCAGATACTAATTATATTACCCCCATGGGCACCTGATACTGACTGCTCTCTATGAGTGGAAATGAGTAGTAAAAAGCTTAAAATATCTCNAATTTTTAAAAGATGGTTCGAATGGCCGAACAATTTTGTATCAGTGATTGGATTCGTAAATCATAATAACAACTTGATAAATTTAAATCGTAAATTTTGTGAGACAGAAGTGCTCGAAAAAAAAAGTTTCTCATTTTTCAAGCGCTATAACTTCATAATTCTACAGACACTTCGTGGGTCGAAAAAGGTCAATCTCGTACAATAGTGTATGATGAGTGCGTACAGGTTAAAAAGCATTTTAATACAATCAAATATCGATTACGGCTCCTGGCACATATTAGCTGCGTTTTTAACCAATTTTTTTATATAATTCGGCTTTGGAAACGACTCATTCGATTAGGTCTTTAGAAAGCTCAAACTGAGCAAAACTATTCAGAGAAAAAAATTAAAAAAATGGTCCGAATCAGACCATTGTTTCCAATTTTTTAAGAAAAACTGATAATTAAACAATTTCAGTAATATAAGAAAAAAATGATCCGATTCGGACCATTTTTTTATTTTATTACTCACTAAATATTTTTGCTCAGTTTCAGCTATCTAAGAACTTAATCGGGTGAGTTGTTTTCGAAAGCCGAATGATATGAAAATTTTGGCTAAAAAGAAACTAATACGTACCAGTCAGTGTTCTAAAACGAGATGAGTTTTCAATCCCGATCCCACCCAGCCCCGAGTCATCTTTTTGTTTCTCAATTCCGATTCCGAGTGTTATTATTTTTTTCAATCCCGATCCCGTCCCGACCCTGGATCCCGAATAATCCCTTTTTTTTAAATAATGATTTTTTTTAAACCGCTGCACGTGTAAAAAAGACAAAACCTCATCATTTTATGGAATTTATTGAAATTTAGCGGGCCAAAAAAAATTTTCGGCTATGGGGGTAAATCGACCTCAGGAATCCGAATTCGAAATAGGTTAATCCCGGTCCCGTATCAGAACACTGCGTGCCAGGAGCCCCCGTTATCAATATATTAGAAGTTTAACGCACCCAAGTTTAAACGCACCCAAAAACGCTTAATATTATATTGGCTTTTCTAGGACTGGCTCGAGCAAAACCTTTAAAATCTCGAAAAATTTGACCAAAAAATCGAATTCAATAAAATTTCCAAAAAAATCAATTTATATCGATATAAAAAATCTATAAAATATTTTTTTGATTTCTCCCTATTTAGTCTACATTTGCGTAATTGATTAAAGCACATAGCTTGAAGCTTTAGAGACATCCGGAATTTACCCAGGGCCTTATTTTATCGACTCAATATGCTACCTAGGATAATAACGTTTATACTTGAAGGCCATTCAGAAAATAATAAATTGTAAATTTTCAAATTTTTTATTAATAATGAAAAATGTTTTATCAAAGTCTCGAAAAAGGATTGTTAGTAATATTCTCCATCAGATAATAGAGGAAGCGGCGAGGGTAAGAGTCTAGATATTTTATAACGATATATGATAAATATAGTCCGTGATATGTTCACAATTTTTCTAATTACACTTCCAGACGTAACTAAATTTTAACGGTCCAGGAGAAATTAACTTTATGAATAATATATGCAGCTGATAAATATGATTTTTCTCCCATGGAATTCTATCGATGAGACTGTGTATGACTTTTGTCTAGATATACTTGTCTGGATATACAGTATGTACTTTTTTTACTTGCGAAGTGAAAATTGTCCTTAAGCTAATTACGGCCAATTAAAAACGGTTACTAGGTGGATTTTATTTTGAACGCCAAGCTATAGCCGATGTCAAGGGTTTGATAATACAATCAACCTAGTTACTATTTTTTATTGGCCGTAATTACCTAAAGGACAATTTTCAATTCGTAAGTAAAAAAGTACATACGGTACTAGTATTCTTTTCTAAACCAAAGTGGCTCTGAAGTTAATAGGGTGTTCAAACCGGTCACATTTCGACTTTTGAAAACGCCCTTCCGATTATTTCTTTAGATAATACAGATAACTCAACCAGTAGCTGAAATTGACCAAACATATTTAAAGAAAAAAAATTGGTTCGAAGCGGATCATTTTGGTCGAGATGAAAACGCTTATAAACCTAAACTCCTATATCCCTTTAATCCCTTAAGGGGGTAGTGGTCGCTGGTTTTATGCGGCCTTTGAGGCATTGAAAATGCTCCAAATTGATTTTGGGTGATAACAAAGTGTACTACCCACCAAATTATCAAAACAAATTTCCAATTTTTTCTAAGTATTTTTTTCCAAATGGAATTCAAAAATAACGTTTGCTTTAATTTAACCACTGAAACTTCAAAATCTCACCTTGAAGTAAGCCAACTTTTTGATTAGTGTTTTCGTGGTTTTCTTGAGAGCATACTTTCGAAAATCCAAGCACTCCAAGGATATTGCTAACTTAGAGTTAATATTTCAATTCGAATCACAGACGTATTTAGGATATGTATAAGATATAAAAGTGCATATTTGAAAAACATTTTAAGTAATTACGAAGTTAGCGAGAGAGAAAAACTAAATGGTGATGCCAAGGTGAGAATGATTTATTTATTTTTCAATTAGATTTTTATCAATATATTTTTAGAAAGAAATTAGCAAACGATTATCACTTCCATCAGATATTCGATTGCCAACTGAATTTTTGCAGAAACTTAGTGGACATGAGTCTTTTGATCCTCAAAATTTGACAAGAACAAGAAGACGGAGTTCTTTGGTAAGCTTTAAAAATAGTAAATAAAATTTGCCACAGATATGATAAAAATAGACCTTATAAAATTTACCGCTTGAATCTGCGTAGGGTGGAAAAATGAACAAAAAAGTGCCTTTTTGGGTGTTTCATCATATTCGATCCAATTAAACTCTAACCTTGTGCACAGCCGTATCGACTTTAAACGGGTTTTTCGACCCTTATACATAATGGGATCATCGTCGACCAAGTGAACGCTCAAACTTTTTTCCAAAAATTATTTGTGCGTTTTTTGGGGGNGTGGCTACGCATTCTAACCAAAAGGTGATAAAGGGATATTGAATATGGGCTTATACAAAATAAATGTAGTTGAGTATTCAGTTATCTTGAGTGCCCTCGCGCTGATTGGCCAAATAATCACAAGCCTGAAGTGGCTTAATACCTCATTTGTTTTCATCAATCAAATGATATAGTTAATTTTGGGTTTTTGAACAATTTTTTTAACCATTATCAGATAGATAATTTTCTGAATTTTTACACCGACGGCTAAATTTTGTAAGTCCCTGAATGAAAACCCATAGATAATTGGCATTTAATAATACGGCTGCACAGAGCCGTACGGTTAAGCTGGGCTATCTTTAACTGCGGTCTTACCCGAGTTAAAAAAAAATTCGCGCTCAAAAAATAATAATTTGTAATGAATAAAAGGTTGTGACAGGTCTAGTCAACTTGTTATTTGTAGTTAAAATTGTATTGTCAAATGTTATAGCTTCTTTTTATTGGTTCGCGTGTAGTTTAATAGTGCCATGTTCTCTTGCGCGCACAAGCGTGGGAGCGACGAAGACGAGTAAAACCACTGCACTCACTAGTTAATTTTTCAAAAAACGGAAAATATAGCGATTTATTATTAAGAGTGAGATCGGTTTTGGCAAAATCGAATCATATATAAAATTAGACAAACTTGGAGAAGGAACATACGCTACTGTATTTCGTGGAAAATCAAAACTCACAGACAAAATTGTTGCACTAAAAGAGATTAGACTAGAATATGAAGAAGGAGCTCCTTGCACTGCCATAAGAGAAGGTAAGAAAAATTAATGCCTGATTTATTCAATGCAGCTATAAAAGGGGTAGATAGTTTTTCGGGTTTTTAAAAAAGTTTTTCGGGTTTTCGTATTTTATGACCACCGGTATATTGTTTTTCGGTTAATTTTGATTTTACTTCAAATTTTTGGAAAAGTTTTTCGGGTTTTTTTTTTTTTTGACAATCGGTTAATAGTTTTTCGGTTAATTTTGATTTTTATAAAAATTTCTTAAATTAAAGAACTATTTACTTAAAAACACACTATTTCCTCATCAGGGCCGGATAGTTCACAAAAGTGTTAATAAGGGATATAACAAATAATTTTATATAAATTCTGTTTTATTGATCAAATAAAAACAGTCCTCAAGTAAATGAAATTACATTGAAATTGTGTTCGACTTGGCCTGGTTAGTAATTAAATTTATAAAGTGATGAAAATACATTTAGTTAAAAATTGCCCATTGGACCATACTGATTTTTTTCTTTAATTTAAGCCAATTTTTCATAATAAATCAGAAAATTAACGCGAAAAACTATTAACCGAGATGTCAATAAAAAAAAAATCCGAAAACTTGTTCCAAAAATTTGAAGTAAAATCAAAATTAACCGAAAAACAATTATGACCGGTGTCATAAAATCAAAAACCGAAAAACTCTTTAACACAACCAAAAATCTATCTCCCTTTTATAGCGCATTGAATAAATCCAGGCATTCATTTTTCTTACCTTTCTCTTATGGCAGTGCGAAGGAGCATCCTTCTTCATATTCTCAGGTCTTATCTCTCTTTTAGTCAACAATTTGTCTGTGAGTTTTGATTTCCACGAAATACAGTAGCGTATGTTCCTTCTCCAAGTTTGTCTAATTTATATATGATTCGATTTTGCCAAAACCGATCGCACTCTTCGAATATTAAATCGCTATATTTTCCGTTTTTCTGAAAAAATTAACTAAGTGAGTGGCAAGTGGTTACCCTCGTCTTCGTCGCTTCCCACGCTTGTCGCCGCAAGAGAACGATGGCAATAAACTACACACGCGAACAAACATAAAAAAGAAGCTCATAACAGTTTGACAATACAATCGTAACTACTAAAAACAAGTTGACTAGACTGTCAAACTCTTTATTCATTAATTAATGTATTTCTGAGCGCGAATTTTTTTAACTGCGGGTAAGAACCGGAGTTTAGATAGCCCATGCTTAATCGTACGGCTCTGTGCAGCCGTATTATTAAATGCCAATTATCTAGGGGTTTTCATATCAGGGACGTTTACAAATTAGCCGTCGGTGGCTAAAATTCAGAAAATTATCTATCTGATAATGGCATAAAAAAATTGTTTTAAAAACCACAACTTAACTATATTGGATTCTCCATCCCTTCGTTTTAAAATAACTTATTTGAATACGTCGCAGATTTTTAGATTTGGCGGTACTGGCGGGAAGGCAGACATTATTCGTAAATTTTGAGGTGTTCTTTGCGTGGGCATCCGCTTCAGAAAGGAATGCACGCAAAACATTCAAATCAGCCAATTCAGAGGAAGCAGTTCGATTAACATAATAGTTTTTTATTCATGATTACATAACCAGATTTAAACGCTTTAAAATTAATTTCTACCAACTTTAATAAAATATCGATTTGATTCAAATTACTTAAAATTCCAGAGTCAGTTTAAAAGAGGAACGAAACGAAGATAAATTTTAGGAGAAATAACGAATAGAAAGATTTAATAATCTGCGCCAAAAATAGTGAAAATATTTTCATCCCAGTTCACAAACTGGATGACAGATATTTAATGATAAGCAGCGATTAACACTCGCCAAAAATTAATTTGAAAAATTTCAGAAACCCAGTGTAGATATTTAGCGCGAGAGTTGTTTGTTAGATCAAAGCAGCTACTGTACCCTAGTTTTCTTTCCGTAGATGACTTGAGGATTTTCAAAATTTCAAAGGATAGTTTGAGAAACGTTTCGTGACTCACCGCAAAAAATTTTGTGGGCACGTGCCAAATACCTGGTTTTCCCGTAAATCTAATACAACTCTATAGGGATGTGGTGTCGCTGACTTGAGCCTCTTATCCCAAGCGCTCCACTTTCCCCGCCAAACTAGCAAAGGTGATATCTTCCCAAAACTTTGTCTATTACACACACTTCGCGGTAATCTTTTGATTCTTAACATAATCTGATACAATCTCCACCCCTACGCGACACAACGCTTTTAAAAAAGGCTTCTTAAAAAGACACGCAGTTCGTATCTACTTCTTAAGTATCATCATTTTTTATTATTGTGTGTGTGAGCTCCGCGAGCAGCCTCAAACAATACCTGCAAAATTGCGCTTGTCTAAAAAATTTGCTTCGGCGCTAATAAAACGAAAACTAAAATATTGATTTATTTATGATTTAAATTGAAAGTGGCGCCGATTTGTTTTCTTTTTTGACGCACTACCGAGTTAAAAATTGCACCAAAAATCCTTAAAAGTGTTGAGTACGGAAAAAATTATTTTTGAAAGCATTTCTGGTTAGGCTCAAAATGAAAAGTTGACAGGCCCCCCAAGAGAAGCCCGAATCAAAATTCAAAAAAAAAACTCTTTGTTATTGCCAAACAAGTTTTTGTGCTTCAGATGCAGTAGAGTCGACACTGTATCTCTCACACTGCGTGAGGAGATAGCTTTTGCTAAGCCTCAACTGACATTCAAAATTTTAATTTTGTTTTTTCGCGTTTTGTCCGCTGCAAAGCAAAATGTTAAATCAAAAGCGCTTTTGCATTATTGTAGGGGCTCCCGGAGCCTGAAACTACAAAAAATTAAACAAATGATGAACAATTGAAGGAGTACGTACGAACTGCCGTGTCTTTTTAGAAGCTTTTAAAGCGTAGGTGTGCGTAGATGATTGTACAGATTACGTTAAGTTAAATTTACCCGAATTGAGTGCCTCTAAAAAGCTAATGAAAAAAATAAAAAACTCTTGTAACGCGGCCTCGCTTGCACACGTTGAAAAGTCTTTTCTCTTAAAAAAATCTGATATTGTTCGACTAAATGAATGGGGACATGGCAAAAAACACCCATTTATTTTTGAAATTTCTCTTAATAACAGAAAATTTGGAAATCGAGGCGTGTACGACTGTTAAGCTACAATTAAAGTTTATACTAGGAAAAAAAGAGAAAATTGATAGTCCAGGAGCTAGATCAAATACCCCAAAAAATCACTTTTGGACCGTATCCAGCGGCCGTCCGGTCATATCACAAAAAACTTTGACACCATTTTTGAAATATTTCAAACAATATCTCCTAGAATCCGAAGTTGAAGCTCAATACGAATTGCGGTTAGCTCAGGACTAACGTTTGAAAAAACAGTAAAACCCTCGTTCCCCCTTAATCATGTAAAAATAATAATCTTTCCAAAATGGTAATCGACTATTTGGATAATGAGACGTTTGCGTTGCGTTTTTTTTCGAAAATTTTACTTGTTATTAGCAGGTACTTTTTTGCATAAAATTTTGAATCATCAAAAAAAAGCCTTGTCTAAGACTTTTTTCCAAAGATACTGTTTTCTCTAAGACTTTCTCATTACAAAAGATCACGTGACCGCGATATTTAAGGAATAAGGTTGATAAAAATATAACTGTTTTTTTCAAGAATTGCTTAAAGGATGTGGGCATCAAATTGGGTCTCTTTTACACATTCAAAGAAGTTATCTGAGAGAACCTGGCTTCAGAAATTTAATAATTTTTTTTCCAATATACTTAGAGAACAACTCTTAAGGAACACGCCTGCCATATATTCATACATTGATACCTTAACCTACGCTCAGAAAATGGTTTTAGTAGCGTCCCTAAAGCAATAAAAAGCCTACTCTCAATTCATCTCCATCACTTTTATTTGATATTGCAATTAGAATGTAGAATATAATCTCTTCACAACGTAGCATCTTTTTCAAAATTTTGCCTCTAGTGGTCAAAACAGAGCGATATGGGAGCCTAACGCAAAGCCTCACTCCTCATCTGAAATATTAGATTTTTTTTAATTTGTGCTTCAAATATCACCGCCACAAGGCTAATTCGGGTCTAACGGTAGCCTTTTTCCAATCTTCCTCTCCAAAATCTCAAAGAACGAACTTGTGAATTCTAGTCTTTGTTGAATCTGGAACTTTTTGAATAAAAAAAAAATAAAAAATTGAAATTTAACGTTTTTTCCTAGGCAGTCTTTCGAGTTAAGGTTGGATGTAGGTGTGCTTTTTGGACCTTTCAATCGCGCCTCAACGAACAAATCTAGGGCATTGTAAAAATCGGGATACTCCGTCTTGTCAGATCTATCGCCTCTCGTACACTAAACGGGAATACCCCACCATCTCCCATAGCAAACCTTTCGTTCAGCATACTCTACATACCAAATCTGGTGAGTGGAGATCTACACTCATAGGAACCTCTAAGCCGTTGTTGTTATGTCAAGAGAGACTTCTAATCTCTTGTACTGACCACGCACACACCAAAGCGTCTGAAATTACACAGAGACGAGGAGACGAGGTATACATTATATGTGAACTGCCAAGGGTGTTTGGTTCTGAGATTCCTTTTTTGCCTTAATTTAACGGCTTCTCTGGGAAAATTTTACGCATCAGAATGGCACTGATTATCTTGCACAAGCCGAACGAACTTATTTACCACAATTTGTCTCACGGACGACTGATCCAAACGTTCAAAAGCGCACACCACATTTCTTTACTGTTCAATTGCTCAGCGAATGTCATCAAGCAAAGCAGGTCATAGTGTCCGAAACATTTGTGATTTTTTACGATTCTTTCTTAAGAGTTATTGATCAAAACAAAGTACAATGATCCGTACAAATAATGTCTGATGAGATCTCTGACTTTATGTATATCCTTCTACTGCTAGAGACACTTTCTGCAAGAGAAATAGGCCACAACTTGATCTAACGGGTATTATACCGATCCCTGATTGTGGGCGGGCGAGCGAAAAGTTCGTGCAACATTACAACTAATGAAGTCCCCACGATACCTAATAGAATAGATTGCGCATTCGGCAGGTGTGAACAGGCATGTCCTGAAGACTCTGTCCGATTATGTTGTTGGCTCGACAGGCCGGCAATAAATCTTTGGAAAAAAGGCTACCGTTTTGGAATAGATATTGTTCCATTCTAAATCTATTCTGTATTATCGACAACTCAGAACGACACTTTGTGTCGGACTTTATCATTTCCGGTTCACTTTCATTCATAAAATTTTCGTAGATTCTAGATCAGACTTATGATTCAAAATTACCTTACTCATAAATTTACTGCATTAATATCTGTAATTACGCTTAGTCAGAAGTATAACATGGGCTGCATTCTAAACATATCAAGTCTAAACAGAAGGCAGATAGAAAGGTATTTGAAGTCGTAAAACACCTGCAAAATTCGGCGTTTAAGTGTAGTACTCTAGAAGAAAAATTTGAAATCGAAAAAACTATTCCACCCCTTCTTCATCACTTTCATTTGCTCTCCGCATTATTCCCTACCTCCTCGTGTCAAATGTCTTTTTGAAGCACAGCCCCTTCACTTAGTTACTCTACAGGGTCTAAACACCATTAAGTATTTAAACAAAACACGTGCCTAGTGCTTTTACCTATCTTAGAAAGTACCCGATCACACCTATTAGTGTGGGATATATACAGGTGACGCGACGTCTCCGTTGCAGGATGTGGATAACTCGCTTATTATCGATCAAGGAGAGACAGCTAACGGATCTCTATAAAACACACGCTAGGCCTCCGAATTGTTTTGACTAATCAACTGCCTTCCTCTTCAGAACAGATTAATATGACGGTCGTCAGATCTGTAAGCAAGTGTAAGACACAACAACCACCACGCCCACCCATAAAGAACTCGAAAAACACTCTGTTATCCTTAACTTCAACTAAGCACAAGCACAAATATCATTCAGAATTTCATATCTGAAGGAGACCTGGGCGTTATGTATTTGGGCGTTTCCCACCTAGATTGTTTTGAAAGAAAATATTATTGCCAACCATGAGATTTTCTGATGGTCCAACTTAGTATAACCGATATTAATGTATCATAAATTAATTCTAAAAGGGCTTAAAAAAACCGACACCTACCCCCTTAAGGTGTCTACATTTCGCAAATATTTCGCAAACGGTGGCAAATAAATTATAGATCGAAATTGCGTACCGTTTCACTTCAAATTTCTCAAAATCTCAAACTTACTTTTTTTTTGAAAAAAATCCTAAGCTTCAAAAACTCAGTGGAAAATAATTCTCGAAGCAAAATCGGGGTAACAAAAAAAGTTTTCTGAGAAATCTTCAAATATCGTGGCCCACAGTCCTAATAATTCTTTGAAAGAAGTGAAGTGGTCTTAGAATTCTAAGAAACTTTTCTCCATTACATCAAAGGACCAAAAAACGATCAGTGACCTTCAAATTAGGAAATAAGTTTTAATGTTCAATTTAACCATAGTTATCAGAATTACGTCGAAAAATTTATTCGGGCAATAACACCTAATCAAGAAAGTTTTGAACATAATAATATCTCCAAAAATCGTCAACGTGATCTTTAATTTTCGAGAAATAAGGTTTAATTTATGAACATATTCAAACCTTATTTTTGGATTTTTCGTCACGTGATTTTATTCGACTTTGGTGTAATGTGAAAAAAGTCTAAAAACGTTTGAAGTAGACCTGGAATTCTTTTTGAGAATTTTTCAAATTACTCTACTATGTTTTTTTTTCAAAAGTCTGAAATCACGTGAAGACCCTTAAAAAGAATCGTCACAAATTCTAAGCTGTTTATTGCATTTGTAAATTGGCCTCCGGTTTAAATAGAGTCAGTTTAGAAGGTCACAACTCCGGAAATAGGATAACATAAGAAATGCGTAAGCGACAGAAAAAAGAGAGAAATAGAATCGTCCACAAAAATTACAGAGTCATTTTACTAAAAAATTTTGTTAAAAAATTTTATGAACCATCCGTGGCGCAGCGCTTGAATTTTATTGCACGTTTGGAAAGATTATTAGTTCAAAACCCTTGAATGTAGGTTTTTATGTGGCCCAAAAGATTTTCCGGCGTAATTTGAATCACTATATTGTTACTTGAATCAAAACATTATTTCCTGATTGAAAGGTCACGTGATCTTTTTGGTCTTTGGTGTAATGAGAAAAACCCTTAACCCAAAACTTCTAAAGAACTTCACTGTCTTCAAAATTTATTTAATAATATTTTGAAAAAAAACATACTAATTTGCCAACACTTATTCCTTGAATAACGGTCACGTAATCATTTGAGCTACTGGTGTGAGAGAAAAAAGTCTTAGAATTTTTTTTCTGGTCCCAATCAAAGGCTTTTTTTGAGGATTAAAATTTTTGCAAAAAAAGTTACTTATACATTGGTTTTTGGGGGTGAAAAATTCGAGAAAAAAAAAACGCACAAACGTCAAATTATCAAAATTGCGATCGATCAATTTTGTAATTTTCATTCATACACGATTAAGGGTCCTAAATGTGATTAAAGGCCATTGCGCCACAGATTTGCGCTTAAAAAAGGACATACTACGGGAGTTAATCTTCAATTCTGAAACCCTGTCAGTAGGAACGCTGGAAAGTAATCACTGACAATAAAAATAGAGGTTGACAGTTTTCAACGGTTAAAGAATATTTTTCACCTTATTACCACTTGTTCCCGTGCAAAAGTGCCGCTTATTTGCGTAGTAAAATATACAGTTTTGATCATTTTTAAATATAATGAAATCTGCAGCTCTACAGAGTATACGTGAGTTGGAAAATAGTTATTGTTTGATCATTTCTAGTAAATAATTTAAACATAATACTGTCATGTAGTTATCAAAATCTTCAGTTTTGATAATATATAGTATTGAAATAAAGTTATCGAACACCTTTTCCTCGATCAAATGAAAGATCCGACTCTAGGCGCCTCTTTTTGAGAGCTTTTTGAGATCCAAAAAAGTAAAGAGATCCTAGTAATTATTTCAAAGAGTACAAACTCCCGTGGCCGTGTCATATTGAATAACGTAATTGTAGAGAAATAAAATTCGCATCTTTCCATAAGATATTTTAATACCGATAAGGGAGTGGAGATCCATACATATTGATTGAGAAAACAAATGAGGTATTAAGCACTGTCAGGCTTGTGATATTTGGCCAATCAGCGCGAGGGCACTCAAGATAACTTGAATACTCAACTACATTTATTTTGTATAAGCCATATTCAATATCCCTTTATCACCTTTTGGTTAGAATGGCGTAGCCCTACTACTTCTTAACGTGTAATTTTAACGTTTGGCTACGCATTCTGACCAAAAGGGTGATGGGATATATTACGTTCCGGAACAGATTCGACTATACGTAATGAAAGATAAGACAAATTTTTTTTGTAGATTTGCCTCAAATATGTCCTTTAGATATTTTGAGATTTTTTTGCAAAAATAAGTACTGTAATTTCCCCAAAAACGCACAAATATATTTTTGAAAAAAGTTTGAGCGTTCACTTGGTCGACGATGATCCCATTATGTATAAGGGTCGAAAAACCCGTTTAAAGTCGATACGGCTGTGCACAGGGTTATAGTTTAATTGGATCGAATATGATGAAAACACCCAAAAAGGCACTTTTTTGTTCATTTTTCCACCCTACGCAGATTCAAGCGGTAAATTTAATAAGGTCTATTTTTATCATATCTGTGGCAAATTTTTTTACTATTTTTAAAGCTCATCCAAGAACTCCGTCCTTGTTTTGTCAATTTTGAGGATCAAAAGACTCATGCCACTAAAGTTCTGCAAAAATTCAGTTGGCAACGAATATCTGATGGAAGTGATAATCGTTTGCTAATTTCTTTCTTAAAAATATATTGATAAAAATCTAATTGAAAAATATAAATAAATCATTCTCACCTTGGCATCACACATTTAGTTTTCTCTCTTCGCTAACTCGTAATTACTTAAATGTTTTTCAAATTATGCACTTTTATATCTGATTACATACCTAAATACGTCTGTGATTCGAATTGAAATATTAACTCTAAGTTAGCAATATCCTTGGAGTGCTTGGATTTTCGAAAGTATGCTCTCAAGAAACCACGAAAACACTAATCAAAAAGTTGCTTACTTCAAAGGTGAGATTTGAAGTTTCAGTGGTTAAATTAAAGCAAACGTTATTTTTGAATTCCATTTGGAAAAAAATACTTTAGAAAAAATTGGAATTTGTTTTTGATAATGTGGTGGGTAGTACACTTTGTTATCACCCAAAATTCAATTGTGGAGCATTTTCAATTGCCTCAAAGGCCGAATAAAACCAGCGACCATCTACCCCCTTAAAGGGATTAAAGGATATTAGGAGTTTAGGTTTTATACGTCGTTTTCATCTCGATCAAAGGATCCCTCGTAACCAATTTTATTTCTTTAATATGAATTGGTCATTTCAGCTACATGGTTAGTTATTCTTTATTATATAATTAATAATTAATCGGATAGGGCATTTTCAAAAATCGAAGATGTGACCGTTGAACACCTCTTTAACGTTCAACCTCACTTTTGGTTTAGAACAGATATCTACTACCAGCGTTATGGTACTTTTTTACTTACCCGAATGAAAATTGTCCTTTAAGTAATTACGATGTGCCATAAAAACATGCTTGAACTTATGGTTGATTGTATTATTCATAATTCCCTTGTACTATCGCTATTGCCTTGCGAAGTTCAAAAACTTAAACATCCACGCTAGTAACCGTTATGTTTAATTGGCCGTTAAATAGCTAAGGACAATTTTCACTCGCACTAAAAAAGTACTACTGTATATCCAGACAAGTATTCTAGACCAAAAGTCATTACAACAGTCTCATCGATAGAATCTCATGGGAAAAAATCTATATTTACAGTGCATTAACTATATTCGATAAAGTTAGATTTCTTCCTTGGACCGTTAAAATTTAGTTGACGTCTGGAGTGTAATTAGAAAAATGTGAACATACCACGCGACTCATATCTATTATCGTATAATATCTTAGACCTCTTACCCCAGGCCGCTTCCTGCTATTTCTGATGGAGAAATTTAACACTAACAATCCTTTTTCGAGACTTGATAGAAACATTTTTCATTGATTAATAAAAAATTTGAAAATTTACAATTTATTATTTCTTGAATGGCCTCAAAGTATAAACTTATTGATCCTAGGTAGCATATTTGAGCGATTAAAATAAGGCCCGGGTAAATCCGGATGATCTCTAAGCTTCAAGCTATGTGCTTGATCAATTAACGCGCAAAATGTAGACTAAATAGGGAGAAATCAACAAAAATATTTTCTAGATTTTTCATATCGATCTAAATTGAATTTTTTTTGAGAAATTTAATTGAATTCGATTTTGGTCCAAATTTTTCGAGATTTTAAAGGTTTTGCTCGAGCCAGTCCTAGAAAAAGCCAATATAAATTAACGTTTTTGGTGCGTTTTAACTTCTAATATAGAATGAATTACGGGGCTGCCTGGCACGCATGTTCTGATTACGTGAACCGGGAATTAACCTATTGAATTCGGAATTCCTGAGGTTCGATTTACCCCCATAGCCGAAAAATTTTTTTGGCCCGCTAAATTCAATAGAATTCCATAAAAATATGACGGTTTGGTCTTTTTTACATGTGCAGCGTTTAAAAAATCATTATAAAAAAAGGGATTATTCGGGATCCAGGCGGACGGGATCGGGAATTGAAAAATAATAACACTCGAATCGGGATTGAGAACAAAAAGATGATCTCGGATGGGTGGGATCGGGCATTGAAACTCATCTCGTTTAGAACACTGACGGTAAGTATTAGTTTTCTTTTAACCAAAATGTTCATAATCATTCGGCCCTTCGAAAAACAACTACCGCCAAGATAAGTTCTTAGATAGCTGAAACTGAGCAACAAATATTTACTGAGTAAATACAAAAAAATGGTCCGAACTCGGATCATTTAGATTTTTTCTTATATTAATGAAATTGTTAATATCAGTTTCTTCCTTAAACAATTGGAAAACAAGTCTGATATGGACCATTTTTAATTTTTTTCTCTGAAAGTTTTCTCAGATTTGAGCTATCTAAGAACCTTAATCGAATGATCGTTTCCAAAGCCGAACTTATAGAAAAAAAATGGTTAAAAAACGCAGCTAATATGTGGCCTGGAGCCGTAATCTATATTTGATTGTATTAAAATGCTTTTTAACCGTACGCCACTCCATCATACACTATCTGGTAAGAAGATTGACCCTTTTCGACCCAACGAAGTGTCTGTAGAAATTAATGAAAGTTAATAGCGCCTTGACCACAATGGAGTAAACGTTTTTTTCGACGCATACTCTGCTCACAAAAAATCTAATGATTTAAATTATCGAGTTGATTATTATGATTTACGAATCCACATCACTGATACAATGTTCGGCCATTCGAACGCATCTTTTAAAAATTGAAATCCGACTTTTTAATTTGGTCGACGCGAGCGCTTTTACGGTGAGTTTTATTGAATGTTGAAAAAAACCTGAAAATTAACTTGAAATTAAAAAAACATACACTTTGAACTCGGGTATCAAATAATATAGACACCCACTTACCAGAAATTCTCTAAGTATAAATATATTTCTCTTGAAGTTAATCAATCACAGCTTTCCCCCTGATTATTTAGTTTTTTGGATATATTGAATTTTTATTTTGTTTTTGAATGAACACCGGGCTAGATATTCGGCACTACGGGATATGGAGGCTATGCCCACATGTCCGGCTTGGAAATCAATCCTTTCCGATTTGCTCTCCTATGATTTTCAAATTGGCTCTCATATCATTTCAAAATTAAACAAAATGGAGGACGAAGAATGATTATTTTTGACATTTCCGAATGCGAAATGAATCGATATTTTGATAGATTTGATGAAGAAAAGTTCTGATGTAGATTGATTGAATTCGACAATGAAAAATATTCTCGACATCGATAAGTCTAAGCATAGAACTTTTACTGAAGAAATCGCCAGAAACTTTAGAAATCGAACTCTAACATTTTTAATTCCTATTTATTATGAGAGAAAAGAAAAGCTAGAGAAAAAATAGAAAAATTTTTTTGACCAATAAAATTGTAAAAAAAAAATCTCGAATAATCACTGATCGCTAATTTTTTTTATTTAAAATATGTGTGTCAAGAAAATTATTATACTAATTGTGATTAAAGCTATAATTGAAAATAGCGGGTTTTGAAAATAAGACAAAAATATCGAAAGATTCTCTCACGGGGGCGCCAATAGTGCTGGTGTTTGACACTTAAAATCAAAATATCGTTATTAAATAACAAATAAGTGAAGATAATTGTTTGAACTATGTGCCTCAGCCGTACTTTATCGAGATGATGGTTCTGCTTTTAGTGATTCTTTTGAAAAGTGCTCGTACAATTATGTACGGTGGTGCGACCGGGGTGAGAAATGTAATTGGTGCGTACAGTTAAGTTTTGGGTTAACTAAGGGATCCTAAACCCCTCACCCACTTTTTGACTATTGAAAGGCCAAATAAATTTCGGGGGCGAAACGCGCGAAATAACATCGTCAAAGGACCTTACAATTCAAATGCGTCATAGACCTTAACCATTTCTTACCAAAACATTGTTTAAATTATACAAATTAGCCGTTTGAAAGATATTTTTTTCCTACTTTATTTTGTGGATTGTTCGTCGAAATTTCTTAAAAAAATTAATTGTATGAAATCGAAACATAAAGAAAAATTTTGAAGGATACAGTTTTAGGAAATAGTTGAAGGATTTTTTTGATAATAAGTTATTGTTTCTCAATATGCTGTACGAACGAATTAATTCCTCAGAAAGTGATTCTCGAAAACTCAAAAACTAAGAAACAAAATCTAGTTTGCCAAAAATATTTCTTTGAAAGATAATAAAGTCAAGTTCATATTAAATCGACCTGATGCGCACAAAAGTGATTCAAAGAACATTTTGGATTTTAAGAGTTCACGATCATTGTGGGATAAAATGCGACAAATGACTGTAGTTTTTTTTGAATGAGTCACTTCCTCTGGATAGCAAACAGGTTAGAGGTATTGGGAAACAGGTTGTTGGTATAAGCATACTAATGCGGTATTAGGGTAGTGTGTTACAAAAATCTTCAAGAATTTTTTCGTAAAATTGGTCATTCTTTACGTTATTAAATATTCAAAATAAAAATTTCCGTTAGATATATAAGGTTTCTTGTCGCACGGGTCGCAGCAGCAAAAAACTTTTAAAATAATCTTACGAAAGGTTAACGATAACCAAAAATTAAATTTACAGCAAGATACATCAAGGCAACAAAACTCGAAAAAAATTGTTGCGATCATTGTCCCCTAAATTTTTTCGGATTTTTGACCCTATTCAATTTACAAACATAAAGAAATAATTTTTCACTTTTTGCGCTAGGCATACTTCTTACTAGTGCTCTACGACTAGTTCGGAGCACTTGACAAGCGATTGGCCATCGGTTGTTTAGTAATTATCTTGTACTTTTACGAGGCACTGATACCTTGAAAGACGCATCACCGGCAACAAGAAGTCACTTTTTTGACCGAAAGCAAACTCTGACGCCATTCCTTGGAGAACGCATTGCCTCTGGGCAAGAATCGAGGAAGAATTCCGTTTTTTGAACGGAGCGAAAGATGAATTTCTGCTCAAAAACTCCAACTAAAAAACATCAATTATGGTCTTTTCGACTGTTTTTCTGTTAATTCGCGCTTTAGGATACTTTTCTAAAATTAAAGCGGAATTTGCACGAGAGAAGTAGAACATATAGCCAGGTAAATTTTGTATATTACAGCAAACAATCGCTGCATTTCACACAAACTTTACTTCTACAATCACAACTGTATATTTAGAAAAGTAAACGTTTCAAACAATTCTAATTAAACAATACAGTTATCCTGGGGTTCGCAAACAGCAAAAATATTATATAATTTGTGCTGACGCAACTTGGATAACCCACACAACTTGACTACAATTTTATTTTAAGCAATCTCTATAAGAGAATAAGGCAAAGAAATTAAATTATCACAAATTCACAGATATTAATCAGTGACGACGCTAAAGTCAGAAGTTAAAACTTCTAAAACCAAATTTAACATCAAAATTGTTAACTTTTTAACAACGAGATTGCACGAGTTATATTGAAGTCGTGCAAAATCTCTAAATACAAAAAGAGTTCTCTTAAAAATTGTGTTAATAAACGTATCAATCAGGGTACGCGAATGAATTAACCATTAAAATTTTAAGGTATCTTCGAACACGCTAGACCTCTGTTTTTTAACTCATTTTTTGTCACTCTTAAATAAACTTGAATTTTGAGTATTAATTACGGACCAAAAAGTTCTGCTATTTGTTCCTGCAGCAAACTCAATAAAGAATCTACTGCGCAAGCAAAATTCTTCTTTTTTTTTAAGATGACTAAAATAAAAGTAACGGCCCATTATTTCCCCTCCCTTCAATAAAGTTAAAGGTCTGGTATATTTGTCCCCTTGGCCCCCATGAATTAATAATAAATATCTCAACAAATTTCCTTTCTACACAGTCGAATAGTTACTTTTATAGACCAATGCATATTAAGATGAAGCATACTAACAATAAAAAAATTGTATCAATTGTTCGCTGTATGTTTCTGCATATTTGTAGGGTACTTCGACCAAAAGTGGCTTAGTAATGCCTTTTACTGATATGTAAAAAATGTAATTTTCCAATAGAAACTCAATTCTGGAGACACAAAAGAAAGAAAAAGCGAGAGTTAAACGAAAGACCCCTATATTTAAAGGTAAATTGTGATACAGACTGTTAATTCATCATTTTGCTAATAAAAAAACGTTTGTAGCATGGAACTTCAATAAATCTTTCAAAACCCAATGCTCCCGGTATAAACAAAAGTTGAAAGAAGCCAAAAAGATTCCTCCCAAAATCTAATCAGAAATAAAAAACAAATGGTTAAAAGTTCCAAGAATAATGATCAAATAAAATTTAGGTAATTGATCTTGAATTTTATCCATTGATGTAATCGAAAATGGTCGAAACCATGTGGCCTTATTTGTCATGTCTATGTAATGATATTGAAGAATATTGGATAAATCAAATGTATTCTTAATATCTTCTATCTAGCTGCCAAAAACAAACCCAAATCATCAAACCACAATCGGCCCTCCAACAACATCCAGACCGTCCTAATGTACCAAATTAATAACCAAAATAAGATACCCACAATCTGCCCCCCAGGTAAATAAAATACTGAATTTTTACAAGTAAAGTCCTCCAATCGGAAGTCTTAAATGTAAAAAAACCCGTGATATACCATTTAAAGGGTAAATGTGACAATTACTCAATTTAAATTCTAGGCAACGACCACTGTGGTTCTCAAATTAACCAATATAATTCGACCAAAACCTGTAAAAACTGCTAAGAGGAAGAGACATATAATCATCCAAAAAAATAGAAAGTTATCGGAATTAAATCAAGTCAATCGAGGCAATAACTCCAAACCCGAATAAAAAAACGAAAAGCGGATGAAAATAATCCACTTAACCAAGTGGTTGATCTGTTCCAATGCTACCCTAGTGGTTTGCACCTGCAGTCAAATTTATTGCCGCAAAGTGCAAAACACTCTCAAATCATGAAAATAAGGGATGTCGAATCCATAACTTACGACGCCCTGCAAATGAAGGTTGCACACCCAAAAACTGAATTTGAAATAAAAAGAGCTCTTAACATAATAGACTTGAATGATCATAACAAAGAGTTACATATTTTTCTATTAATTTATGTTACTACAGCCGAGTATGATTTTCAGTGAAGATGGCCCAAACTCCTCATAGGTGGACATATACGTGGTGCACCAAATTTATTTTTTGGTAAATGAGAATTTTTGCGAGATTTAAAAATAAAATTCGTGAGGAAATCTCGGTCCGAAGAAGTCATTTGTAGACCTGATATAGATCGCATAGATCAAAGTTTATGAAAAAAAATGTATCGATGTGTGCAATTCCATCCAAAAATTCTGCATTTGTAGAATATGTATCTACAAATGCACTATCTATATGGTGGTTAATTTTGCTTGGCTCACGAAATCTCTCCGCTTGAAGATATGAAGTACGTATCTTTAAGGATAGGCGTGATCACAACCCACTTCGCAGAGTAACAAATGCAGAACAGCAAATTCACTTCAGCTAATATTGAAGGTATCAAATTAACTTGATTATACAATTAAGTGACTCCGCAGTAGAGACAGGACTTGCTCCGTGCGTGAAAAAATTGTTATGAAAAAAATCCGCAAGACATCTGAGGCGACATAGAAATCAAGAAATTATGCTGAGGCTAAACTTTAGCCGACCGCGAAATACTGAGCATAGTATACGAAATACGCGGGGAGAAATCTCTGGAGCCACACTGGTATCCCAACGGAAATCTATGTTAGCTATGAACAAGCACATATAATGGGCGTTTCAATTCCTAACTAAAAGGGAAGGATCACAGCGAATGTTGCATCTTAATAATACGAATTGACATGGTGACCGACCAAGAAGATTAAATTTGAAATGCAGAATGGGAAGCTAAAATTCAATCAAGCGAACACCTAGTACAACACGATACAGTGAAGTCCAGTGATAGAAGATAGAACATCATTCCTGAACAATTTGATCAGATGAAAATGTTCCACACAAACTCTCTCGAAACAAAAATTACAATGAAAATACTGTAGTGGTAGGTTTGATCAACGCTTTCAAAACATCTCGAACCTCTGATTCTAGCTTTAAACAGCTAAATAATTTACAAAATTCATATCGATTGTAACATCCCGTGAGTCCTTTGGCGGACACTAGACTCACTTAGCGAAAAAATCAAGAAGAAAATGCTCGACAACTTCACTAAATAAGTCGGTTATAGTACT
>SCLH01000756.1:235979-246772 GCA_004367855.1 Oikopleura vanhoeffeni | reverse complement strand
ACATATTTCGTATGACAAAGTTGAAATTTCTTGATTTTTGGAAATTTAAAAGACGATTTACAGAAAAACGAGTTTGAAATTTGGACAAAACTTAACTCGATAATATGCACAGACTCTACAGCTGCACATTCATGTAGGTTTTGAATGTGTAACTTTCAAATCCAGAGAGGAGATACATTTTGATTGAGATCCCTAAAAAAGGGTCAAAATACTGTTTTTGGTGATACTGAGACCAAATCCAATAATTTTCAAGAAACTCAACTCAATTATCTGCCCACGTTCTGTCCGGTTAATTTTAGTCATAAATCATTGTTGTACTTTAAAAACTCAAAAAAATAATTCCGTCAGTTTCTGATCGGACGAGCCATCCGTCACTTACGACTTTTTTATAGGATGTAACATTTTTGCTACATTAGTTAGAGGTAATATTTTGTCCAACAATTTGTACTTTTGCAATAATTGGCCATTGAACTTCCGTTTTCGCCTTAAAATGCGACGACCACCCCACATAGGGTGTCGCAGTTTTGACAGTTAACAAAGCTATTTTTGGAAAACTAGCAGAGCTGATATCCCAAAAACTTTTGCATCTTGAAAAACAACTTTTCACGGTGATTTGTAATTTAACAGTAATCTGATACAATTCCACCTACGCCTACACACTACGCTTTTTAAAAGCCTCCTAAAACACCTCAGAATAAATTTTTCTTCTTCAATTTTTTTATATTATTTTCTTGTGTTAGGCTCTCATCCAGATTTTCTATGCTCATTTATCTGGCAAAATATAAAAATAAAAACTTTTTGTACGAAAAAAATACCGAAAAACTAAATGTGTTCACTTCTAAAACCCGAAAAACAAAATACTCATAACTTCCAAAACCCGAAAAACTAAAAAACCCGAAAAATAAAATAACTACACTTTGTGCAAGTATTTTGTTTTACGGGTTTTTACCCGAAAAAATATCTACTCATAAAAAGAGTCGATAACACTATTTAGGGAGTACCCGACGGACAGTATATCTCGACTCTCAGACATGAAAGAAAGCTAATTTTTACTTAATTCTAAATTTTGTGATCGGTTTCATTACAAAAAAATAAGAAAAACAATTTTTGATATGAAAAAATTTCCAAAATTTTCAATTTTTTTTAAGTATAATTTCCATTAGTTTACTTTGAATTCAATTTTAAGAATCAAAATAAAAAAATTCAATTTTCGAGAATAAAAAAATTCAAATGATTTCTTAGATCCTGAAAATCGACGTACCTGACGAGGGTTATTTCGAGAATGATGCCTATGTGTCGTATTTTATCACTACGTCACGATAAGAGAAAGTGACCAATGAAATCACAGGATTTTATTCACGGGATCAATGAAATCACAGGATTTCTATTCTTGTCACGTAGTGATAAAATACGTTACATAGGTATCATTTCCGATATTTCGGGAACCATATATGATAGAATTCTAATTTTTTCTGCATTCAAAATTTTGTTAACGGTTTGCTTCAAAAATATAAAAAAAATAAATTTTGACCGAAAAAAAAATCATAAATTTGCAAGATTAGATTTTTTGAGAATTACAAAAAAATCATATTTTAAGTCACCAAAACTTTGATATTCTCACAAAAAATCAAAAAATTCTGTTAATACATCGCTTAATGAAGTTGTACCAGTAAAAGGCAAAAAATGACTTTTTGGACTAGGACAAATACCGGTAGGGTCATAGGTAAAACTTTTGGTCATCATTTTTAGAAATGTCAGACAAAGATCTCCAAGATTACTCAAGTTCAATATTGTACGAATCTCAGGGAGCTCAGGATTATTGTTTTCAAAACAGTAAATGGACAGTTAAGGAGGTAGTGTCCGCAAAAAAAGTCAGGCTGAAAAATGAATATATCGATTACGCGACTTCCTGGTCGTTATTTTTGGCCAATTTTTTTTAAATAATTCGACTTTTAAAAACAACTTATCCGATTACATTCTTAGATAGCTTCATGACTGAGCTCAAATATCTTGTGATAATAAATACAAAAATCTATCGGACCAATTTATTTTATCTTTTTTTCTGAGATTTCTGAAATTTTTAATAAATTAGTTTTTCTTTAAAAAATTAAAAGCAATAGTCGGATTTGGACCAATTTTTGTATTTTATTATTCACAAGATATTTGAGCTTAGTATGAGCTATCTAAGAATGTAATCGGATAAGTTGTTTTCAAAAAACGAATTATTTAAAAAATTTGGCCAAAAATCTAGCAAATACCGACCAGGAAGTCGCGTAATCGATATAACTAAATTGATCAAAATAAAAAGATTGGTCAGGGTCTCGCGTCGCTATCTGGTATCTAGCGCTTTTAGCGACAACACTGTAAATTTCATCAATATCGCTCTGGATAAAATAAAAGTAGAACCACTACTAGTTTTAACTTAAAAATAAGTGCATATAAATAGACAGATTACGTTCATAATATCTAATAAGCTTTCCATATGTTTGAGCTTGAAACTGCCAAAAAAGTTTTGCGAC
This sequence comes from Oikopleura vanhoeffeni, assembly GCA_004367855.1. NCBI lineage: Eukaryota > Metazoa > Chordata > Appendicularia > Copelata > Oikopleuridae > Oikopleura > Oikopleura vanhoeffeni. Next base: position 244,253 of record SCLH01000756.1, on the reverse strand, counting down.
GCCAAGAGTTTTGCGAATAACTTTTATTCTAGGACCTTAAAAAAAATTTGGTCCAAAAAAATCCAAGAGGAGATTTCAAGGATAAATATACTTCGATTAAAAAAAATTCCTATGTGAAACAAAATATCCTTGTTCAAAAGACTGTATACAAACACACGTTTCGTTTAAAATCGAAAAAAAAATTTATCCCGAAAAAATTAAAGATTATTTTTTTTGCAGTCACACTCGTTTAAAAATTAATGAAATCGGAATCCGATTATCGGATGTAAAATTAAATATCCTCGTGCATTTCAAATTTAAACTTTGACGCCCTCTTGTGGCGGAACCTTTTTTTGAATGACTGCGAGACCACGACCAAAATTTCTTTCAGGGTCAGTTTAGTATTATATCAAATTTTCAGACTAAATTTTTTTGCGGACACTACCCCCATCAAGCATTTATTTTGAGTCAAACAGGTCGAAGTTTGATAAAAATTTGATGTAATATTTGATGGTCATTAAAAAATTGGTGAAAAAAGATCTGATAGTAATTATCATCATATGATATGATTCATATCCTACCATAATTTAACTAGAAAGATTACTCGTTGGCAATATATCTCCTTTTCACACTGATGTAAATCTAGGCAGCTTAATAGGCAATTATATACTATAATTGCCTTTTGAGCTGCCTAGATTAACATAACTGTGGACAATGGATATCTCAGATCGGGATCTCTCGGCTTGACGATTCGCATTCGCGTTTGAACTTATTTTCGAAGCTCTTATTGGTCAACGTCGCAAATCGTCAAGACTAGAGATCTCCATCTTAGATATAGGCAATTATACACTCGACCAACTACTACACCAGCTTACGCCTAGGACTAATAAGCGGAATGAGTTGATTCTGTTACCGGTAAAACTAGGATATCACTTCATGGTAACCAACCAATTTTTTTTGTTCAACATTCTTTAAAATTTATCTATCATTACATTGATTCAGTATCTCTTTTGCGAAATCTCAAACAAGCAAACATCGTCACTCTCCACGACATAATTCACACTCACAAGTCGCTGACTTTGGTCTTTGAATATCTGGAACGTGACCTGAAACAATATATGGACGAAATGCAAGGTGTTAAATTAGCAATGAATAATGTTAGAATATTTCTGTTTCAATTATTAAGAGGGTTGACCTATTGTCATCAGCGTCGCATTCTACACCGAGACCTAAAGCCTCAGAACCTCCTGATTAACCGAAAAGGCGAATTGAAATTGGCCGATTTTGGGCTAGCACGGGCGCAATCATTACCGACAAAAACTTATAGTAATGAGGTGGTTACATTATGGTACAGACCACCTGATGTTTTACTGGGAAGCACGGAATATACTTCAAGCATCGATATGTGGTACGTACTATGGATTTAACAGTATAATTCTGCAAAAACTGACTTTAATCAAAAAATGTGTTAAAAAGTTTTCTGAATTAAAACTGACCTCAGATTAAAAAGGGAAACACTGTATAAATCACTATTGATTCATGACTTTTGTATAATTAATCGACGCACAAATATCATTGATATTATATCAATATTATGAGAAAACTTTCCCAATGATATTGATATTTTGCGTCGATTCGTGCGTCGAAATTCAGTCGTTTTCAGTTGATCGAATTCGGATGACTTTCGAAATACTACATATACCGTATACTATAAACATGTATATAAACTATGTACTGTATAATATTTGCAACAAATTTAAAAGTAAAGACTATTTTATCTTATTATGTGTAGTTTTTATGGACATTTTTTACAGGGTTCCGTCATTTCTAAAAATATGAAAAGTGGCATTTTTCCTGAAAATTTTCAGGGTTCTATGAATTTTCAGATTTTAAAATTAGCCTATATCGTCTGCCGACCCTTAATCATTAATGAATGTAGCATTTACAAAGTGATCAATCAACTATTTAAATAATTGACGTTTGTGCGTTTTTTTTCTGGAAATTTTTACTGTATTACAGTTAGGCTGTTACCTCTTGAGGCCAATACAGAGGCTAAGAGAGATACGTAAAATCTGAGGAGACCATTCATAATATTTTTTTGCAAATAATTCGAAAAAATATTTTTCGAAAATTTTCAAAATTTTTTTGAAATTTTCTCAAAAATTTCGAAATTCGAGATTTTCAAATGACCGGAAATGACCTAATATGGGTATCAAACGAAAGAGAAAAAAATTCTAAGACTTTTGGCTGAATTTTTTTTTAAAGGTCTTTTTACTATTTTTCATAATGTCAAAATTTGATTTGATGATGAGTCATTATATCGCCTCTCAACAAAAAGTTTACGGTTTGACCTCAGTGACGGGTGATACTTTCTGAGAAAACTTCGAAAAATCTGTACCGAATTTCAGCCAATTGTGTCTGTATTTAGTTGGTCGTTGAGGCGCTTTGATATGAAAAAGGTGTTTTTTTCACATTTTTGAGAATCGGGCAACAGTGAACCGGACGTGAAACCGAAAGTTGATGGTAAAATATCTAGGCCGGCTAGTACCCTATAGAGTATACTTTTAAAAGCTTTTTGTCAAATTTGACGATTTTGTTATCGTTTACTCTGTCTTCGAAGAGTTTTATCTTGAAAAAATGTTGTTTTTTTTCATTTTTTGGAATCGGGCCCCAGAAAACTGGATGTAAAATTGAAAATTCACATGTATACCGGGCGGCGGATGTATGCAAACCGGCCGGCGGATTAATAGGAGCGAAAAAGGGCGCTTAGAAATACATGTCTCAAGTTTCAGCTCATTTTGAATTAGCTGACCTTGTTGCCGAAGAGCATTAGTGTGGAAAAAAGAGTTTATACTCTTTTCTTGACTTTTTTCGAGATTATACCTCCTTCTTAACACTCCTAAGACCCATCCTAGCCACTTTGAGGCCGCTTTTCAGCCCGCACATCCTAAATTAAGCAAAAGTGTTAAACGGATATGGATCACCCGCCCTTAGAGTACAAATCCTAAATATTTGAAAAATGCGAAATCTGAGCATTTGATTAGTTGATCCTTTCTTAATCTGACCAATGAAATCGGCCTATTCCTCAATCAAGAGTTTTGATTGGGTGCTAATATCTTGCGTTGTTTTTATCATTCAAATATTTAGGATTTTTTACTCTGAGGGCGGGTAATCCATATATAGCTTAAAAACGTCGATAACGATTTTTGAGTTTTGGAATTTCTTATTTCAAATCGTCGAACAAAGTACTGTTACTAACAGTCTGATAATAATATTAGTATTATCAGACTGTCAGTAAAAGTACTTGTTCTTTTTTTTTGGGACCGTGATCGAAAATAACAAAAAACCGAAGAGTACTCCTTTATTAGTTACTCACATTTTATTCCTTGGTTTCACTCTTCCTCTCAAATGTCTTCTTTGAAGGGTCCTTCTCAGGGGTCGGCAGACCGACTTGAAAAAACCTGATCGGATTGAGACGTAAAAAAACTTGATTGGATTGACCTGATCGGATTGACCCGAAAATAAAACTTGATCGGATTGACCAGAAAAAAAACTTGATCGGATTGACCTGATCGGATTGACCCGAAAATAAAACTTGATAGGATTGACCTGATCGGATTGCCCCGAAAATTAAACTTGATCGGATTGACCTGATCGGATTAAAACATTTTCGTAGAAAACTTGATCGGATTGGATCGGATTGACGCTAATCCGATCAAATATTTCCGAGCTAGATCGGAATCAGAAAAATAAATTTTGTAAAAATTTTCATAAAGATTTTTGGGGCTTTTATATCATGTAGTATGCCGATCATGATGCCCGAGTAACTCAAATATCTTATTTGCCTGTTCAAAGAATAGGGAATAAGATATTCAAGTAATTCGGGCATCATGATCGATATAATATCAGCTTCATAAATTGAAATTTTTGATTAATGATTAGGGCGGACGCGGTGTATCTAGAAAATGGCACGAAAAATTGGATACTTTCTCTAAACATTCTAAATATTTTGGAAAAAATTTTCTAGAAAATTAGATAATTTTCTCCAAAATTTAATAACTTTGTTGTTCAAAAATGTCAAACTTTATAAACTTTCTTCTAAAGTGAAAACATTAAAATTTTAAAGGATCAGGAATTATGAATGAATTAGAAAACTTTGTTAAAAACCTTTGTTCAAATTTTAAATATTTTGGAGAAAATTTGTAAATTTTCTAAGGAATTTAAAATTTTTCTTATAAATTTGATAATTTTCATCGAAATTTCTTAAGGGGGTTGTATAGGCAGTCCATATTTATTGAACTAGAAGTGCTGTCGACTTAATTTCACGATTTCTGAATCTCAACGTGGCCTGTTTAGTTATATGAATTTTGAAAATTGAGAAAAAAATCAAAATTTCCAAAAAATATCGAAATTTTTTCTAAGTGTCTAAAATGAGAAAATGTTTTTTGCTCTGCGCGAGAACGGTAAATAATTCGACCATGGTTTATAATCCCGCTTCCAGAAACACGATAGTTGCGAATCTTTTGATATTTTTCAAAAATTGACAGATGACCTTGACCTCAAATATAATTTTCAAACTGTTGATGCCTGGGAGTTAATGAGTTCTTAAATACAACGAAAAAAAAATACGACTTTTAGTGGCAAAGATTGGCCAAAAAACGACACTTTTCATTATTTTGAAGCACTTCTAGGGTGAACATGGGAAAAAAGACAATATCATTTTTTTGAGTCGCGGTCAACTCAATTTACCGGTTGGTCGAACATGCTATGATAAAAGTTGGGAATAAAATGTGTTCCAGAGATTACGAACTTTCATTCCTGACGTTTTTATAAGATTGCCATGAAGGAATAGAAAGATATGAGCCTTTGAAAAAGCCTTTCCAGCCTATACAACCCCCTTGAAATTTTTGAAGAAAGTTTTTTATAAAATTATTATGATAATTTGAAACTTCAAAAAAAAATAAGTAATGTTTTGAAAAGTTTGTTATAAAATTTCCTTTTTTATTAAATTTTGACAGTGTTTAAAACAATTTTCGGACTTTTCGGTTCATCTGAAGCACATTTAATTCTAAAATCTTAATGACCCTAGAATTTTTCTTTGAGGAAAATATAATTTCTGAAAAAAAATTTGAATTTTTAGAAAATTTTTTAAAGTAATAAAAAAGTTGCCAAATGTTTAGAAAATTTGGCAAATTATGAAAAAAATTGACGAATTTTAAGAAAAATTGTTTGATTAAAACAATAGTCTTATTTTTGAAAATTGTCAAATTTAATAAAGAAATTTATATAAGTTTTCAATTCAAAAATTGTTTTTTTCAACGTTTCGCTTTATCCATTATCAAGAGTGAGAGAAAAAATTGAAATACAGATTCATCGAAAATATTTTTTCCAAAAGCAATTTAGCGAATTGTTGCGAAACTATAGGCTCGATTCGCTAAATTGCTTTTGGAACAAAATATTTTCGATGAATCTGTATTTCAATTCTTTCTCTACTCTTGATAATGGAATAAACCGAAACGTTGAAAAAAAACAATTTTTTAATTGAAAACTTACAGCGTGAGTCTTTTCGATTTCTCCTCTTTTTTTACCCAGCCGGCTAGACAGCCCAAATCTTAGCAAAGTATCTAAGCAAAGTATAGGAAATTTTGGGTGTCTACCCGTCTGGGTAAAACAAAAGAGAAATCGAAAAGACTCACGCTGTATATATATATATATCTCGAAATAACCCTACAATAATGAAGAAATTGTCAATTTTCAAAAAATTTAAAGTTAATTGTCAAATTTGATATTCATTTGTCAAATTTTTGAGAAAAATTGCCAAGTTTTTAAAAGAATTTTCAATTTTTTAAAAGAATCGTCAAACTTAAAAAAAATTGCCAAATTTCGAGAAAAATTGTCGAATTTCAATAAATGTCAAATTTTTGAGTAAATTGTCTGATCTGAAATGAATTTTAGAAAGCAATTTAAAAATTCAAATTTTTGAGAAACGTTGTCGACAAATGTCAACCTTTCAAAAGAACTGTCAAATTTTTGCAAAAAATTATTAAAGTATTCAAATTTTATAAAAAATTGTTATGTTTAATAAAAAATTGTCAAGGTTAAAAAAAATTAGTAAATTTTGAGAAAAATTGTCAAATTTTTAAGTAAATTCTCTAATTTGTTTGTCAAATTTTCAGTAAATTCCCAAATTTATTTTTATATTTAGAAAAAAATAGCAAATTTAAAAAAAAAATTGCAAAATTTCAGAAAACAATTTTTTAAAGAAAATTCAAAATTACTTACAGTATGAGTTTTTTTCGTGGGAAGAAAAAGTAACCAATTCGAGAGAATTCTTTTCAAATTATAAACGATTCTCCCGGACACTTAAGATTCTGTTCCCTCTAAAAAAACATATACTGTAAAAAATTTAATTTATTGCGAAAAGATTCAAATTTGAAAAAAAAATTTCAAATTTTTTTCAAAAATCGTTAAATTTGAAAACACATTTTCAAATTTTTGGGAAAATAGCCAACTTTTTTGAACAATTCGCAAGTTTGAAATTAATTTGTTAAATTTTAAAGAAAATTGCCAATTTTAAAGAAAATTGCCAATTTAAAAAAAAAAATTGTCAAATTTTTGTAAAAATTGTCAAATTTAAATTAAATTTTGACAATTTAATTAAAATTTCACAATTTAATCAAAAATTGGACAAATTTCTTAAAAACTTGGCAATTGTCTTAAAAATTAAACAAATTAATTTCAAATTTGACAATTGATCAAAAGATTTCACAATTTTTTTAAATTTGACAATTTTCTTAAAATTTGACAATTGTTTTTAAAATTTGACAATTTGTTCTGAAAATTTGACAATTTTTCTAAAAGTTAGACAAAGTTTATTAAAAATTTAACAATTTTATCAAAAATTTGACAAATTTTTTNTATGAAAAGTCGCGAAACCATCACCAATCGATTTTTTTTCGTCGACTTAGTATAGAACTGTAACTTCCAGAAAAACTTTTTCACAGACACTACCCCCTTAATTTCAAAGATCTGCTCTTCACCGCTTTCATATTCATAATGAACCCATAATTACTAATATTTCAAACTGAATAAAAAATAATTCCAGCACTTAAAACAAGGTGAACATAAGTGACAAAGAGTATTTAATTAATCTATTGTAAATTATCGATAACACAGATATCGCTGTTGCATCCCCATCCCTATCTATCCCATCCCTTTTACAAGCCTGATTTTAATTGTGTTTCTTTTCAAAATTTCAACAAAAACTAAAAATTGATTAGTCTTTTCTAAGTCAGGCTTTGCGGTGAATTTAATGCACAAATTGAAAATTATCTATATATTTTCAAGGAGGAGTAGGCTTTGCGTGAGGCTCCCAAATAAGCTGTTTTGACCACTAGGGGCAAAATTTTGAAAAAAAGGAATATGTTGTGAGATGCGCATTCATATATGGAAGTGGAATTGCAAAAAAACAAGAAAAAATGATCAGGAATGAATAAGGAGTAGTCTTTTTGGTGCTTTTTGGGACGCCTACTAAAAATCATTTTCTGAGCGTAGGTTGAAGTATCTGATGCTCTGAATAGTACATGCAACTTTCTAAAGAGTTGTACTACATATTTGAAAGAAATGAATTTATTTCTGAAGCCAGGTTTTTAGAAACTTCACTTGAAAATGTGGAAAAAAGAGCCCAATTATCGTCACCCACATCCTCGTCACCCACATTGTATAGGCAGTCGAGTGACCTTTAAGTGCCCAAAAATTGGCTTGAGATTTTTTTCTGAGCCATTTTGATAGTTATAAATTACCGAGTGCCCAAAAATTGGGCACTTAAAGCGCGCGCTTTAAGTGCTCAATTTATTGAGGCTTGAGAATTGACAAAATATTGGGCACTTAAAGCGCGCGCTTTAAGGGTATCCCTGCTCCTACATTTTTTGCAGTTATTATGTCATAAAAACGCACCAAATCAATTGTTTATGTTTTGAACGCATAAAACAACTCAAATGACAACAAAAAAAATTCGAAAATTTTGCGTTTTTTCGATTTTTTTTTTAAGTATTTTTCTCAAAATTATGTTCAAAAATAACGTTTGTGTCAATTTGACCACTTTAACTTCAGAATATCGAGTTGACGTAAGTCAACTTTCTCTTCAGTGTTTCTCCAGCTTCTTTTTGAGCCTACTTTCAAAAAAATCGAAGCACTTTTTTTTCTGGAAATTTTTTTACGTGACCTTGAAAAATTCATATTTTGAGTTTGGGGTCAAAAATCTAAAGAAACGGCTCCACAGAAGTTTTAATTTGT
>SCLH01000756.1:209003-225764 GCA_004367855.1 Oikopleura vanhoeffeni | reverse complement strand
TACAAAGACGTGAAATTTTTATCTCATCACTTATTCAACTGAATATAAATTGGAGATTTTTTTGAGATAACTGCTGCATCAACAAATAACTTCAAGCATGGGGAAACCAAATGTTTAATAAAACCAATCTATATTTGAAATTATGTTGAAATTTAATTGTACGGGAGAACTTAAATCTACAGTAAACATCGAAAGAATAAATCAACAGATTTCCAAAGTGAAAAAGCAAGAAAATATAAATTTGTTGAAAAAAATATTTTTCGTCATCTGGTGGTCAAATAATGCTATTTTAAAAGTTCTACTTGAATTGGAGTTTTCGATATCAAATATAAATTATTACTTATTTTCATTAACGGGAACTTTTCTAGAACGAAGAGTGGATATAATAAATAAAAATTTTTTAAAAAATATCAAGTTGAAAAATTGCGTAGGCGGATTTTACGATTTGTTCCCAAAATTTTGACCAAAGTTGGGGTTTTGGAAAATTTAAACTCATAAATTGTGTGACTTGCACAGGCTGTCACAGTTATTTTTTATTGTTTCTGATTGTAAATTACCTGAATTTTACGATTAAATTGTATTGAAATCATAGGTAGACCTTGCACTCCTTCAAATTTCATTTTAAGCATTGAAACCTAAAAATCCCCATGAAATTTTACCGTAAATTTTTTTTTCGATTATTTTTTCGTAGTTTTTTAATTCTGACCTAGTGGTTTGTTTTGGCTTTCAGTTAAAAACCATGGTGTAAAAATCGATAATTCCACCGTGCGTAAACCTAGCAATAGTCCAAAAATCTCCGATTAAAAACTTCCGGACATTTTGCTTCTCGCGAATTTTAATGAAAATTTTGTCAAAAAAGTGACATGATCTGTTTGAATTCATTCTTCGTTATACTTACTTGAAGATATGGTACATTTGGTTCGTCACGATTCATGTAGGTTGACACCGGCAATTTCATGGCCTTTTCTTGATCTCCTTGCTGATAAAATTCCTCACAAATAAGTTCAGTCCATTTGTTATAAATATCCCATTCTTTCGAGGGGTTTGAAATATCACAAAATTTTATCATCATTTTCAACATTGCTTCCCGAGTAGCCCTAGATTCTTAATAAGGATTTGATTTTAACTGTCAGTTTTAATTCCAAATCAATTCAAATTTTGATAAAAATATTTTTAGTTTTCATGTAAATCCTTCACTAAGTTGATCGTGTAAACCTTCGTATTTCTATCTCTTGTACCTCTTAATGACCTCTGCTTTGAAGCTAAAATTACAATGTTAATAAATTTGGTAATATTAAAAAATTTAAATTTTCCGCAAAACGAAGAATTAAAGACCAGAAAAAGTATTTAATTTTTGGATTAACCCTTTGACTCATAGAGCTATAAAAGTGGCTTTCTTTTTTTTGAAAAGAACGTAAAAGACAAAAATAATTGAAATAGAAGTTAAGGGTTCAAATCGCCCATAGATTTGCTCATCAACCAACAATTGCTCATCAATAAGAAAGCGGAGCGGAAATATAAAAAGCAGACATATTGTTTATCATTAATTTCACTATTACAGAGGTGAAATTATCGTTTTATAGACAAACCCGGTAAGGTAATTTGAATAGGAGACCAGATTAAGAAAGCCAAGGTTACATTCTATTTAATTTAATTTGCATTGTATTATAACAAAAATCGTACAGTTTTTTCTAGGGAACAGTGTGAGTCAACTTCGTTATTCGACAGCCTCAATTAAGTACTCAAAGTGTTAATTATCTAAATATAATCATCCATAAAGTTAAGTCTATTCTACCTCAGGGGGATATCAATAGTCAAATGAGTAAGGGTGCTTCAAACAACTGTTGTGAACAACTGTTTCGACTTCGAAACTTCTTCAAAATGCAATGAAAAACGTTATTTTTCGAAACAAGACACTTGTATTCAAGAAATTAGAAACTTTTTTCGGGGCTTTTTAATACTTATGGTGAAAATATACTGTACCAGAAACTTTGCTTTCCCACTCATGGATAACTTCTCGATGAAAAGTTAAATCTGTCGCTAAAACCAACGAAATTGTTAATGATCTAATCCGGGAAACTATTTTCATATTGAACAATAATATTTTTATGAAAAATCCTGGTATTTCTCGTAAAAATAGTTAAATAACTTTGTGATGNAAAAAAACGGAGACAAAGTCACGTGACATTATTAGTCACCAATTTGACTGAAATTTAAAACCTCTGTCTAGCCGCCTGGGTAAAAAAACGGAGAAATCGAAAAGACTCACCCTGTATAAATACAGACTTGTTACTAATAGTAATTATAAAAAATTAAAACACTCAAACATGCAAAATTTAAATAATAAATATAATTACAAGTTCGAATCTGCGTTCGAAGAGACCGTATTAGGCCATGAGATGTCAAAATGTCAGATGAAAGTTTCAAAATCAGAAATTTTTTATTGCTTTCCATTTCTTAAAACTTTGGGACTTATGCCTTGCGAAATCTCTATCGGAAATTACATTTTGGATAAATATTTTAATTTGGATCAGAAATTTTGACAAAGTTGTTGATGAGGGACTATTCAAGATGTTTCACTACTGAGGAAGGCTTGTTTGATCAGGTTATTGATACGATTAAGCGGTTCGCAATGGACGACATTCTTCAGGAGAATAATATCTTTCCTAACGAACACATTAATCGGTTTTTCGTTTCATTTTTACACCCTTTTAATCGTGCTTTAATTTTGGACGATGTAAAAAAATCGTTTGGATTCGATATCCCTTTATCACCTTTTGGTTAGAATGCGTAGCCACTACTCCTTTTAACGTGTGATTTTAACGTTGTGGCTACGCATGCTAACCAAAAGGTGATAAAGGGATATGTCTCCTGCTGATGGCATGTTTTTCTTACAATGTGCAATGATTCATGTTTTCATCGAGGTAAAAAAAGTGCAAATTTCAACGTTAGCAGAAATGAAAGATAAGAAGAAAAATGTCCGGGAAAACAATGGCTTCGGAACGGCCAGAGTTGAAAAGTCGATTGATGAAATTTTGCAAGATCTGAAAACCTCACCAAAGAAAAAAAATAAAGTTTCGACGAGTAAAAACCAAAAATCAAAGAAAAAAGTCAAGGTTGGGAAATCGGTGCCAACAATTGTCAAAGTTCAGAATACGAAAGGTGCCGTAAAATATGCCAAAAATGAAACAACTGATGAAGCAAGTGTTACGATGAATAAAAATAATAAATATCACAAAAGATTCACAAAAACCAAGAAGCCCGGTCGAGTATAAATTAGATTACATGTTTATTTTTCTGTATTTCTACATTATTTGATAACTTTATGAATAAACTTTAAAATGTACTTTCGATGGTTTATTTACTTGAAATTTGGGGTTTTTCTTGAAAGTATGTCTGGTTCGCATCAAATACTTATTTTTTGTTGAAAGCGAGGAGCTTTCGTTACCTCCAAGGCCACCTTATTTTTTCGATATCTATAAAAATTTATTCAAAGGTCTTCAGTACAATTTGATAATTATATTGGTAGAACAGGAGATTTCTAATTTGTCAAGTGTCTAGTAGACACTGTCTACCGAAGGTTTTTATTACAAATTCCAATTTCGCAACTCTTCAGTCAAGATTTTTTCTGATATTTTCTGCATCTTGCAATTAATTATAAGAAAAAATGCAATTTCGACTATTTTATTTAAATTTATTTCTAAGGCGGAACTACAGAGAAATTAAATTAGCTCCGTAAATTAAATGTAAAATGACGGTAAGTAAATAAGTTTATATTGCACCTATTAGAACGATAAAAACCTAAAAATACAGTAAAACCACCATAAAGGATAGAATATTTGATAAGCTACAATATAAAATTTCGCTTCGTATAAAAAGATCACTGAGGTGTTTATTTTGTTTGGTCGTACGATTTTACATGAGATTTGTTTGCCGACACGGTGATAAAAACTACAATTTTTATTTTTGCATTTGGATCTGACAACGCTCGAAAATGGACACTCGTAGCCTGATTTTTTAATTTCAAATTATTTTTCGGATTTTTAAAGGATTTGTCAAATTCCTCGGGATCTGTAAAATAATTCAAAATAAAAAAAAGCAGGCTACGAGTGTCCATTTTAAGCGTTGTCAGCTGAATGCAAAAATAAAAAATTGGGGTCTATCACCGTTTCGGCAAAGAATCAGATGTGAAATCGTACAACCTAACAAAATAATCACCAGATGAGAGCACTTGAAAAAGCGCACTCGCTTATATTCTGTAAATTTACTGTATATTCGGTTTTATAACAGAATAAAAACAAAAGAGTTCGATGTAAGTAGTGGTTAGTGGAATTGTTGGACATGTATCTTATACGACTTCGTATCTATCCACCAAAATCGCAGTTTCGGATGAAAACTTGGCAGGAGCACCAGAATCAACACAATATACGCCAGCGACAGCAACATTAATAAACGAACTTTTTGTAGAATGAAATTCAACCTGAAAATATAAATTAATTTCTTAAAAATGAAACAATGGCATTTGGACCATTCAAATTATCCGTTAAAACGTGGCGGACAGTTTGCATCCCAAAACTGCATCTTTAAATGCACGCTAGCAGGACTTTTTGACCCAAATCCACTCTTAAAACCTGTCCGTTAAAATACACTCTACTGTAACTGGTTAAGCTCCACTATCGAATTATTGAAAAAAGAGCCACATAACGGGTAATAGGGTGACCGTCGGCATTTTTAGCAACAATTTTTAATATACAGACTAAATATTGTAGACTAAAGACTAAGTACTTTTCTGGAGAAAATATTTCATGAGGCCCTGAGATAGTGGATATGATATTGTGGAGGAAAAAATCAAAATTTCAAAGTGAAAAATTCCAAAAAATTATCTCTGAATCAAACTTAAAGGGGTACTGATCGCGGGTTTTATGGGGCCTTTCGGGCATAATAAATGCTCCAAAATGACCCGGGTGATAACAAAGTGTACTACCGACCAAATCATCATAAAAAAATTCGAAAATTTCGTGTTTTTTCGTTTTGTACTAAGTATTTGTTTTCAAAATGAACTAAAAAAATTACATCTGATTTAATTTAACAACTAAAACGTCGAAATATCATCTTGACGTAAAGCCAACTTTAGATCGCTGTTTTCAGTGGCTTTCTTTTGAGCACTTTTTTTTCGAAAATTTTTCACGTGACCTTCAAAAATTCATATTTTGAGTTTGGGGTCGAAATTTGAAAAAAACGCTCTAGAGGATTTTCTGTTTGTTTCGAGCTACCTCTTGTAAAAATTTAGTGGAGTTTGAAATTTAACCTAGGAGGAGATAGATTTTTACGATGAACCAGTCCAAAAAACGGTGGGTTTATCGGATTTCTAGAAAAAATATAGCACTTATCGACAAAACGCTATAGAGAAGTTTAAATACTAATTATACGATTATGTTAAAATTTAGGTTTATTTCGAAATAAAACCTAGGAAGGATAGATAAACCATTTTTGGCTTAGGTAGTTTTTTTTTAAAGGAGTACACCTTCTCATGACGATTACGAGAAACGTAAATGCAATCGAGAAACGGTTTTTTGCATTCAACTGCCAACTAAAAAGCTCAATGGAAATTTTTTAATTTTTTCGGACAACCGGTTCACCGGTAACCAGAATCTATTTTTAGACATTTTCGGTATAAATTTTGAGGAAAAAAAAATCGAATCTCGTTTTTTCTTCCGGGAATTCATCAAATTATAGTTCAAGCAGTTAATGTGTAGATAATCGTGATATAAGAACGAAAAGCATAGAAATTAACTTTCCGGCTGATTTTAAGAAAAAAAAAAAATCTAGGGCCCACCGAGATTCGAACCTACCAAAAATTACTTTCCGGTTTATATCCGGTGAACCGGATGTCAAATCAAATTCATAAAATTTCACATTGATTTTTTTTAGTTGGCAGTTGAATGCAAAAAACCGTTTCTCAATGCATTTACGTTTTCCGTAATCGTCAGAGAAGGGTGTACTCTATAAAAAAAACTACCTTAGGAAGTTTTTTTTAGACGCGGAAGATTTGATTTTTACCATTTTGTCATTATGAAAATCGTCAGAAAATAATTTTGGAATTTTATTTTTCAGCCAATAGTCTTAGATTTCTTCTAGTTTCGTATGATACCCACCATTGGGTCATTTTGAAAATCTCGAATTTTCAAAATTTTTTGAAAAAAAATTTCGAAAATTAAAAAAAATTTTTGGCTTAAGCTTTTTGTTTCCAGTTTAATGCAAAAACCGTTTGTGAATTACTTATACGGTTCGTTGTTAGTGAAAAGTCACATCTGATCGGCGTCATAAAAAAAACTACCTTAGCGCTCCTCTGTGTGTCGCTAAATTGTCAGGGAGTGTGTGCATAGAAAAAAGTTTTGACCATTTTCTCACGCAAGCTAACAGGCTGAATCTACCAAAACTGGCTAATCTGAAAATTATCCTCGAAGCCCTGGTTGGCCAAGGTTTTATCGAGAAAAACCATTCCAGCGACCGTACCCTTCTTAAGTTTATAAAGAAAATACAGATAAGAATTAATTTCGTAATAAATTCAAGGCGCTGAAAATTTCTGGCCAATACCAGGTAAATTCCGGTTTTTTGAATAATTAGATATTTTTTTTGCTAAAATTTGACAAAATTAAAATGACCATACAAATCTTTGAATTCCGCTGAAACTTCTTAAATTTCGAATTTTTCAGTTTCGACTCAACAGTTATTAATGATACTATTTCCAAGTTTGTATTCCAAACGTGTTTACTCCCAATCACCTTCAAAAAGGCCTTTCATGCCGACGGGAAACCCCTCAATGGTGTTCTAATACTGTTGGTTCAATTTAGTTCCTGGTTTAGTCAACAATTTTTGAAAATAGATTGAAGAACTAAAAATTTTGTTAAAATGTTTTGCATGTAAACGCAAAATCATTCACGCACTTGTTTTTCTTAAAATTTAACTTGTTTTTCTTAATAAAGGTTTACTCGAAATCATTAATAAAATTACCTGGACGGGGAAGAAGTCGTCCGGGTTTCCGTGGATAGTAAATTCTAATAAGCCAGTTTCGTTTGATTTATCTAAAAGGGAAGTTTTAATACAAAAAATATATCGAAAAATGAGAAAAATTACCAATAATAGGTAGATTCCATTCTAGAATATTCTTTCTAGAATCATGATTATAGTCTCCTTCACAAGTTCCAATAACAGGGGCTCCAACACCGGAAGGAATAGGAATTTTAATTGAAACGTCCGAAAGTTCTAAGTGCTTGTGAAGAGCCTGGAGCTCGTACTCCACCGAAACATCGCAACCTCCATCTCCATTTTCATTTGGCCAGCAAGTGATATTTAATGGCATTTGCTCCTCATCGGTAGAACTAAGTCGCCATTTCAATACACCAACATCTTGATCTTAAAAGATATAACATTTTAGTTACGGACATTTTCAGAGATAAAAACATATTTTTTGGTGCTTCTGAGATATTCTATTTTTGTCAATGTGAAAAACCGCCGTTTTGGCCTTACAGACTAATTATGCTCTAAAATAGGTAGAGAGCTTAAAATACAAGCCAAATGTGACCAGGTAAAATATAGCTCAAAAAACGAAGAAAAAAAATCAAAATATTAATACCCGCTACATTATTATGGTATTTAAAAATAAAAATAATTTTGGAAAAATTGGCCGATTTATCCTAATAACGTCTCCTATATTTTTTTTGCTCGACTAGCCAATATTTGAGCCCAAGCAATTCTATTAATAATAGCCTATGATTTAAGGTCATCCGCCTGCGCCTAAGCGAATGTAATGACGAATGTGTTTTTCAAAATTTCGTAGGTTTTGGTCGCATTTCCATCGTTTTTTCCTTATAGACAAACACGACAGTAGTATGAAAAAGATGCGAAAATTAACAATAAAAGGCTCTTAACAGGACGTTAACCGGTTCAATCTTTTAGTCGTTTTCTTCAAATAATTATGAAAAATCAAAATTTTAGCTTTTTTTTATAAAAAGATTCAGTTTGTACAAAAAACCGCTAAAATTTTAATTTTTTATAATTTATTCGAAGAAAAATGACTTAAAATTGGAGCCCATTTGCGTTCTATTAATAGCTTTACTGTTATCATTTCAAATTGCTCCTGTCTGAATTTTTTATGGCTTCACGTTGATATTACAATTTTATTGCACTTACTGACGGGGAAGGGCTTGTCTGGGTTCTTAAGTCCGATGATATTTTCTGCAAATTGTTTTTTGTCGACTTGAGGATGAGTTTGCCACATGACTCGCTCGTCAGCTCTATCAAGTTTTACTTTAATCTTTCCAGCAGCTTCATCCGCAATCTTGAGCAACATCATTCCTGTTAAGTTAAATTCGTCGATACCTCCATCTCGGTTAGCGGTTAATGTAATCTTTTCTTCGACTCTGATATGGACGGATTCGGTCTACATAGGGATTTTTCGGGTCAAAAAAATAATTAAAAAGATCAATTTTCAATAACTGTCAAAATGACATATGGCACCAGTAGTAAAGGCAACTGTTGACTAAATGCCCTTGTATGCTGCAGCAACTGTAAAAATGCAAAAACTCACAAAGACGATATACGTTACATGAAATTAAAAATTTCGAAAATGTCCGAATCAAATTCTAGAAATTTAGACTCACGCAAAACCTCCGCAAAGACAAATATTGGATCCAAAATCGACCATTTGAGCTAGAGCTGTGATTTGGTGCAGTTTTACAATAAAAAAACAGATTTTGTCAAATTCATGCTAAATAAGCCCTTAAATTATTATGGTTTTTGAAATTATTTTTTAGTCTAAAAAAAAAAGTTGCGAAACGAAAATTAATAAAAACGACCACTTTGATATACAAAAATTTTGAATCGATAAAAATGCGTATGTTTTCAGCCTTAAATAAAAAAGACGGTTTTATT
This sequence comes from Oikopleura vanhoeffeni, assembly GCA_004367855.1. Taxonomy (NCBI): domain Eukaryota; kingdom Metazoa; phylum Chordata; class Appendicularia; order Copelata; family Oikopleuridae; genus Oikopleura; species Oikopleura vanhoeffeni. The sequence continues at coordinate 216,830 of SCLH01000756.1, read as the reverse complement.
ACACGATCATAAATTATGATTCATAATACAAAAATGTAACTAAAACCATTAAATATCAAATATTATGCATGCATTTTCTAAGCTTAAAAAATCCCATAACAAAGAAACGGGAGTTTGAGTTTTCGAAACCTCAGCTTTTGCACTTGTTGAACTGACCCGGACGCCTTCATTTTCAAGTTGATCAACAAAACTATCCAATCCAGTTTTCTTTCCTTTAAGTTGCATACCACCTCCGGCGCGGTTTGGTCGTCGGGTTTTTGGCTTTGCTTCGATTGGCTCAGCAGATGGAGTAGATGAAGACGCAGCAGAAGAGGAGGCTCCTCCACCACCCATGGCCTGAAATTTCATTTAATGTTTTAATACAGCAAAGGCGTGGTTTTTTNCCCGCCAAAGTGCTTTTAGTCGGACGAGTTTTAGTCGAAAATCAGATCGATTTTTTTAGAACCCTCACATTAGTGAGATAGTTCGAAACTCGTACATATGTATACGACCTTTCTGAAATTTTGGGCCATGATATAACTTTTCAAGCTACGTGGCATTGCAGAGCTGGTTTTTCGATTTCCGATGTTTTATTTCACGAAAAACAGATAATTTTTGGTAAATATGCGCTAAAATCCGGGAATCGAAATAAGTGGCTCTGCAGGGCCACGCAGTATAAACAGTTATATTATGACCCAAAATTTCAAAAATATCGTATGTACCAGTTTTGAACTATCTCATCGAGACATGCAAAGTTTCTAAAAAACAGACCTTATCTTCAAAGATAATTCGAAAATGATTAAAATCAATCGAAAAGTCCAGCCTACTAAGAGCGCTTTGCTGTACCATCCAAAACCAAATATGAAAATAAAAGAAGTGAAAGTATAAATAAATTGCTTTCGGTGTGACGGCTAAAACTAAAATTACCAGCCATTTATACAAATTAAGTGGTCTGCGGATGTGATGTGCTGTAAATCGTCAAGAAATTGGAATAAAAATTTAAAAAATATAAAATTTCAAGCTTAGTTTTTCGAATTCCCTTTTATTACCGGTAAATTTGATGGTTTTTTTCGAGACCGATAATTGCTGGTAAATTAATTGTAGAAAAAGGAAATCGAAAAACCGGCTCTGCAGCGGAACATATCTTGGAAAGTTATGTTATGGCCCTAAATATCAAAAAGATCGTATTTTCCAAAATATCTCACAAAATTTTTGTTGACCAAAAATCAGATTTAATACTTATTTTTCTCGATAAAGATCTACAATTACTATCAGTGATAGTCTATCACCCTAAAACTTTACCGGTGGCGTTCCTGCCTTAGCATCTTTCCACTTTGTTAATAATTAGTATTTTTAATAATAATCTTTTCGTGAAAAAACTTACATTGAAATTGCCCATTGCACTGAAACCGCCTCGTTTTCCACCGTCGGCCTTCTTTTGTTTTGCCATTTCCTTCATTTTCTCCTTTCGTTGTCTCGTAGCTTCAGCTTCTTGAGTCTCACGAATAGCAATAGCAACCTATAAGTGAAAAATTGTATAACAGATTTTCTGTTCTATACTTTTTTGTTGAAAAAAATTTTTGGCTAATTTTTTTTGAAGTTATTTTTGTGGAATTTTTTTTTGCAAACACTTTCGATGGAAATTTGTATTTAAAATTCGCTAGTGTTACAAGTGTTTGTCTATAATGAATATACAGTTGTCGTGTTTGTCTATAATGAAATTTTTGTTTTTGTCCATGTGAAAAACCGCCGTTGATTTTTAGTTTTTTTTACGAAAAATGGGTCTTTCGTAACATGAACAACCTTGTATTTGTTCAGTTCTAGCTAAAATAACTCAATAACGAAGTAAAAAATCAAAATATAAATAACCGCCAGATTATTATGGTGTTTGAAATTAAAAATAATCTTTGGAAAATTGGCCTTTTTGTTCTTAATGACCTAAGGGTTTGTTTTCAAAATTACGTGGGGTTATCCAAGTTGACAAATACGACAGTATTACAAAATTTGGCCTGTATTAATTTACCTTTTCTTCGTGGGAGTCCATATCAGTGAAAGTTCGAATTTGCGCCAAATTAACTGATTCTCGATAACCAAGTGCAACAATTTCATCAAAAGCGAAAATAAGTTCAAAAGCGTGGGTTGAAACTTCGTTTTCATCGATGGTACTGAAAGTTTATTTAATTTAAACAAATCATATTAAATCTACGTGATAATAATTAAATGCTATTTTAATTTAATATAACTGAAGTTATTACAATATGCTAACATTTAACAATTATAAAGGCGAGAAAAGGTTCAATTAAGCCTAAAACGTGGTCGCAGTTGCTTTGAATGTTCTCGAAAACGGTTCATCCGTTTCCAGAAATTCTAAATGGATCCTAGGGTCAATGATTGGTCCGTTTTTTTTAGATGGTGACAAACCGAGTTTGAGATTTATATTTGGTTCTTCATTATCGGGATTTAACAAAAAAAATTTGTAGACACTTAAAATCCCAAAAATAATCCGAATTTCAAAAAAGCGACGACCATAAGCCCTTCATTTATATTTAAATATACTAAGCCCCAAATAAAAAGTTCAGGTTGCCATCACCGTTTGTTCTAAACCTGACCCTCAAAAATAGTCCAATCTAAGTTATAAACTACCTAAGGTAATTTTTTTTTAGGTGGGCCACCCCTTCTCATGACGATTGCGGCAAACTATAGATGTATGAGAACTTTGTTTTGCATTCAACTTGCCAACTAAAAGGCTCAATAGAGAATTTTTTAACTTGATTTGACATCCCGGTTCACGCGATATTAAACGGAATGTAATTTTCTTGGTTTAGGTTCGAATTCTCGATGGGCCCAAATTTTTTTTCTTAATCAGCCGGAAAGTTATATTTGTTTATGGTTTGTTCGATTCTTATATCCGATTTGTCTAAAACATTTATGCTTGGAACTATTTTTTTGATGAATTCCTGGAAGAAAAAACGATGTTCGATGTTTTTTTCTCAATTTTATTACTGAAATACCTTTTAATAGCTCTCCGTTTACCGGTGAACTTGGTAGTCCGATGAAAAAGAAAAAAAATTCTTATTGAGCTTTTTTTGTTGGCAGTTGAATTGCAAAAACCGTTTCCTGATATCGCCTTGGTTTTCCCGTAATCGTGCATGATTAGGGTGCCCCACCTAAAAAATTACTTAGGTATTTTTTATGCGCCACCTTTTCATGCGATACGAAACCGTAATGCATCGAAAACGGTTTTTTGCATTCAACTGCCAACTAAAAGCTGAAAGAGGAATTTTATTTAGACTGATTTGATATCCGGTTTTCCGGAATATAAACCGGAAAGTATTTTTTGGTAGGTCGAAATCTCGGTGGGCCCATTTTTTTTTCTTAAAAATCAGCCAGGAAGTTGAATTTTTATGTTTTTCGTTCTTACATCACGATCAGGCTTCCAAAAGGGATGGCTTTTATCCCCTTTCCTATCCCTTTTCATAGCAAAAGATAGAGAAAATTAGGGGATGGGGATGGAAAATCGCTTTTTTGGAAGCCTGATCACGATTATCTACACATTAACTGCTTGAACTATATTTTTGATGAATTCCTGGAAGAAAAAACGAGATTTTTTTTTTCAAAATTTATACTGAAAATGGTTATATAATATATCTCCGGTTACCGGTGAACCGGTAGTCCGATAAAAAATTCTCCATCGAGCTTTTTTAGTTGGCAGTTGAATGAAAAAAAACGTTTCTCGATTGCATTTACGGTTTTCCCGTAATCGTCATGAGAAGAAGGGCTGCCATTAAAAAAAAACTACCTAAGTCGGAATCGGAAGATACGATATTTTGGGTCATAATATAACTGGTTTCAGCGGTTAAAATTTTGTCGGCTTCACAATGCAAAAAAACGTTTCTTCATAACTACTACGGTTTTTGCTAAACAGTGGTGGTTACCCTAAAAAAACTACCTAGGCAGACATTTAACAAAAATTATTGGTTTTCGACAAAAAAAATCAGCGGTAAGAAATCGGAGATCGAAAAACGGCTATGGCGGTATTTTTTTCAGCGGACCCTTTTTCTGCAGGTCAGTTGCACGACATCTTCTCGAAGATGGTTCACCCGATTTTAAAAATTCAAGAAATGCATGAGAGTCAAGGGTTTGATACATCGCAAGGCACGCTTTGATTTTTTGACCGGGTCCTGGAATTCTGGTGATTACCGGTCAAATCTTAAATTGTCGGTTTCTCGGTCACTGTTTTCAAGAAATGAAAATTTCACACTTTTTTTGGGATTTTTTTTTCAATGAGTTTATGCTTTCTGAGTGTTCCCCAGCAATCTCGTGCTATTTACACCCTAAAGTAACCTACAAAGAATACGACCGCTACCCACCTTAAGTTTAAATAACTACAGTTATTTAACGACAATTTTTTCCTAATAAAAAACAAATTATTCTACTTTATAAGTGTGTGAGTGTATTTCATAAAACTTGCATGCGCGGGATTCGAACCCAAGGCCTTCAGATCTGAAAAAACATTTTCTCGAGCCCTACCAACCTGCGCCACACTGCCGTTCAAGAATAGTTATCTTAAACTTTATTAAATACCTGAAAATAAAAGCTTAAAATTTTTTTTAAATGTTTTGAAAAAATCCCGTTTTGTCCGCTGAGAGGTACCAAATTTCGGATTTTCAGGAAAAATGCGTAGGTTTTTGCCCGTTTTGTCCGCTTAGACAGAAACCACAGTAAGTGAACAAAATCTTCTCGAAACAAACATAATTCTTTAACCAGTAATTACCGGAAATCCGGTATCCAGTTCAAAAATCGAAGAGTGTCATGCAAGGTATCAAACCATGGACTCTCAACTATTTTTGGAATTTTTAGAATCGGTTCACCCATCTTCGAGAAAAACTCGTGCAACTGCAACACTGGAAAAATGCCTTCAAAAAAAAATACCGCCTCTCTATAATTTATTCAGAATTCTTACACTTTATGGTTATGAAATAACCGTAACGTCAAATAAACACATTTTTAAATACAAATATCACACAAAATTGTCACTATAGACGAAAAACACAGTTATACAATCCATTTATATCTGCATTCAGCCGATTCGGGGCTCATTTTCCAACGAATTTGAATTATAAATATTAAACCGCCCTTTATCGGTAAACTTATTAAAAATTCAAAGATAATTGAATTTTGCTCTCTAGCGGCATGCTGTGGCACTTGTCGTCATTTTTAAAAAAATTTAAGGTCATTTTCGTTTTCCCTGATATCGATTAACCCCATAAACGTAAAAATGTTAAAATTGGGAAACTTTTGAAAAATTCAAATTCCAAGCTAGCTATAAACCTTGTTTCGGTGATTCTGGGGTCATATTTCATTTCTGAGAAAATATTTTTACAGATTTAAATTCACAATAAAATTCTCTGTCGATTGATATGTAACATGACCCCAAAAGATTCATTTTGTAATTTGACCCCAAATTTTACTTTTGAAAATGAAGGTCAGAAAATTTGAAGACGAAAGGTAAAAAAATCAGTCTCATACCTCCAACAGTGACCGAGAAACCGACAATTTAATATTTGACCGGTAATCACTGGAATTCTAGGACCCGGTCAAAAAATCAAAGCATGCCTTGCGATGTATCAAACCCTTGACTTTCATGTATTCTTGAAAATTTCAAAATCGGTTGAGCCATCTTCGAGGAGATGTCGTGCAACTGACCTGCAGAAAAAGGGTCCGCTGAAAAAAATACCGCCTATGCAGTCACACGTAGTTTGAAAAGTTAGAGCAGTACCAATTTCATCGAAATGAACCCTTCTGAAAAAATCGAACCTATGAATTATTTCGTCGATTTAATATCCGGTTTTGTCTCTAAAACCGTATGTTAAATAATTTGAATTTTTTACCAGAGGATGGATCGGCAAAAAACAGGTATCAACTCATTGATCCTCGGATACATTTGGAAATTCTGGAAAAAAAATGAAACATTTTCGAGAACATTTGAAGAAACTGCGACCATATTTTAAGCTTAATTAAAAAAAAATTCTCGACAAATGAATGTTTTTTACAGAGAGTTGATTCAAGTAAAGTGCAAAAAAAAACGTGTTCGATATCTGATCGACAAATGAATAAGTGAATCAAAAACGCCTTTGAAAGTGTACTTTTGGCATTTTCATAATAATTTGATTGAAAAACTGATTTTTCTGTAAAGAAAAACCCGCGACTATAAATGTTACAAATATTAAAATTCTTACACCTCAAAATAAATTTAAATACCTTCGCCTAAAAATATTTTTTCTAAATTTATGATAATAAAATCGTCAAAAATGTTCACTTACCGGCAGTATTCAGGAATGACCCGAGAAAACAATCTCAGGGTTTCCAAATCCTCAAGAATATTCGAGTTTTTTGTAGTGATGAGGAGCATGTACATTTTTTCAAGCGGTTGATAGACATAACGGACAGAATCGGTTTCGACAAAAGTATGCTGTTTTGTGCCTAAATTCGAAGTGTTATTTTTCTATAACAGAATGATCAGATTTTACTCTCCAGCGGCACTTGAGCTCATTTTTTGAAATTTTAAAAGGCCCTTTTCGATTTCCCTGGTATTGAGTAACTCTAGAAACCAAATTTCGTTACAGTGGTTTTCGTCTATAAGGACAGCTGAGATTTGCCATATTGGCCTTAACTTTTGCTCCTTATTTTTTTTAAATTGTTCTAAAAATTTCAAAAATAACGGTGAAGTGATAAAAACATAAGCCAAAGTTTCGGAGGTCAAGTTTTCGTCAAAAAATAATAAAGATTTTTTTTTGCTCTTCGACTTTATTTTTAAGAGGTGAATTCTACATATTTTCTGAAAAATATGCCTTTTGGTTGTTTCTGCCGTATTTTCCTTATAGAGGGACGGACCAAAATTCAAAAGCGTAGGTTTTGCCCATATTTTTGCCAGATTGTCCTTATAAAGGGTATCCTTATAGACGCACACCACATTACAAACTGTTTACTTTGAAAACTGCTAAAATTTAGCTCTCTAGCGACACTTGAGGTCATTTTTGAAATTTGGAAAGGTCATTTCAGTTTTCTTCATGTTGATTCGCCATGGAAACGAAATAAAGAGGAAATCCGGCAACTTTAAAGACATTTACAAAAATTATTAGAAAAAATTATTTTAAGAGTTCGTCCTACTAAAAGTCTTTCTTTTTAAATATTATATGTTTTACCTTTAGAATCAGCATTCATGAGTTTTGGAAATGCAGAGAGAAGGCCTTCAATTCGAGCCCTTGACATTTCTATAAATTGTCGAGAAATAAGAGCTTTACCAGCCTTGGTACAGACGGCAGCAGCGAGGAGGACCATTTTACAATCTAAAACTTGAAAAAGATACATTTTCACGATATTAAATTATGACTAATAGGGCCTAATAGTAATAGGTTTCGATTGGAAACTCAATTTTTTGAAAGTTACAGTAGAGTCCGTTTAAACGCACGCTAGCAAGAATTTCTGACTCAAACCCGTTCTACCAACATGTCCGTTTGAACGCACTCTACTGTACTCTTAAAGTACTGCATAAAAATAAGATAACTCGAGAAGTCTGATAACCATGTTTTATTCTATTTACAAGTGGCAGTATATTTCATCATACATGTAGAACTTAAGGAGCTGACATAATCCCGGCAGACGACTACATTTTGTCAAGGAGTTGGTTTTTGATGGAAAAGGGCCGAAATAAACTACAGTGAAGTGCGTTTATCAGGACGCGTCCTATCATTATTAAAAGTACTGTCCAGCGAAACGTACTAGACTGTACCATAAAAATATGCCTTGATATGATACATATGTTACATACGTATCGTAATATGGCGT
>SCLH01000756.1:183579-194525 GCA_004367855.1 Oikopleura vanhoeffeni | reverse complement strand
AAATTTTATTAACTTGATTTGACATCCGGTTCACCGGATATAAACCGGAATGTAATTTTTTGGTAGGTTCGAATCTCGATGGGCCCAAAATTTTTTTTCTTTAAATCAGCCGGAAAGTTATATTTTTATGTTTGTTCATTCTTATATCACGATTGTCTACACATTTACTGATGAATTCCTGGAAGAAAAAAACGAGTTTCGATTTTTTTTCTCAAATTTTATACTGAAAATACCTTTATAATAGCTCTCCGGTTACCGGTGAACCGGTAGTCCGATGAAAAAGAAAAAAATTCTCTATTGAGCTTTTTTAGTTGGCAGTTGAATGCAAAAAACCGTTTCCTGATATCGCCTATGGTTTTCCCGTAATCGTCATGAGAAGGGGTGGCCCACCTAAAAAAAAATTACTTAAGGGGGTAGGTGTCGGCGACACCTACCCCCTTAAGGTATTTTTTTTTAATGGCAGCCACCATTCTCATGACGATGACGAGAAAACCGTAAATGCAATCGAGAAACGGTTTTTTGCATTCAACTGCCAACTAAAAAAGCTGAAAAGAGAAATTTTATTAAGCTGATTTGATATCCGGTTTACCGGATATAAACCGGAAAGTAATTTTTTGGTAGGTTCGAATCTCGGTGGGCCCAATTTTTTTTTTCTTAAAATCAGCCAGGAAGTTGAATTTTTATGTTTTTCGTTCTTACATCACGATCAGGCTTCCAAAAGGGATGGCTTTTATCCCCTTTCCTATCCCTTTTCATAGCAAAAGATAGAGAAAATTAGGGGATGGGGATGGAAAATCGCTTTTTTGGAAGCCTGATCACGATTATCTACACATTAACTGCTTGAACTATATTTTTGATGAATTCCTGGAAGAAAAAACGAGATTTTTTTTTTCAAAATTTATACTGAAAATGGTTATATAATATATCTCCGGTTACCGGTGAACCGGTAGTCCGATAAAAAATTCTCCATCGAGCTTTTTTAGTTGGCAGTTGAATGAAAAAAAACGTTTCTCGATTGCATTTACGGTTTTCCCGTAATCGTCATGAGAAGAAGGGCTGCCATTAAAAAAAAACTACCTAAGTCGGAATCGGAAGATACGATATTTTGGGTCATAATATAACTGGTTTCAGCGGTTAAAATTTTGTCGGCTTCACAATGCAAAAAAACGTTTCTTCATAACTACTACGGTTTTTGCTAAACAGTGGTGGTTACCCTAAAAAAACTACCTAGGCAGACATTTAACAAAAATTATTGGTTTTCGACAAAAAAAATCAGCGGTAAGAAATCGGAGATCGAAAAACGGCTATGGCGGTATTTTTTTCAGCGGACCCTTTTTCTGCAGGTCAGTTGCACGACATCTTCTCGAAGATGGTTCACCCGATTTTAAAAATTCAAGAAATGCATGAGAGTCAAGGGTTTGATACATCGCAAGGCACGCTTTGATTTTTTGACCGGGTCCTGGAATTCTGGTGATTACCGGTCAAATCTTAAATTGTCGGTTTCTCGGTCACTGTTTTCAAGAAATGAAAATTTCACACTTTTTTTGGGATTTTTTTTTCAATGAGTTTATGCTTTCTGAGTGTTCCCCAGCAATCTCGTGCTATTTACACCCTAAAGTAACCTACAAAGAATACGACCGCTACCCACCTTAAGTTTAAATAACTACAGTTATTTAACGACAATTTTTTCCTAATAAAAAACAAATTATTCTACTTTATAAGTGTGTGAGTGTATTTCATAAAACTTGCATGCGCGGGATTCGAACCCAAGGCCTTCAGATCTGAAAAAACATTTTCTCGAGCCCTACCAACCTGCGCCACACTGCCGTTCAAGAATAGTTATCTTAAACTTTATTAAATACCTGAAAATAAAAGCTTAAAATTTTTTTTAAATGTTTTGAAAAAATCCCGTTTTGTCCGCTGAGAGGTACCAAATTTCGGATTTTCAGGAAAAATGCGTAGGTTTTTGCCCGTTTTGTCCGCTTAGACAGAAACCACAGTAAGTGAACAAAATCTGCTCGAAACAAACATAATTCTCTCTATAATTTATTCAGAATTCTTACACTTTATGGTTATGAAATAACCGTAACGTCAAATAAACACATTTTTAAATACAAATATCACACAAAATTGTCACTATAGACGAAAAACACAGTTATACAATCCATTTATATCTGCATTCAGCCGATTCGGGGCTCATTTTCCAACGAATTTGAATTATAAATATTAAACCGCCCTTTATCGGTAAACTTATTAAAAATTCAAAGATAATTGAATTTTGCTCTCTAGCGGCATGCTGTGGCACTTGTCGTCATTTTTAAAAAAATTTAAGGTCATTTTCGTTTTCCCTGATATCGATTAACCCCATAAACGTAAAAATGTTAAAATTGGGAAACTTTTGAAAAATTCAAATTCCAAGCTAGCTATAAACCTTGTTTCGGTGATTCTGGGGTCATATTTCATTTCTGAGAAAATATTTTTACAGATTTAAATTCACAATAAAATTCTCTGTCGATTGATATGTAACATGACCCCAAAAGATTCATTTTGTAATTTGACCCCAAATTTTACTTTTGAAAATGAAGGTCAGAAAATTTGAAGACGAAAGGTAAAAAAATCAGTCTCATACCTCCAACAGTGACCGAGAAACCGACAATTTAATATTTGACCGGTAATCACTGGAATTCTAGGACCCGGTCAAAAAATCAAAGCATGCCTTGCGATGTATCAAACCCTTGACTTTCATGTATTCTTGAAAATTTCAAAATCGGTTGAGCCATCTTCGAGGAGATGTCGTGCAACTGACCTGCAGAAAAAGGGTCCGCTGAAAAAAATACCGCCTATGCAGTCACACGTAGTTTGAAAAGTTAGAGCAGTACCAATTTCATCGAAATGAACCCTTCTGAAAAAATCGAACCTATGAATTATTTCGTCGATTTAATATCCGGTTTTGTCTCTAAAACCGTATGTTAAATAATTTGAATTTTTTACCAGAGGATGGATCGGCAAAAAACAGGTATCAACTCATTGATCCTCGGATACATTTGGAAATTCTGGAAAAAAAATGAAACATTTTCGAGAACATTTGAAGAAACTGCGACCATATTTTAAGCTTAATTAAAAAAAAATTCTCGACAAATGAATGTTTTTTACAGAGAGTTGATTCAAGTAAAGTGCAAAAAAAAACGTGTTCGATATCTGATCGACAAATGAATAAGTGAATCAAAAACGCCTTTGAAAGTGTACTTTTGGCATTTTCATAATAATTTGATTGAAAAACTGATTTTTCTGTAAAGAAAAACCCGCGACTATAAATGTTACAAATATTAAAATTCTTACACCTCAAAATAAATTTAAATACCTTCGCCTAAAAATATTTTTTCTAAATTTATGATAATAAAATCGTCAAAAATGTTCACTTACCGGCAGTATTCAGGAATGACCCGAGAAAACAATCTCAGGGTTTCCAAATCCTCAAGAATATTCGAGTTTTTTGTAGTGATGAGGAGCATGTACATTTTTTCAAGCGGTTGATAGACATAACGGACAGAATCGGTTTCGACAAAAGTATGCTGTTTTGTGCCTAAATTCGAAGTGTTATTTTTCTATAACAGAATGATCAGATTTTACTCTCCAGCGGCACTTGAGCTCATTTTTTGAAATTTTAAAAGGCCCTTTTCGATTTCCCTGGTATTGAGTAACTCTAGAAACCAAATTTCGTTACAGTGGTTTTCGTCTATAAGGACAGCTGAGATTTGCCATATTGGCCTTAACTTTTGCTCCTTATTTTTTTTAAATTGTTCTAAAAATTTCAAAAATAACGGTGAAGTGATAAAAACATAAGCCAAAGTTTCGGAGGTCAAGTTTTCGTCAAAAAATAATAAAGATTTTTTTTTGCTCTTCGACTTTATTTTTAAGAGGTGAATTCTACATATTTTCTGAAAAATATGCCTTTTGGTTGTTTCTGCCGTATTTTCCTTATAGAGGGACGGACCAAAATTCAAAAGCGTAGGTTTTGCCCATATTTTTGCCAGATTGTCCTTATAAAGGGTATCCTTATAGACGCACACCACATTACAAACTGTTTACTTTGAAAACTGCTAAAATTTAGCTCTCTAGCGACACTTGAGGTCATTTTTGAAATTTGGAAAGGTCATTTCAGTTTTCTTCATGTTGATTCGCCATGGAAACGAAATAAAGAGGAAATCCGGCAACTTTAAAGACATTTACAAAAATTATTAGAAAAAATTATTTTAAGAGTTCGTCCTACTAAAAGTCTTTCTTTTTAAATATTATATGTTTTACCTTTAGAATCAGCATTCATGAGTTTTGGAAATGCAGAGAGAAGGCCTTCAATTCGAGCCCTTGACATTTCTATAAATTGTCGAGAAATAAGAGCTTTACCAGCCTTGGTACAGACGGCAGCAGCGAGGAGGACCATTTTACAATCTAAAACTTGAAAAAGATACATTTTCACGATATTAAATTATGACTAATAGGGCCTAATAGTAATAGGTTTCGATTGGAAACTCAATTTTTTGAAAGTTACAGTAGAGTCCGTTTAAACGCACGCTAGCAAGAATTTCTGACTCAAACCCGTTCTACCAACATGTCCGTTTGAACGCACTCTACTGTACTCTTAAAGTACTGCATAAAAATAAGATAACTCGAGAAGTCTGATAACCATGTTTTATTCTATTTACAAGTGGCAGTATATTTCATCATACATGTAGAACTTAAGGAGCTGACATAATCCCGGCAGACGACTACATTTTGTCAAGGAGTTGGTTTTTGATGGAAAAGGGCCGAAATAAACTACAGTGAAGTGCGTTTATCAGGACGCGTCCTATCATTATTAAAAGTACTGTCCAGCGAAACGTACTAGACTGTACCATAAAAATATGCCTTGATATGATACATATGTTACATACGTATCGTAATATGGCGTCTTTTTATGGTAATATGAGTGTTAAAGTGTTTAAAGTTTTAAACAGACAATTTCATCCATATAACAACTCCGGGCGGATTAGAATTTCCACAAAATTGTTGCAAAAACGTCCTTATTTTCATTCAACAGATCTGACACGATTACGACAGGTTCTTAACATTTTTCACATCGACTTAAAACATTTTCTTGAAACTCTTCAAAATGAACGTTTTGAGAGCTGGTATAAGTTGGATTCGCAGTTGCCTTCGATAACTTGTAATTTGATGGTGGCTTTGTGAGCCATTCGATTTTAACTGGGCATGAATATAATCGTTTCGCAGCAAATTCTGCAGCAATAGCCATTTGAGCACTAAACTTTTTTTTATGTACATGTATCTTATTATAAGATTCTTATACCGAAATTAAAAAATCTGACAACTCTTGCAAATTCGTTAACGTTCCGAGGATTAGCGGCACCGAAAAACAGGATTCCGATGTCTAAAATTTTGAGATAGGCGTGACGTTTTAAAAGGGTTTTTATCGCAAATTGTCGGTCACTGGATATGTTCTGAGTATGATTTTCATACAACGTACCATTATGGTCAAAATTTTCTGAGCAATATTTTTTTGGGTCAAATTTTGTACTGGTTGAGTTTCCAATTTCTTATGGCTTTTGCTGAACTAGGTCTAGGGTCCAATCAAAAAGAGCGAAGGAGGGAGAATTGCCTTCGTCTATTTTTGGTCCGCTCAAAACCCTTGGAAATGAAAACCTGTAATATGACTCCGAAGGGATCAATTACAAAAATGAGAGATTATAAAATTCGATTTCATGAGAAGGACTCTAAATCATGATTAAATCATAAGCATGGTATTCTAAAGAGTATTTTAAGCCAAGTATGCCACAATTTTTTTTAAAACATGCTTAAAAGTTTACTTTGTTAACAAAAAACTTGATTTTTGTGAAATGGCCAAAATATGCAAAAATCTAAATCCCTCAGTTTTTCAAAATCCTGCTATGTTTTCAGCTTTTTTGAATTTTCGAAGATAATATGTTACTTTTATATCATTTCTGATCATTTGATCTGGTTGAGGGCATATTTCCATGGTAGGGATCGATGAAGGTTCCCAAATGAAAAATATAAGTAATTCTTGGAAAATCTGTTAAAAATCCGCAAAATAATTTGAAATTATTTTGCGGATTTTCGAGGGATTTTCCAAGAATTTCTTATATTTTTGCGATACGGTATCGCATATGCGAGTGGTGTCGCGACATGTCGTATCCAAATACAAAAATAAAAAATTGGGCTTTTTATCACGGTTTCGCCAGCTACGAAGAATTAAAATCCTATGACCCAAACTGTAAACCACCATTGCGCTGACAAAATCACTCCATATATGAAATATATTTTTTTAGGTTTTCATAACAACGACCGTACCGAGAATCAAATTTTTGAAAAAAAAATTTGTTTTTTTGGGAAAAATCGTAGGCAAAAAAATCTGTGATAAATATTATTTAGAAATTTCTTGCACCACAACTGGCAATTATTACTTTTGGCCGCCACTTTTACCGCTCAAAATCCAAAAATGAAATTTTCATTTTTGCTCCAAATTGTTTTAACCGCTATTTTAATATTTGAAAATTCACCCTCAGCAAATATCACGAAATTTCATTTCTAGAGACATCCTGTTAAACTCACGTGTCAAATTCTGCAATCGCTCTTCCTTCTTTTTTTGATGACAAAACAACTGCACTTGCACCCAATACATTTTTAAGTTCTTTTGCAGAATAAGTTTTTGCGCTCGCATCCCAGCTCAGCTTAATTCTAGCGTATTCATCTTGGGATTTTTTGGCAATTCTAAATTTTGATTGTTCTTCTTCTAATAACCGGTCTCCTTCGGCACGCAACCTTTTTATTTCCTCTAAAAATATAGAAATAATAAGTGAGTTTCAAATTTGTATATAAGTAACATATGTTATATGAGTCATATTATAAGATTCATATAGGCTATATTATATAGCCTATATAATATCGTTTTTTTTAATTTGTACATATGTAGGGTCCGCACCGGCGTCGGTTATTTGGCGTTCTAGAATTGTTCCTCGCATCAAACAAAAGCCGTGCAGCAAAGATTGACGATATCCTTCGCTGATCTCGTTGAAAAGATTTAGCTCATTTGATTCACCGGTTGGGAGGAGAAGTTTTTGCAGGTTGGAAAATGTCTCTTGTTACGATGATCTGTATTTTGGTTATGGGCAAAAAAAAATAATTTAGTGATACTTTTTCGCAGATTAAGGAATATCTAACAAAATATGCATTTTATGAATTATTGCTAACAAGATTCAAGATTTTCCTGAAAAAGGCTCTAGCAAAAATTGAAAAATACAGACATGACCACACACCCATTAATATTACCTCAAGAAACGATTCAGGATACAATTATTATATATTAATCTTTGTTATCAATCGGAGAAATGTACTTCTTGATTTCTGGTGAATACTTTTTTTACGTCATATGACTCTTTTTACTAGAACAATTGCATTATGTACACGCCGGATAGTCAAATTTATTAAGAATTCTAGAAAACTTAAGTTGATAGATTGAGAGTGTTGATCCATGAGCTGAAAGGGGGGAGCCATTTTTTCCGGCAGGAGGCTCATAACCTTTTACTACCTTCATAAACCATCTTATAGAAAAACACTCAAGAAAATAGTAGTTACATATCTCTGAACACAGTTATAAACTTCTACTTTTATCAATAGCATGTCGACCAACCGTAAAATATGAAGCTTAAGACGCAGAAGAACAAATCTATATTTATTTAAAGTACCAGTATATATATTAATCTTCCCTTAAATATACCAACACAACCGTACATTTTACGAATCGTAACAAGCAACGAGGTAGGTGAGCAAGATGTCTGCAAAGCATTTTCTGCAATTTCGTGTAAATCGAACAAAAAAGTCGCAGCGAAATCCGAAAAATTATATGCATAAATGACAAGTGGAATTAGACATTTTAAATAGACACCACACAAAAGATTCCAATTGGGTACAGTTTAGCTGAAACGATCATTAGCAAAACTATGTTCTGATTATTCAACATGTGTGCATTATGCAGCTGTGCGATTCTAAGAAAAAAAATAACTTCATTTTCATCCAAAATACTTAGATATTATCTCTAGCACCTTTCTGTTCAAAAATCAAGATCCAATTACTTTGCTAATATTGTATTCCAGCAACACCGTACCCAAGAAATCTATATTCGGTGCGAATTCTACGGTGTCTAATTCTCACTTAATACATATTCAAAATATATATCAGATTAGTCAGCGCCACTTATTAATTGTCGATTTACAGCAAATTCAGAACATGCTTGCAAACATCTTGCCTTACCCAACACCTCAGGACTTAATTAACATTACCGAAATGACGTATATCTAAAAATTGAAATAAGGCGAAAAAGGAAATAGACTTTCCAAAAAAAAATCTTTGCTCGCGGTTCACTTAATTTACCGGTGCTCGAACATGGTATGAGAAAAGTCAAAAGTAAAATGTGTACTCCAGAGATTACAACTACTTATTTCCTAATTTCTATACCGTTGTTATGAGAATAAAAATTTGAGTCTCGAAACAGCGCTTTACCAGCAAGAATGGACAACCCACCTAAGGATTAAAAATACCACCAAATGAAAGCTCATGATCTACTGAATAAAAAATCGGCTTACGTCAGGTTGAAATTTTGGTCGGATATATTCTAGAATCATGAAAACCCTAAAATTTTAAATTGAAACGGAATTTTCTCAAAAACGATCGGGTACATTTTTTTTTAATTTTGTATTAGTCTGAGAAACATGTCTTCATAATTTCTGGTGAAAAACTTTTTGTTGATCATTACTCCTATTACTAGAAAATTGCATTTTAGTTCAAGCGGAAGTCAATTTTTGGAGTTTCTAGAAAAGTATTTTTATCTGATTGTATCAAAAGTACCCTCAAATTAAAGCTACTGCAAAACTGAAATGAAAGCTGCTAATTACTTTTACTTATTTCTAGCATTTTTCATTAAAATTGAAGTTTATGAATTTTTTTAAAAATACTAAGAAAAAATCTGAAAAAACTAGGAAATCTTGAGAATATTTTCTAAATTTTTTATGATATGACCAGAAATGAATTTTCTGGCCTTCCTGAATCTATTTGGTGCATTTATCATGTCCCTAGCCTGAAATAAAAAACGATGAGTACCCCCTTAATGGAATTTCTTGCGCGCGATGCGCACCTGCTCAAATCGTCAATTTAAAATTTTGACCGGTATTTCAACTGGTAAAAATCTCCCAAATTTTTTCTTCTTTCTTTTCAATTTTTTCGCGCTGTAATTTGGTCCTATTTTTTCGCATTTATAGGTGAATAACGTCATTAAAATTATAAATTTTTGCCCGGTGCGCTGCCTATCTATATGAGATATTAACCTTTTCGATTTGCCATTTTTCTGGCTAGAGATTGTGCGTTACTTTCGGCTGCATTTTCTCTAGCTTCAAGGTCGTCTCTTCTTTTACGCAGAACTGAATCTAGTTTTTGTCTTTTTTCTTCCTGTCGTAAATTATGTTCTCTATGTAAATCATACTTGGCTCGTTTAGCTGGATCTAGCATGAATTCGTAAGCTTCATTTAGTTTGTGAAAAAGCCCAGCCGCCTTTTCATCATTTGGATTTTTATCAGGATGGACATCTCGAGCTTTTGTTCTGTAAGCCTAATTATGATTTTCAATGTTTTTTAAAAATCTAGGTCTAAAACGGGGAAAATGTTTTGATATCGCTTTCGTATATTTTTATTACTTTGAAATTTTAAAAAGTGGCCACATGGGCTGCTAGAGAGCATTTTTTTTTAAATGCGTTAGTTTCAATAATAGTTTGTTTCAATGGTAAATCCATGTCAAGGAGACCAAATGACCCTTAAAATTAAAAAAAATGTCCACATGAGCCGCTAAAGAGCAAAATGTAAGGTATCTTTTTTGTTAAAGGAACATCGGACATTCGGCATCATAGCGAGGGAACCAAATGATGTTTCAACAAACGGTTTTTTGCATCGTGTACCCAACTAAATTTGTGACATTGGAAACTTTTTGTTTTTTCCAAGGCAACCGGTTTACCGGAAATTGATGATTTAAACCGACAGTTCAGGTGTTCGAATCTCAGTAGGCCCAATTTTTTTTCTCTATTTTTATCGAATTGTATGTATTTATGATAATAATCGGTCTCTATGTGGTAATAGATTAACAGAAACGGTCAACGAAAACAGTTTTCTAGTGATTCACTTGAAAAAATATTATTGAAAAAATATAATTTTCGAAAATTCCTATGTTTTGCCTCATAAAAACTGGTAATTCCAACGGTCAATTATCGGTGAACCGGTTGACCTGATAAAAAACAAAAATTTTTCAATGTCACAAATTTAGTTGGCTACACGTTGCAAAAAAACGTTTCTTGATACATCATATGGTTTCCATGCTATGATCCCGAATGTCCAATGTTCCTTTAAAAAAAAAGATACCTTTAAGCATTTTTTTATCAATATAGGCGTGGTTTTTTTTTCAGCGCAACCCAAAAGGAAGTAGGAATCGGTATTTTTGTATTATTACGGGTTAACCGGTCATCGGATCGGTGCGAAACAAAGTGCATTGCGGGTACCAACTCTTTGACTAAGACTCATAGTCTATGAGCTACAATTGAAAGTTATTGAATCGAATGTACTGTTTTGGTGAACATTCGCTTCGATTGATACCAACTTTTTAGGTGTATTTTCCCAAGATTCCGCCTTTTTTAGCTGATCACCGGTTAACCGGTCAGTTGATCGGTAAGAGACAAAGTCTATCATGGGTATCAACTCATTGACTCTGGGATACAATTATTATTTTTTAATCGTATGTGCCATTTTTGAGAACATTCGCTCCGATTGCGGGTTGCGCTGATAAAAAAACCCGCCATACCATTTTTAGCATTAGTTTGTTTTTTAACAACTAATTTG
>SCLH01000756.1:164604-175317 GCA_004367855.1 Oikopleura vanhoeffeni | reverse complement strand
CGGGCATAATAATGGATATGATCTTTTTGAAATTTTGAGTCATACTCAAAATAGTATAACATAGTATAAATTAAGTAAACCAAGCATATCATATGCTTTCAATAATTATTTCAAATATTTGCTTTACAGCATGACTCTGAGTCATGCTGCATGAGTGTTATTGAGTGTGGGCAAAAAATCAACTTTAGGGTGCGCCCGGTCAAAATTCTTAATTTGAAATACAAAAATGATAAAATATCTGAAATATGACACCACCAAAGAAATTAAACGAAAAAGAGCGTCAAACGGGGGGTACCGTAGAACGGCCTTTTTCGGACAACGGCCTTTTCCGGACAACGGCCTTTTGTGGGACAACGGCCTTTGTAGGACAACGGCCCCAAAAATGGAAAACGGCTACTCTGTAGGACAACGGCCCCCTGTGGGACAACGGCCTTTGTTGTACAACGGCCCCTAAAATAGAAACATCCACCCTGTAGGACAACGACCCCATGTGGGACAACGGCCACCTGTAGAACAACGGCCACCTGTAGGACAACGACCCCTAAAATGAAAACGGGCCTAAACACAACGGCCCAAAAAATGGATATTTGATGACTTTATTAGGACAGACTCTAAGGACAAATTTTTTTGGATCAAAATTTGTCATTTTTCACTATTATCATTTTGATATTTTTCTTGCGATAAATTCATCAAAATTTGGACAAAAAAATAAAAAAGCTTAGACGGCTTTTGAGTTTAGCTAAACTTGAAATGACCATTCTTGTGGTACCGATTTCTAGAAAACCACTGGTCATAATCCGGTCATAAATTCTTATTTGTTTCTAAAATNTTGGTTGTTGATGACTTTATTAGGACAGACACTTAGGACAAATTTTTTGGGTTAAAATTTGTCATTTTTTACTATTATCATGTTGATATTTTTTTGCGATAAATTCATCAAAATTTGGACAAAAAAAGATAAATTCTTTTTTTGTCCAAAAATCTTATTTATTTCTAAAATTTTATTCTTCAATTATTTACTATATCCCTTATTCACACTTTTGTGAATCTTCCGGTCCCGAATAGGACATGTAGTGTGTTTTTAAGTATAAAGGCCGGGATATTTACAAAAGTGTGAATAGGCGATATGGGTGAATTATTTTTTTGTAGGTTTAATTGATAAAGGTTTTGTTTGTAAAAATTTTTAAAAATAATGTTTGTCAAAAATTTGAATCGAAACATACAAACATTTCAATTAAGGGGGTGGGAGTCGCAAAAATGGGCCAAAAAATGACTTTTTTCTAAAAGTGGTAATATACTATTGAAATAGAAAAAATAATGTCCTCAGATTTATCAAAAAAGAACTTTAAAAACCAAGAACTGTGATTTGTATAGGAAAGGGCTAGTCGTTATCATCTCCGTCTAGAAATTGTTATGACGTCTTGAATTTAAAAGTCTATCTCCTCTCTCTATTTTCGAAGGTATCAAACTTGAAATTTTTTTTTAAATTAGCGCATTATGCAAGTGTTAATCGATCGTTAGATGAAAATTGACAATTTAATTTTAGCAAACCTTTATTTAGCCAATAAGGTAGCTGTTTTTTTTAAAGGAACCACCCGCGATAGCATCATTAAGCTCGAAACCTCAGAATAAGAATATCGTCAAACGGTTTTTGGCATTCGTGTACCATGACCAAACTTCAAACGATGAAAATTATTTTGTTGGTGTTTCCCAGTGTGACCGGACTACCGTAAAGTGGTTCGAACCGGTAAATATCGGGTTTTTTCAGAAGAATCTTACGGTAGATTCTTATGAAAAACCTGTGGTTATGGTCCAGTTTTTGCATGCAGAAAATTTTTGGTGACATTATTTTGACAGCGTGACACCTCAGTGGTGTCAAAGACACTTGTTTTGTGTATTTTTATTTACTACTGAATATAATCTGGAGGTAAAATACTTATCTGGGTTATTTTTGGAGAAGAAATTTTTTGGCAAATATTTATTTTGAAATCTGATACCTCCAAGTGGTGCAATTAGCACTGTTTTGTAATTTTTGATGCACTGCTGAAATATATCTGGATGGTAAAAATACTTATTTGGGTTATTTTTGGAGAGATAATTTTTTGGCAATATTTATTTTGAATCTGACACATCCAGTGGTGTCAAATGACACTGTTTTTGGTATTTTGATCAGCTGCTGAAATATATCTGGATGGTAAAATACTTTATTTGGGGGTATTTTTGGAGAGAAATTTTTTGGCAATATTTATAAATTTTGAAAATCTGACACCTCGCAGTGGTCTCAACATAAAAATATAATAAATATCGAACATTTATATCTATCATTTATCAAAATTAGTTCAATTAAGTACGCCTGCTATTCCAAAAATATCAAAATGATACAAAACAAATTTTGCCAAAACTTTTTTCTCAACACTACTGATTAGTTTATTTTCATCAACGATATATTTAAGCAATACAAAAATAAATTGTAATTTGACACCGTAAGTGGCAGGTGTCAAATGTCAAAATAAATATTGCCAAAAAATTTATATTCAAAAATAACCCGAATAAGTATTTTACCCATCCAGATATATTCAAGCAGTGATCATAAATACAAAACAGTGTCATTTGAACAACGCTAACTGGAGGTAATCAGATTTCCCAATAAATATTGCCAAAAAAATTTCTCTTTTCCAAAAATTAACCCAGATAAGTATTTTTACCATCGATATATTCAGTAGTAATAAAATACAAAACAGTGTCATTTGACACCAACTGGAGGTGTCAACGTGTCAAAATTAATGTCAACCAAAAAATTTCTGAATTGAAAAAACTGACCATAACCACAGGTTTTTTCATAAGAACTACCGTAAGATTCTCTGAAAAACGCGATATTACCGGTTCGGAACCCACATTTAGCGGTGGTCCGGTTAAGTGGGAAAACCACAAAATTTTCATCGTTTGAAAAGTTTGTCAGGTAGCACGATGCAAACCGGTTTGACGATATCTTATCTGAGTTTCGAGTAAATGATGCTATCGCGGGTGGGTTTCCTTTAAAAAAACAGCTTACCTAATCGGTTTTTTAGGCCCTGAAATCAGGAGGTTTTCAAAAAATCTATCTCCCTCCGTCAGTTTTTTGTTAATAAGTTTTTATAAGTAGCATGAATTTCACCACTGAAGCATTCAGCAACTCGATTGTAGGTGGAACAATTTTGAAAAAATTTTGTCTCCTAAGTTTTGCTTCAGGGCGCCGAGAGTAAATCTGAAAAATTGAAATCAATCGAAAAAAATTAAGTCTTTTTTTTTCAAAAATCCAAAAATAAATTATTACGGATTCTTGCTACAAATTTCAACGTGGTTTTCAAAAATTATAAATTTGGTCTCTGCGGTGTAAACTTAGCCTTTTTATGCATAGGGTGGGTTACATCAAAATCCAAAATTTTCAGATACCCAAAATTGAGGGGCATTTATAAAACCGGATAAGAACTATTGAGTCTAATGACGCTTGAACTCACGATAAGATAAAATTGCTTCGCTTATGAAAAAAAGTAATTCCTAATTATTAAGCGAACGTAAACATTTTGTCTTTCCTATTATAGCGAAATAAAAATGATAATTCATTGTCCTCGAATAAATATTTTCGTCACAAGACTTCAACTAATTATTTTGAAAGTGCCGAAAAAAATACTTTTCTGGTTAAGCTAACAACTCTGAAAAATACCACGCAATCGATTGGAAAGTCTTAAAAATAATATATTTTGATAGTTTCAGGCAAAAATTCAAAAAAAATCTATTTCGCTTCCTCAACTGCTTGCGACTCCGCACCCCTTAAAACCTAAACAAAAACTTAATTCACTCATATAGTATAGGTAGTCTTTTTTTTTAAAGGAACCACGGACATTCGGCATCGTAAGGCGCGGAAACCATATTAATGTATCAGCCAAAAACGGGTTTTTGCAACGTGTAGCCAATTAAAGTTCTGAACATTAGGAATTTTTTGTTTTTCTTTCAAGTCAACCGGTTCACCGGAAATCGCTGTAACAAACCAGGTAAAACAGGTTTACAAGAGAACTAACGCATAAGAAATATGCAAAAACATTCTTTCAGGGTAGTTTTTGAAAGGAAATTTTTAAGAAGATTAATTTATATTTTGACATGTGACACCTCGTCTGTGTCAAATTAACAGATATTTGTATATTCACTCAATAATATAAGTAAACCAATTGTTAAACCATGCTCCGGGTAGTTTTTGAAGAAGAAATTTTTTGACAAGTATTTATTTTTGACATTGACACCTGTCTGGTGTTAAACTTACAGATAATTTGTATATTCACTTAATATATAAGTAACCATAGTTATAACTAGCTTCGGGTAGTTTTTTGAGGATTTTTTTTATTTTGATATTTGACTATTTTGGTGTCAAAATTCGCAATTTTTACTTTTTTCAAAACCCATTTTAATGTAAAAGTTTTAAAGGATTTTTTGCGAGAAATCGTGTATTTGAATAAATGGTAGAAATAAATGTGGAATATAAATGGTTGTTGGAAATACGTATGTACCTTTTTTTTCGTTAGGCCGGTGATGGGCCAGAATTATTACGCAAGCGTTGAAAAACCTTTACCCATTTCGAAAAATTTTTAACTCTATTTTAAAAATAAATAGATTTTTTTATCAATTCCTTTGATTAATTTATGAAGTTTCCAGGCTCTAGATTTTGGAAGTTTATCAACTGTTTTTTCAAAGTTTCGATAAGTTTGCAAAATGTAGACAGGTTTTCGTTACTTGAAACAAGAAAATAATGTTTAGTCTACAGTTTAAAGTGCATGTCTCAAATTAATTTCTTCTCGGCTAATAATAAATTGAGTGAATATACAAATATCTGTAATTTGAGCACCAAGACGAGGTGTCAACATGTCAATATATAAATAATCTCAATATTTCTCTTCAAAAACTACCCCAGAAGCATGTTAAGCAATGGTTTACTTATGATATTGAGTGAAAAATACAAATATCTGTAATTTGACAACGCAGACAAGGTGTCACATGTCAAAATAAAGACTGCAAAAATTTCTCTTTCAAAAACCAACCCCGGGAAAGCATGTTTAACAATGGTTTAAACTTATATAGTTGAGTGGAATATACAAATATCTGTAACTTTGACACGCGAGACGAGGTGTCACATGTCAAAAATAAATAATCTCTAAAAATATTCCTTTAAAAACTACCCCTAGAAAAGAATGTTTTTTAAGCAAATATTTCTAGTGGTTAGTTCTCTGTAAAACCTGTTTTTACCCGGTTTGTTACAGCGAATTACCGGTGAAACCGGTTGACTTGAGAAAAACAAAAAATTCCAATGTACAGAAAATTTACATTGGCTCACGTTGCAAAAAACCGTTTTGCTGATAACATAAATGGTTCGCGCTACGAATTGCCGAATGTCGTGGTTTCGCTTTAAAAAAAAAGCTACCTAAAATAATTGCAATAAGTAAAATTTTTAGAAAACAAATAAGAATTTATGACCGGATATGACTCAGTGGTTTTCTAGAAATCGGTAACCACAGAATGGTCCATTTCAAGTTTAGCTAAACTCAAAAAGTTAAGCTTTTTCTTTTTTTGTCCAAATTTTGATGAATTTATCGGCAAAAAAATATCAACAATGATAATAGTAAAAAATGACAATTTTGTAACCGAAAAAAATTTGTCCTAGAGTCTGTCCTAAAAGTTAAGCAACAAATATACCATTTTTGGGCGCGTTGTACAGTATTAGGCCCGTTTGTTCATTTTTTTGCTTTTAGGGGTCGTTGTCCTACAGGTGCGCGTTGTTCTACAGGTGCCGTTGTCCCACATGGGCCGTTGTCCTACAGGGGTGATGTTTCTATTTTAGGGGGCCGTTGTAACAACAAAGGCCGTTGTCCCACAGGGGGCCGTTGTCCTACAGGGTAGCGCGTTTTCCCATTTTGGGGCCTGTTGTCCACCTACAGAGGCCGTTGTCCCACAAACGGCCGTTGTCCGGAAAAGGCCGTTGGTCTAGAAAAAAAGGCCGTTCTAACGGTACCCCCCGTTTGACGCTCTTTTTTCGTTTAATTTCTTTGGTGGTGTCATATTTCAGATATTTTCAATTTTTGTATTTCAAATTAAAGAATTTTGACCGGGCGGCACCCTAAAAGTTGATTTTTGGCCACAACTCCATGCAGCATGACTCAGAGTCATGCTGTAAAGCAATATTTGAAATCAATTATTGAATCATATGATATGCTTGGTTTACTTAATTTATACTATGTTAGTACTATTTTTGAGTATGAACTCAAAATTTCAAAAAGATCATATCCATTATTATGCCCGCGTCACTTTAAAAACTTATTTGCCTGTTAAAAAAGAATATGGAATAAAGTTTTTAAAGTGACCCGGGATAATAATCCATATGTCTCACGTCAGAGTTTATCTAAACTGTTTTTATATAAAGTCATACATATAATATGACCCTTCTAAAAAAATATCGAAGCATACATTTTTCATAACAATATACATATTCATACATATACCAAGCATTTTTCATACATATACGCGTAAAATAACTAAAGTTTATATACAGGGGGGCAATATTGCCGAAAGTTTTTGCAAAAAAAAAATTTCGGCAATATGGGCACCAACTTTTTGTAACTTTGGGGCGCCTATAACAGGAATTATTATAGCTAAAAATGAGTGATTTTGCGTAGGTTACAATTCGGCAATATTGCCCCCCCTGTAATGTAGTTTTCTAGATTCCCGAGATCACGTTCCCGAGACGCTGGCGAGTTGGCGAATACAGTCTCATTGAAGGCCTACGATATGCACTACTTACCATGGCGAAAGGGATCGCGGGCTTTTTGCCATTAGTACCCCCCGATTATGCCGTATGGCGAAATAAGGGTGTCTTCCGAGAATTCCTAGGAAAATTTCACACCCATTGTTTTTGATATAGCGGATCCGTAGATATCGAATCAAGATTTTGGGAGTCAATTTTGGCCAAATAAACATGCATTCGAGAAAAATGTGCCGATGAGTATGTTCTAAGGTAACTTTAAAAATGGTGTGTCATAATTTTTTCAATTTTTTCTGGCTCTCGAACCAGCTTTTCCAAAATATTAACATGTATGATTTAGGGTCATATTAACAAATTTTAGATGTTTGAATGAAATGTCGGAAAAGGCGAAAACTTTCGAGAAATGTGTTCCAGAATACGAAAACATGCATTTTATTGCTGGGAAAACTCTGATTCCCATGCCGAGTTTTCAGGAGCAATTAACAAAGATATTAATGTTCCTCCAAATTTACAAAGATGCGTTTTGGCGTCAAAAAATTAAATCTTCGGTAAAGTAAATGATAAAAATAAGGATGCAGAGCAATTCAAATTCAAATTAATATGAAACATTTCCGAGGTGAGCAAAAAAGAATACAAAAAATATCAATGGTCAAGTAAAATGAGGTATCATCTGGCTGATCTTATATACTAAAGATATTATGGCAGAATTTGAGGAATCAGAAAACCAAATAAAACATTTTATCTGATGAAGTCAAATCCCGATTATGAAAATTTTGATAGAAAAAGAAATGTAGCAAGGGTCTTTTGACGCTCTTTCTGTAAAAAATAAAGCTAGAAAGTTAGTCAGTATTTAAACGCAAATTGAAAAAAATGTTTGTCTTCTAATATGACAAAATGTGGAAAAATTTAGCCTTAGAAATCATTTATTCACGACATTCATGGTTTTATATGGCCAATATCATCAATTGAGGCGTCGAGAGTTCAAATGTCGTGAAGAAATGATTTCTTGGGTTTAAATGTTACGCGTACGTAATATTGGTACAGTGGTGGGATGGCAATTTTAGCGGCAAAATAATAATAATTATTCGAGCTTTAAAAAAGGACGCGAACAAGCTCACAACTTCTTGCGGTTTTCCCTTCAAATAAATTATAAAAATTAAAATTTATAAGAATAAAATGGCTTAAAGTGGAACGCCGTTCGCGTCCTATTAAAAGGCTATCTACTGTACATCCAATTTTTAAAATGTACCATCTTTTTTCGATAAAATGCATCCCGATTAAATCATGATATTTGCCGCTAAATGTATATGATATAATCCACCAAGTGTAGTTTTTCTGTCCGTTTTTAGAGTTTTGTTACCATGTGAATGCCAAAATGTTGACCAAAACATCCGTCGAAAAATGATGCATGTTGTATACCAAGTTAAGCCAAAAAAATGCTACATTTTGAAAATTTTCCTTTTAATTTTTAAAAACTGATTTTTTTTAAGGGGGGTACTGGTCGCTGTTTTATGGGCCCTTGTGGCTTTTAAAAAATGCTCCAAAATTTATTAAGGGGTCCTAACAAAAGTTGTACTACCGACCAAATTATCAAAAAAAATTCGAAAAAATTTTGCGTTTTTTTCAAAATGAAGTTTCAAAAAACGGTTTGCTTAATTTAACGCATTTAAACTTCAAAAACATCATCACGACGTTAGCAACTTTCGATCCAGCGTTTCAGTGGCTTTTTCATTTGAGCCTACTTTTCAAAATCGGTAAGTACATTTTGAGTTTGGGGTCGAAAATTAAAAAAAAGCTCTTAGAGGAGTTTCTAATTTGTTATGTGCTAAGCGTTTGCTGGAATTTGGGTGGATTCGCAAAATGCGGGTTTTTTTTGCAGGCGAAACCGTTTTTGTATGACCATTTTTATGTACTTGTAATCATTCGCAGATACCTCAAATCACTTGAGGCAATCTAGCGTAACTATCGCGAATTCTGAGGCTAGATCTGCTGACCCACTTTTCGCATACGTTTTTCGCTGAATCCTTTTTCTCTGCTCAATGAAATCAACATTATGAAGTATTTACTTAAAATTTGATTTTCGAATTTCATGGCATTAAAAATTTTTTAATTCAATTTTCGTAGGTGTGTATGTTATGGTTAAAATCAATGTTTTTTTTATAAAAATTCTCCACAAACTAGTTTTCTGTATGAGGTGATATCGAATGATACAAATCATAATTTAAGAATTCGCCACAGGCTGTGGCGGCCACGAAACTGAAGAGGTAATTTTGAAATTTGAAACTATTGGTGTCATTTTAGCCAAAAAATTTGTTTACCGGTAAAAATTCGCTGAACAACTTGAGTGTATTTGGTATGAAAATGAACTTTTAAGGACCTACGGATCTCGAAATATCGAGGTTTTAAAATGTGGAGCTGAAATGCTCGATTAAAATCGGACATTCCAGGGTCATATTAAACAAATAATATTAATTTTTATATGTTTGAAAAACGTCATAAAATTTCTTATCATAATGAACATGTGATATGACTCTATAGGGTCATTTTTGTAATTTGACATTTTTGGGGTGCATATTACATAATTTGAACGGCTGAAAATATATTGCTGAAAAAATTAAAAAGCGTCTTTGGTGCTGGAATAAACTCGTTGGGGCTTACGATCTCGAATATCGAGGTTTGGAAAATTTAGGGGCCGAAATGCTTCAAATATCGACCATTCGCGGGGTCATAATAACATCAAAGAAAAAAATAACGTTTATATTTTTGAATCTCGTGAAATATGTCTTTCATAATGCAGATGTAATAAGTGACCCATACGGGTCATTTTTGTATTTTGACCTTTTGGGGTGAATAATTACAAATTTGACCCTAAAAATATTGCCTCAAAAAATTTTAAAGCCGACTGGTAAAATTCAAGTCATATCATATCAATGACTGAGAAAACCGACAATTAAGATTTAATCGCGGTATTTTCGGTATACCGGTTTCCACGATTCGCAAAAACGCTTAGTCCGCGTCGCGTATCGAAACCTTTATTAATCACGATTTTTGAAAATTTTGAAAATCGGTTCATCCATCTCTGAGAAAAAACTTCGTGCAACTAAATCACAAAAACGGTGTCCGCTGAAAAAAAAAACCCACCAAATATAACCTAGGAAGAGATAGATTTTCCGACGACAAATGTCAAAAAAACGGTGTTTAATGCATAATTTAGGAGAAAAATATTGCAGTGTATTGAAAAAACGCTCCTAGGCGGGAGTTTGGTCTACCTTAATTATACAAAGTTATTTTGAATTTCAGATTTATTATCATAAAAACCTAGAGGAGATAGATTCACCGTTTTGTTAAACCTTAAGGTATCCCTATCTCTCGCTTATGTATCTGTGGGGAGTGTATGCATCAAAAAAGTATTGGCACATATATTAATCGCAAGCTAAGAGGCTAGTTCTACCAAAATAGGTAATCCTTTTAAAATAACTTTCCCTGAAATCCCTATGTGTAGGGGTTGCGCACGTGATTTCTCGACTTTTAAAACCAGGGTTTAAACTAAGAATCCAAAACAAACTTCTGGTAGAATTTTCAAAAACTAAGAAAATAATCGAAAAAAAATTTTACGGGTAGAATTTTTCGGAGGATTTTCAGGTTTTATTAAAATGTTTAAAAACGGAGATTGAACGTGGTGCTAGAATCTTGCTATAAAATTTAATTTTCATCGTTAATTCAGGTAAATTACGAACCGAGAAACAAAAGAATTCAGCATTCCAGCTAAAATTTTTCAAAACCCCAACTGTTGGCCAAATTTTGGGAAAAAAAAATCTTAAATTTTTTTTTTTAGTTATATCTACTTTTCGGTCTGAAAAAGTTTCCCCGGTAATGAAAAATTAACCATAAATTTAATATTTGAATATCAAAAAAAATACTAACTTTTT
>SCLH01000756.1:123347-164583 GCA_004367855.1 Oikopleura vanhoeffeni | reverse complement strand
AAAAGTTGAGCACTATTATGAATCGGCCAAAAAAATGACAATGGCTTGGCTAAGATTTTTTTGATTACAAGTTTTAACCGCTAGAGGCCTCAAAGACATCTTTAACCTATCTCCTCCCTCAAATACGATAGGATTCAACCCATTTTTCGGGCTATGGCTAGCAGTACGAAATATCGTTAAGTTAACTTCTTATTCGCAAGGTGATTCATATTTAAGTTTTTTGCTATAAATTTTAATCATTCTAATAATCCGGGACCTGTTTCTGATTGGTTCAGAAGTCAATCTTCAAGAAAACTCGTAGAATTTCTTATACGAAACACTGACCGCTTAAAATCCGTCGCAATTGACCGTATCCAACTTTGATAATAAATCAAAATCAAGATGTTATTGCCAATACATTTCTCAAGATACATGCATTTATCATCATGACTCATCCACTATAGAATATTTATAAATTAAAGGTAGTTTTTTTTACGTGGACAACCCACCCCTTGTCTCATGATGATACGGGAAGACTATAGCTATATCGAAACGGGTTTTTGCAGTTCACACTGCAACCTAAACAGCTCAAGGACGAAATTTTATTCAAGTTGATTTGATCCGGTGCACGATATAACCGGAAAAGTATTTTTGGTAGGTTCGAATCTCCGGTGGGCCCATTTTTTTTTCTTCAAAATCAGCCGGGAAGCTTAATTTTTTACATTTGTTCGTTTTATATCACGCATTATCTAATGAATGCTTGAACTATAATTTTTGATGATTCCAGAGAAAAACGATTCGATTTTTTTTTTCTCAACAATATGTACCGAAAAATGCTTATAGAATAGATCTCCGGTTACCGTGCACCGGTAGGTCTGAAAAAAAAGGAAATAATTATCTTCATTGAGCTTTTTTTAGTTGGCAGCTTGATGCATAACCGCTTTCTCGATATCACTATGGACAGGAGGGCTATGGTTTTTCCCTAATCATCATGAGCAAGGGAGTGTTGCACGAAAAAAATACACCCTAAGCATATATCAAATTTGAAATCAAAAGCCGAAAGAATGTTTCATTCACCGCAATTCCGAGCCAAAACTCGCTAGCAGGGTTTGAGACCTACTATTTTATCAAAAAAAGATAAAGAGAATTTTTTGAACGCATGGTCATTCCGGTCCATAGCCAGCGTTTGACTCTACTCTATAAGAAGCAAATTTTCCAAGCACAAATTAAATAATCTAGAGCAGATGAACAATTCCATATTGTGGAAGGCCTCATTAACCAAACATATTGTTAGGTATAATCACAGCCTATTTGAATTCTGCTATTACTTCGTGTGATATAAGCGTTACAAATTTTTATTTGGGGGGTAGCTTACTGTATTTTGCTAGTGAAAATTTTTCTTCTTCGAATTACAAGTTACGATATTTCGTACTGCAGCCTAGCCGAAAAACTTGGGTTTATATACTATTTGTATTTAAGGAGGAGATAGGTTTTTCACAGATTTGGTTCTTTTGCAGGCCCTCTAGCGGTTATTAACTTGTATCAAAAAATCTTAGAACGAAACTCTCTTGTCATTTTTTTGGCCATTTTGTATAGGTCTCAACTTTTAAGGCGCTCTATTTGGACGAACTACCCCCGTTTAAGTAGCTTTTTTCAGGTTACAAGTGCTTTCACACCACCAGGCTGGGTTCTGTCGGGTGTCAAAATAATGATGCAAAATTTTTTTCTTTTCGAAAGTTTACCCATTGCTTCTATTTTAGTTCAGACTTGAGTAGTTCTCTTTTTAAACCGCAATTACCGGGTGTTTTCTGCTTGATTACGGGGACAGGTATTAAAGTCTGAAAACCATAAAACATTTTGGGATTAAACTTTTCGTGGCTACACGATGCAAAAAGCGTTCTTGATAGCTCTCGGTTTTTGCTGGACGAGGGGGGGCCGCCTAAAAAAAAGTACCTAGGTACTTTTTTTAGTAAGGGCCACAGCTTTTACATCTGCATTTGGAACGCAACGGAATATTCACACGGATTTTTGCACAACAGCAAGGGCTAAATAAAGGGGGTAACCCGACGGTATTTGTGCGCTCATTTAGGGCCAATTTTAGAAGTGACTCAAAAATTTTTTCAAACTGGATCTTATTAATTTCGACATTGAACAATTCTTTGGTGGTAATTTTCAAACCCTCTACCTACAAGAAGAGTACTTTTTTCCGAGTTTTTGAAAAATAATCAAGGCCGAATTTAAAAAAGAGGAAAAATTATTTTCATTTGGAACCAAAACAAATACGAACTACTTTTTGTTATTTTTTCGACCTACTAAAGTTATCTAGGTGTCAAGAGAATTTGACAACATTGTAACATATGTACCTTATGTATGTGGTTATTAGAATAATCTAGTTAATTTACATTTTTAACCTCTAAGGGGTTACCCACGCGGTTTTTTTCGTCTCAGACATGATGAAACTAATTTTTATCGCATTCTCATTTTTTGTTATCGGTTTCATCCTTAAAATTAAAAAAAAAATTTCGTGTAAAAAATTTCCTATTTTTTTTACGTATAATCTTTGCCGTGTATTTTTTAGTGTTTTTTTGCAACCTTGGACGTGTGTATGCAAGCGCAATCCACAATTATGAAATCCCAGTTATTATGTCTGCAATATTTGTGTGGTGGAATTGATGTTTTAAAAAAATAGACTCGCGACGCGGTTTTTCGACGTCACGCGTACGTTGGGCGGCTTTCATTTGTTCTCCTCGAATTAAGAGAAATTAATCTGTCATTTGGGTTACTTTTTAAACCTTTTTGAGTCCACCGTAATAAAATTAAACAAGAATTTTTTTTTCATTTTATATGGTAAATCAAAATTTCTAACTTTTTTTAAAATGAAACAGATAATTTGATATGTTAAAAGATTTCTGTGAGAACGATTTTTGAACTTTCATCATAATTAGGATTCGGGGAATTCTCATATCACCAATTTTGCTGGCTGGGCCGCCTGAGGCGTTTTTTGCGAGTCTGGGGTGGGCGGGTCGAGCTTTTTTGGCCAGGGCTGGCACTCTGGCAGATGAATCAGATGATTAGGGTGGTATGTCAGCAAAGTTTTGTGAAAATGTGATATAAATACTAACTACCCTAAAAATTTGTCGAGTTCTCGCAGATTTTTGAAAATAGGTTCAGCCACAAGGGGCGCAAAGTCGACTTTTCAAATCCAAGGATGCTTTATCTGACATCGTTTCATTATTTTAACGAGTGAATGCAGATATATCTAGTTATATATCGATTAATTTTTTTGTTTTGATTTTAACGAAAGTTATGCGAAAACGTGTTTTTTTTATGCGCGTCTTTGAACAAGCTTTTTTGTTTTGAATAGATTTTTTTTTTTAATCGGAGTCGTTTTTATCCTTGAAATCTCTATTTAATATTATCCGATTCAATTTTTTTTAGGCTTGAACAAAAGTTTATGCGCAAAACTCTTGGCGTTGCGGAATTTCTTCTTGCAAGTTTTGAAGCTCCAACACATATAGTAGCTTATTTTGAATAATTAGTGAAGTCATTAAATTAAAGTGTTGAATAACAATTTGCTAAGAATATAATAGAAGTTTTTTATCGCGAAATATTAATTTAAAAGATCACACATTGGCACAGTAGGTGTCTATTGGTTAGCAAATATTATGCGCATCAGAGAACACTTTTATCAAATTGACAAATAGTAGACATCATATTTTTGTGTGATGAAACTTGGCATTTTCTTTAATTAATACTCACTGATAAATCACAATTTTAGCACAATTTATTTTAGGAGTGTAGGATTGAATACTATATATAAGGTTACAATTATGCATCATGAAAATCAAACTTTTGGAAAAATGCAAACTTAATCAAGAGGTTAATTAGCGTTTTTTTTAATCTGATATGGAATTCAGAAATTTTCACAGCAAAACTCAATGAGAAAACAGCAGTATTGTAAACTCGTATACAGAGGTCAGGAGGTGAGGTTCATCCAAGAGAAAATTTTAATGAGCATTTGTATGTTTCTTATTTGAAACTCGCAATTCACTTGGCCCCAACGTGATATTTTGCTCCAAATCTGTTTGATTCCAATTGTCTAATTGTTTAATTTTTTGTATATTGTATAAAATGCATTGTTTTTGTCAAAAAGATCTACACTAAATCATGTTTCAATGTTTGATTATGTTAAATCAATCGATTGATTTTTGTTTAGAGCAATTCCCAGAAGGTAATCTAGTATTCATTTGCATTTCATATTTTTTAGTTAAGAATTCAAGCGTTCTTTTTTTATTTTATCCAGAGCGATATCCAAGGCATTACAATATTGCGCTGCGAGGGCGCTAGACACCAGATGCGCTGTGAAAACCCGACCAACCGTTTTTTTTGGTCGATTTAGTTATATTACTTTTTTCAGGGCAAATTTTTTGCTGGACACTACCCCTTAAGAGGGGTTCACGTATGAAGTGTTTTTGAAGGTCTTTACAGAAACGTGAGAGCTACCAAACTGTTATCTTGTATGCTGGAATGACCGAAACCTTCGGCTGGCAGTGTGTGGTGAGTTTTGAAGTGGTCTACTAATGCCATTCACCAGTTTTAACCGATTGAAGACCGGTAATTTCAAATCTTTAAGAAATTTTGCAGGCCTTCGAAACCACTGGAAAAAAGTTAAAAGTCTTGAGATTATGTAAACTGCAGTTAGTATTATTCCTGAGGCCAAATTTCTTTTTGCTTTCGAATTCTCGGGAATGTTTGCTCAAAAACTTGGAATTTACAAGTGTCGCATAAATTTCAGCGTCTGTGAGGTTTGGATTGTATGTTTTTTTTTTGATTCTTATACTTCTCACAAACCTGTAGTAATGGTGTAGAATAGCAATTTTATAAAATGAGTTCATTTTCATTCTAGAAGCGCGCATACTTTAAATTTAGGAAAAACAGGGTCAAAAATATATAAATTGCCCTTTTCATATTTCCTATGTGTGTGTGTGTGTCGCTTCTAGATGAAAGTTTAGATCATTTATAATTTTGGTTCTGGGCATCTTAGGGTTTTGTTTTTGTTGTTGAGGATGTATGTTGTGTGTGTCTGTCCAATTCTTTGATCATCAGCAAAACAATTTCTGATTAAGCTGTGAGAAAGAGAAATTTGTTGTTCGAACAATGAGAGAATTCGAGGAAGTCTCGCGGCGCCCTGGATCAGTGGTCATTTTTAGCGAAAAGTAAGTGTGGAAAAATTCATTGAGTTTGAAACGATTCCCAGTTATCCAGGGCGACCAATTTACACATGAATCGGTAGTTAATGAGTTTACTAATAAGGCCAAAACTGATTTTACGACATTTTAAGTCGAATTTATTTTAAAGTGTTTTATGCCGTTAGGGTACCCCTATAATTATTTTCTCACATAGAGAATTATGAATCAGCTTGAGTTTCAAAGTTCACTTTCTTCCGGTTTAATATTTTTGTTTGATTATGGTTAATTCTGAATGACGTAGTTCATCTGTGTGATGTAGTGTCTGAAATGAAAACATCAATAGATTTCTTTCTCAGCCCAATTTCATTATCTTAAAATCGCAGAAAGCTTTCGAGGAGAAGACGAGGAAGAATTTTTAAATAATCGACGAAAATTTTGAATTTTTTTGAATCTTAAATTTTCAGGTGGTTGTGGGCTATTATTTTTGCTTCCAGTAAGGAAGGTCAGGCTTTCCAACATTACTTTGGCTTTTTCCATCCCTATCCCAAATTTCTTTCTTCTGCCGATGATAAGGGCTAAAACGGGAGAAAAAGCTATTTCTTTTGAAGTGGGAAAATTCATGAAGAATAATTGTGTCTCTGTGTTGTCACATTTTTACGTCTCTTCGAAAGTTAGGTCTAATCAGTTCCAGTTTAGATTCAGAGAATATCTTTTTCCTTGAAGTTTGGTTTTTTCATACCGTTCGGCAAAATCGTCACCATTTGGAATTTAATTTTAAAGAAGATATCATTGTGGTGTGTGTGTTTTTTAATTGGCTGCCTCGGCAGTGTATTGCACTTTTAGTCAATTTGGCAAGATTTAATTTTACATTGATTCTCAATTTGGGTCGCTTACGCGGCGTTTTTTATGGACTGCCTCGCCAGTCGTATTGCCTTTGAGTCATTTGGCAAAATATTTTTAACTGCAATACAAGCAGCTTCGGCTGGGCCTTTATTGCTATGTTAGAATTTCCTTCTATTGTCTGTACTTTCAAAGTTTGAAATCCGTTGACTCTGATTTTTGCTTGCATGAGTTCACTTTATTTCAATCTTTAAAAAGAGGAAATCAAAATTTTTTAATTTTCGCAAAAATATTACTGAAATTTTCTTAAATTGTGTTGATAAAATTGCGACTACCCACGACGAGTTTTTATTTCGGGCTTGTCAACATGTGAAGCTATTTTTATCGCATTCTCATTTTTAGTTTATCGGTTGAAATCCAAAAAAAATTAAAAAAGAAACTTTTCGATGTAAAATTTCTGTTTTTTTTCTAAGTTAACTTTCTTCTGTTTCTGTATCTTTTAAAGTTGAAGCTGTTGCGTGATTTTTGTTGCATGAGGTGTTGGTTGTGGTGTGTGTGTGAAATAAAAAATAATTTTTTTTAATTTGCGGAAAAAGGGAGATTCGAAAGTTTGTCTAGATTTGAATAGACATCTGTCGGACCTTATATTTCGGCTCTCAGACAGCACTAGGATGCTTAATTTTTATCTCATTCTCAATTTGGTTTCTTTCGATTCGAAAAAATTAAAAATGAACAATTCGAGTGTTAAAAGATGTGGGATTTCCTATTTACTTCTAAATTGACTCGTCATTTTCGCTATGTTCGACAGAGGAATTCGTGTTTTTGAGTAAGACACCTATCTCATTTTCCTGTTGTGAAATTACTGGTGTTCATTTAAATATGAATGTTGAAACCTATAAAAAAAAATTGTATTTCCAAGAAAAATATATTTATGTTTTTTCAGGAGCAACTTTGGATGCGCATAAAACCATAACTACAAAAAGATAGCAAATACTGAGCGCATGACAATCTACCGAGCTCGCAATTTTAAGCAGTTGCTTTTTTCCGCGAAAAATTTGCTCTACAGTGCTCCAAATTGAAATTGAACTAGCGCCAGGGTAACCAAAACACGCATTTTGAGGACTTTATAGTGGATTGTAGGCATAAAGGAAAAAAATAATATCTGGCGCATTTTTTTTTTAATAAAATTTAGTATGCTACAAAAATCAGGAAATATGTTAATCTCCTAAGTGAAATTTGAAACAGCTAAAAGTCTGAAAAAAATTGACTTATTTTTTGGGACGGTAATTACGGTACGAGATAAAAACTTTTTGCTCAGCTTTTTTTCGAAAAATTAGACAATATATCCGGTCTTTAGCATTGAAAACTCAGGCAACTTTTAATTTCAGCTCAGACAAACGTTTGAATCACTAATGGGGTGGGGTCTCCTTAATGTTATTGAAATTCGGGCTTTTTGCTCTATTCAAAAATAAAAACTACAAATTATTCTAATCTTATTCGATTGGAGCAAAATTTATAAACTGATTTTTGTTTTGAAGTTTTTTTGAAAGATCAACGTAGGTTGAGTTGTTTGTCTTTTCAGATACTCTACAGGCAAAAATCGGTATCCAAGAGCCTAAAATCAGATTTTTAGGATAAAATTATTTGTTTGATTATATCTTTGATGCAAAATCCGCTTCGGTAAACTCATTTTTCAATTAACTCAAATTACGCATGGTAGACAGCTTTGATTTCTATTTTTGATTTCGCGATTGAAACGCAGTAAATAGAGTTGGTAACGAGTCATTTTTTGAAAACAATTATAAAATTTTTTTTTCGCATTTTTATTGCCCATGAACTCAACTTTGAGGCGCTTCTGGAAAAAAGTGAGAGATGGGATCAAAATTCTTTTCGAACTTAAGTGTTCTCTGAATAAAACATGTATACAACATTCGGTGCGATGTTTTTTTTGGCAAAGATGTGCAAATTTTCGATTTTGTCGAATTTCTGAGTTTTAAATTTTTTTTTATCATCTTTCAAAATTAAATTAGACATAATAGAGTGACTATTTTGAGAATTTCATTTTCTTTACCATATTAGTTAGTCCAGGGAGTATTTTTGAATTGTTGAAAATTCTTTTTTTAAATCGTTATATAAGTGAGTTCATAAAAATTTGGGAGATAAAAGTGTATTTCACCGAAGCTGAGTCTACGCTTGGTTTTTTATCAGTTACAAGTCCTGTTGCCATTTATTGTTTGTCTCCAGCGCGCCCGGAAACCCTTTATACGTCCGGGTCCCCCTTATGGACCAAATTTTTTTTGATTTTCAACGTGTGTCCGGTAATACCGGAAATTGATGGTAAAACTTAAAGACGTCGGTTATGAGAAGCCGGACCTTCTTTTCTGAAGCCAACTTTTGGCACTTAGTAGACTTTTCGTCAGAATTTTTTAGGCGCCCTTTGAGAATTCAAAATGGCAGTTAAATTTTCTAGGGACTCTCGTTCCATTATTTATCTTACTTTTTTGACCAATTTCTCGTCAAAAGAATCTAAAATGCGTGTTGCTCAACAGTTTTAAACGATAGAAAATCTGAGGAACTTAGTTTTTAGGAAAGTTTTCCTGAGGTATCTTTCAAAAAAAAAGGTAAAATTTCCATCAAAATCTAATAAAAATTGCTTCGATTTTTTTTCGAAGTAGGTTAAAAATGAAGCTTACCGGCAACATTTGACTCAGAAAAAAGATTGGCTTATGTTCATATTAATCATTATTGAAGCTTAGCGGTTTAATTTTAGCGTTCTTCCAAGGTTCTTCTGTAAATAAGGCATTTTTGACATCGAATGGAAATGGCAAAAAACTTATATTTTTTAACCGACATTTTTACGCCCTCTGGCTGCTTGAAATTCGGAGATTTTCAAATGACACGAATTTTATCGGATAATCTTCCAAAAGCTGATGAACATTGTTCCAAAAATTTCCACTTTTTGAAGTGGGCCTAAAAGAATTAGTTTGAGTACTTCCACATTTTCACAAAATTAGTAAACTATGTTCTGCACGTTTATGTTTTCGAACTTTTACAAGGTCTCTAAAATTCTTCCCATTTAGCGCCTGATAATGAATTTCGAAACGTTTGCTATTATAAATAGTATGTATTAGAATAGTTTAGAAGTTACGATAACTTTAACCCTGTAGCATATAAAAAAAGAGTTCCGCAAAGCACAGATATATATCGAAGTCTGCCTAGTGTAATTTTTTAGTCCACTACAACATAAAAAATAGATGATTGAATACCAATATACCTAGGCGGTTTCTTGATATTATAGGCCCATCTACTTTTGGCGTTGTTTTCCAGAAGCCCAGCTTACGTTTAAATTTTTTCGTGCATCAGGAAGTTTCAAGGTTATATTTTTGCTCCACCATTTTTAAATCTTGAATTTTTATTTTTTATTCTGAAAAGCAAGGTTCAGATATCACGTATACAAGCTCACAGTTTTGTCGTATAATTAAAGTCTTTTCGGATCGATGCGCCAAGGATATGGCTACGTCTTCAGTTTTGTTTCTATTAGTCTGTTATATTCAATAATCAAAAGTTATCTGTAAAATAGTCTGAAATTTGGATTGAAAAATTACGATTATGTGTAAAGATAGTTATTTTTCCTAGTTAAGAAGTAATTACACCGATGTTAGTATTGTAGTTTAGATATAGTAATCAAGTTACACTGGGCCAATTTTTGCATTTACGGGTATCCCTTCTTCATTGCATTTTTCTCGAAAAATATTAGCCGCAGCAGGGCCTCGGAGGATATAATTCAGGGCTAGCCCAGATTTGTTCGAACTAGCTCATCTTGCCGTAACACATTGTCAACTTTTTGCAGGAATACACTCCAGACCATTAGCGCCAGAAGCTAAGCCAAAAACGAATTTCCTCTTCCTCTGAGGTTATTTTTTGAAATAACCTAATTTACAAACCTGATACAGATTAGTTACAAAACTTCTTACAGTGGGCGTATTTTTGCTCGTATGTGTATATTTTTTCATCGAAACTGCACAACCACGTTTATTGGACATTTTACGCCTTCGAAAAGAATCTATCTCCTCCAGGTTGGACGGAAATTTGCAAATTAGCTCAAATTTTGCAAAAAGTAGTTCAGAACAATGAAACTTTACAGTGGCGTTTTTTTGGCAATTTCGACCTAACTCAACTATGATTTTCTAAGGTCCGTGAAAAATGTCCCCGAAAAAAAGTGCTTCGTTTTTTCGAAAGTAGGCTCAAAGGAAGCGGGGAACACTTGAAGAGAAAATTGGCTTACTCAACCGATATTTCGAAGTTTTTAGTGGTCATTGACACAAAACGTTATTTTTTGAACATAATTTGAGGGAAAAAATACTTGGGAAAAATAGAAACGAAAAAAATTTCGAAAAATTTTTTTGTTTCTATTTGGGTTGTTTGTGTTTTTAAAACCACCAGAATTGATTTGGTAATTTAATGACATAATAACTTCAGAAAATGTGTGGAGAGAGGGATCCCTTAAGCTCCTTGATGATTCCTCTCCCCCGAACTTCGCGTCACCAAGAGCTATATAAGGCACGACTTTGAGCGGGCTTATCACGGAAAACTAGAAATATATCATTTGTTATTCTTTTATTGATTGAGTCCAAGGATTAGAATTAAGTATACACCTATCATTTTTTAAATTTTGAAGTCTGTGACTCAAGAATGCGCGAGAAAGAGATGTTCAGCTCACCTGGTATTTCTCGGAACCTAAGTTTGCAACAATGAAATATAAGTAACAAAATTACCCGTGAACACTGGGCTATTTATAGCTGTCTCAGATTTGAATTTGATATGTCGATCACTTTACAAACAATTATTCTATTTCTCTCACTTCTGAAGATGGTTCCTTAGACCGAACACATTAAATTATACATTTTTATTGAAATATATTTATTTTCATATTCTCGCGCGTAAATTCGCGCAAAATGGATGAAAATATGTCTATCAGCCGTAACTCAAATGCCAGTACACCCATGTTCTACCTTGCTTCAATTGGTTTTGTGGCTTATCTTCAGTTTATTTGTCCTTGCAATTCTACTGGATATTTTTTTAAGTATTTTTGTCATAAAATCCACTCGTGGAAAAAAATTCGGATTGAAACTGCAGAACAATTAAACTATATCAAAAAATCCTCCATATTCCCTAAAATGGCTGACCCCATTTTTAATCATGTGATCGTTTTTTGACACAATTATTTTTTTTGAGAAATTTTTGCAGGATTCTAAAAAAAGTAGGAAAAATAATCTTTTTGAGCGCCCCAATCGCATTGAATTAAACATATTTCTTGGAATAAAATTGCGAACTCTATGACATATTTGAATTTAGGATGTATTTCGCGCCGTTTCGACCTGAATTTTTTTGGCTTTATATAGTCAAAAGGGTGTGAGGAGGTTAATTAATTTCTTATGCAAAAGTTATTTTTTTCATGATACTCATGGGAATTCATTTTTATGGAATTTGAATTTTAAATTCTCATCCTAAAAAAATTTCTGTCCCTAGTATGAATCTAATTTTTCATTTCAAGTGTCATGCATGCACAAACACTTTATTAAAAACTGATTTATCTCGAATGTATTCAAATTTCTGGTTCCAAAATATTTTTTTGGAGTAAAAATTAAACTCGAAAATTTTACGGATGTTTTTTAGCCTTTTTGGATGTTTTAGGTTCACTTGAGATATATACAGGTTTGTTCTGACAAGGGTTACGTTTTTAATGAATTTGGATCGTTGTTTTCGGTGGCATAACTCTGGGAAATGTCCGGAGGAATTGTCTCAACGATTTTCGTTATTTAGTCTGGTAGGGTTCCCTAGTTTATAATCTTACGTTTACTCTCAAATATCAGAACTTCAGATATTTTATTTTTATCTGTGGAAAATTTTCATTTGTTACTATTATTACTTGGAGGCAATTTTTCACGAAGAACGATTTAATGGCCAAACGGATCATTTGAAGTCAACATCAATAAGATATGGTGGACCAACTAATTAGGTGAAGTCTGTTAGCGAATTTAGGAATGGCATTTTTCAAAGAAAAATAGATGATTTTGCATCAGGATTTACTGGGTGTCATGTTCATTAAAAAGGAATGGATTAATCTTGATTTTATTTTAATTCTAACTGTAAATACGGCCGCGGCAATTCGATAAGCTATAGCTTTTTTAATTTCAAAATTGTAAAAACCAACA
Source organism: Oikopleura vanhoeffeni (assembly GCA_004367855.1). Classification (NCBI taxonomy): domain Eukaryota; kingdom Metazoa; phylum Chordata; class Appendicularia; order Copelata; family Oikopleuridae; genus Oikopleura; species Oikopleura vanhoeffeni. The sequence goes on along the minus strand of SCLH01000756.1, from coordinate 152,360 downwards.
AAAAACTTTAAAGGTTTTTTAACTTTAAAAACTAAAAATTGGTATTATTTGAAACAAAAGTTTCTTCAAAAAGATTACACACGCTGTATAACGTCGCCTAAATGGGGTGGCTATAGGTTCCTCCTTGGTTTCTAACCACGAAGCTATCTCTTAAGGGTTGTGGTTGTGAATGTTGGAATGCTGGGGAAATAGCCCTCTCCTCCGCTGGGGACTGGAGGGTTTGATAACGGCGTAAGAAATAATGGAAGAAAAAAAACGGAGACCTTAAAACCTTTCCTCTCACCTGCATAGTATCTTTTATGTTTTGTGTGAGGATGGCTCACGGTACCGCAGTGAAAAATGAGTTAAAAATATGTTCTCATTCACACAAATCGGGGAATAAGTCGGTCAATTTTGTTTCAAATTGAATAAACATTAACTTTATGAAACTACGACATTATTGTTATATTTTTGTCGTTTTTCGTTGAAAAATTTATTCTCTGTTGTTTTTAGGACGGTACAATTAATTCGAATCTCTTTAAATCGGCTACAGTGGTCAATTTTGTTTGAATTGAATAAAAACATTAACTGTATGAACCTACGGATATTGTTATCATTTTTGTCCGTTTATTTCGTTGGAAAAAGTATTTCTGTTTTGTTTTTATACCGTAAAATAAGTTCTTTGTTTAATTTCCAGCGTTTATTTCCCAGGTTGTTGTTGTTCTGGGCGCCTCGCTGTAGAAAACCATGTGTGGGCACGCCTTAACCAATATTGCGTTTTATTTCTTGGTGTGGGCATGAGGCCACGAGTGATACACGCGTCGAAAGATGACATTTCTTCACTTTTGAAGAATATTATTGTTATTGAACGGATACTAGAAAAAATATACTTTTTGTTCCAATATGCATTCTTTACCCACTAACCCCTTAAGGTAGCTTTATTTTTTTTATTTGAACCACCTTGTTCAGTATGATTTCTCGAAGGCCATAAGAGATATCGGACAACGCGTTTTGTATCATGTAACACAGTAAATTTGTAACATGGAAATTTTTTGTTTTTTTTCCAGGTCAACCGGAATTGACAGTCCAACCGGTGTAAAATCGGTTTTCTACTGAATCCACACAAATTTTTTTGAAGTTAACTTTTTGTATGTTTTGTCAAGAGATAAATTTTATTTGCGTAATATTTTTGATTATTTGACCACCCCACGTGGTCAATAAACCTTTTTTTCCATATATACCAAACATGGGTTTTTTTACATGCAATATACTTTTTGGGATGTTTTTAAGAAATTTTTTGACAATATATTTTTGTATTTGACGCACCCTGGTCAATAACACTTTTCTATTATTACAAACTGGGTTTTCACATGGCACCACCCGTGGTGGTGTCATATCAAAATATTATTGTCAACAAATTTCTCTTGAAACTATCAAAGTATATTGCCATGTAAAACATGTTGTTATTAATATGGAAAAGTGGTTATTTGACCGTGCGGTGGTGTCAAATTCAAAAATATTAACTGCCAAAAAAATTTCTCGTTGGAAAACTATTCTAAAAAGGTATACTTTCTTCTCTTCAGTTTCCCCAGCTTGTTTTGAGGCCTACTTTTCGAAAGAATCGAGCATTTCTTGTTCGGAAATTTTTCCACGTACCTTGAAAAATATATTTTGAGTTTGGGTCAGCGAATTGAAAGAAACGGCTTCCGGCAGAAGTTTCTATTTGGTTTCGAGCTACCGTTTGCAAAATTTGAGTGATTTTTTGAAGTTACTAGGAGAAGATTTTCCGATGAACAAAGTCCAAAAACGGTGGTTTATCGTCATTACTCTGAAAAAAAATATCAGACTTATCGACAAAGCGTCCTCGAAGTTTATGTGTGTGTTTCGTATAAGGTTATGGTTAAAATTAGGTTGTTTCCATGTAAAAACCTCAGAGGGTATTATTTTCCGTCATTTGTCTGTGAGGTCTACCTGTCTCGCTTATGTTATGTGAGGTTGCATGCGAAACGTTTGAACAATGTTTTTACGCAAGATTTGAAGGCTAGTTGTTCTACAACTGGCTAATCCTGACTAATATCCCTTAAGTTTTGTGTTGGCATAATATTTTATCGAGATATGTCAATTAGGGCTGGGATACCCTTAACATTGCCAAAATTCTTTAGCCTTGATTCGGCCAAATCTTAGAGATTTAGAGAACCTTTTTGAAGAATGTGATTTTCAATTAACGCCTTGACTGATATCTTATTCGATATCAATAAGAACGACGAATTTAGTAATGTGTGTGTTACATTGATTTTTTTGATGACGGTTACGTTTTATAGATTTTCTAAAATAATTAGCTCTCTTTGAAAAAATGGAACAATTGTAGATTTAGAATTCTAATATTTTAAACTGGCAAGCAAGTTTCTCGCCTATAAATCAAAAATTAAAGGCCACTGCTAATTTTTTTGCTTGGCGTGGTTTTTCAGAGAACCAAAGAAGTGCCATCGGATTTTTTGGCTGAATTACGGCTTAACCGGTCATCGCTCGATTTTGAGAAACAAATGCATTGCGGGTACCGGACTCTTTTGTATGGGCTAAATTGCCAATTTTATTGGAATCGGTTGTACGTTTTCGAGAAGATTTGCTCCGATTGCGGTTGCTCTGAAAAAAGGTTTGTCCCGTCTTTTTTATTTCAATAATTTATTAAATATTTCAATTATAAAATCTTTCGATTGATAAAAAAGCAATACTTTCCCATGTGAGTGTGTGCTCGTCTGCTCTGCAGGAAATTTCATTAAGTCGCAGATTCACACTTCTCCTGCTAAATTTTTCAGAAATTTTTTAGTTTCTGCTTCGGCAATATACATGCCATTGTGTCATTGATGTTGGTACATTTGACGAAGGTTTAGAATTTTTTTTTGTGTTGTAGAGTGTGGTGTGAGTTGTGGTTGTTGTGTTGTGGCGAGAAGGTGTGTGCCAGAGTGTGCTGTCGGCGCTCTCCTGTGTGCTGTCGTGTTGGTGTGTATTAATCGAATTTAGGGGTGGGTGTCTTGTTGTTTGTGGGCGGTGAACGGGTACTAAACGGCGGCACAATTTCCTAAGTCATATGGGATGAGTGTGCGTTCAGTGTTTGTGGTTGATTTGTGATGATGTTGTGCTCGGAGTGTGTGTTGTTCAGTGTGATCGGCGCAGAGCCGCCTTAGAGAGCGATTTGTGTGTGTGTGTGTTTTTGTGTTGCCTAATAGTTGAATTTGTATCAGGATCTGAAAATTGACATTAAATTGCTGATGCCTCAGGCGCTATGAGACAATTTTGGTAGCATTTGCTGGCTATTTTTTTTGTTGTGTGTTTGAATTAGTAAATTGGGTTTTGGAAGTCGAAATGACATTAATGTTTCAAGTGACTGTGTAGAGAGAGCAAATGGGACAATATGACCTGTTTGATTGAAATTGAGTTTAACTTATCAATGGTACACAATTTGTTCGAGGTGAAATCCTCACAAATTAGTTTATATTAATTATTTCTCTAAGAATCTTCGTTGATGTATGTGATATTGCTCAAGATATCAAAATTATTCTCGGCATTAATAGTGTTTTAGAGAGATTTTTAATCATTGCTTTATTAATAAAGTATATAGAATGCGTGAATATGTGTATTAAAGAATCTTAAGCAAGTCAAATTTTGAAAAATAATTGTAACTCGTTTCGTTACCCAGGATAAAATCCGTGCAAACTGGTTTGTCAGAAAAAATGTGGTTGGGGTGAGAAGATTAGGGTCCGCCAGGAACGCTGTCTTTTCTGTGCACCAATCGTGTGTTGACAAAAGTTTTGCCAGTGCCCCGAGTGTACACTAAATTTATGTTACACTATTAATTCCTATCTTGTGAAAGTATTAGTTTAGGTTAGGTAACTTCGTGCTCCAGGGTACACGGTATAAAACACGCAAGCTGTTTCTTGGGAAAGGCTAGGTTAGGGTTTACAAAATAGGTTGTGTTCCGCCGAGGAACAAAAAACCATTTTTAACAATAACCATAGAACTTTTCGAGAAGTTTTGCCATGCATGGTGTACACTCGTATTTATTTTTCTATAACCAGAAATTTTACGGTTAAAATATTTTGAACCAGTGAACAAATGATACACAAAACTTTTCTGCGATATCTATTTAATCAGGTATCATGCTTACAAGGGTTGTTTATTGAAAAAGCTACCGTTAAATTTTTTTGTTTTGAACAGTCTTTGCCTACAGAAGATTATATATACAGATTTAAATTTGTAGCCACGGACAAGGAAAAAATCAATATTTATATCTCTCGGGCTTTTTTTTAAATTTCAAGCGAAAATTTGGAACAAGTTAAATTCATGTTTTTTGTGTTAGAAATCGACAAAACGAAAACTTCCTCTTTCCAAACTTTCCATTTCATAATAATTTTTTCTGAACTTTGTTTATTCATTTGAAAATATATTTGTAAGAAATGCAAACTTTGATTTGGAACCGAAATCTTTTTTTTTCTTTAAAAAACATTCTTCTTCATTTCACTTTTTTTGCTCTTTAGCGGCTGGCCCGTGGGCATTTTTTCAATTTTAATATCATTTTCGGTTTCTCTGGATCATTTTACATCCTGCCCTTATTTTTTAAGCCCGAATATAGCGAGCGTTTTGCTCCTCTAGGGCTTTGTGGCTCTTTTCAGTTTTTAGGTCCATTTTCGGGCTTTTCGTATATTTGCCCCGTAGCTTGTATTTTTTTAGCGTGCACATGGCCCGGTTTTTTGCTCTTCTCTGCGGCTTTCGTTGTGTCAATTTAGAGCTTAAACTATTCGAATTCGGATTCCTGGGCGATTTACCCCCCATGGGACCATGGGGGCCCTATTTTTTTGGCCTGCCGTGTTTGTACCCTTACCCTTTTTGTACTTTCAATCACGCCTCGAACTATCTAGGGCAGTTGTGAAATTGAGGATAACTTCTTGTAGATCTATGCCTTCGTCAACGAATTACACAATCTCAAGTCAACCTTGTTACACTCACACCACCAGTGTGAGTCATTCTAGACACCCAAGACGTTTTTTCAAGTATATATCTTCTATATGACCCCACATACAAAGGTCTGAAATTACACAGAGTACGGGAAGAGTGACGGTTAACTATATGTTGTGCGCCATTTTTTTGAATTTCGCTCTTAATTTTCTAAATCACTCTTTGTTGAAGCCGATTTTTCGTCTTCAAGTGATTAACTTCTCCTAGGACGGAAATGTTCAGAATAAGACCGCTTTTCGACTTCAGGTAGATAAATATAGTGTCGTCATATGTATCGGCTCGGATTTTTTGATTTTATCCTAGAATTCTAGAATATGACTTTAGTGAACCGGAAATGAAAGTTTCGAAAAAAGTTCGTTGGTCGGACAAAAGGCCACCAAATTGAAGCTGAGAGTTCACTGATCAAAAGTGGCTTAGAGCTAATCAAATTTTGAAACCCATCAGGCAAATCGATATTAGTTTAACATTTTTGCTTTAAAAATATTGATTTTCTAGAATTCGTTAAGAATTTCGATATTTTTAATGTCATGCATCGTTTTGGTGGGTTAATTAACCATTTAAAAAATGTTTCAGATCCAAGGTGCAATTACCGGTTTTTTGGCGAGTTTAAAAGCAAAAATATTCGATTTTGAAAATTCTAGATTATTGTTCTAGATTGTTTTTTTGAAAAATAATTGCCCACAATAAGATTCCTTGGGTCCAACTTTAGTCATAACCGATTTCATGTATCATAACTTAATTCTATAAAAGGCTTCAAAAAACCGACACCGTACCCTTAATGGGAAAAAGTTTTGGGGTATTAACAACAATCAATCGTTTGTAAAAAAAACTTGTAATGAAGTTTGCTTTGTTTTTTTTCTTGTGGTCATAAAGTAATTGGCGGGTATTTATTTAAATACTAATCTAGTCGGGTTCGATGTTCTCAGAAAATAATTTCAAGTGTGAAAATCTAAAACCTTTAAAACTTGTACTCGTTTTTGATATTGCGAAAACCATACAGTTCGAGAATCTATGAAAAAATATTATTTAATTGGATAAAAAATTAAGAGTATCTCTTACAGCAACAGATTTATTCAAGTGCCGCACTCACCTTTGATGGATTGGAATTTTCTGTTGGCAAGTTCAAATCTCAGCGTTCATTTTTTAGCCCTTTTATCGCAGGACGTAGACCATGTGTCATCGATCGCTGTTTGTCTTTCAATTGTCTCCCACTTTTTGTTGTTTCGACCATCAGACCTAGATTAATGTCGATGACGGTTATTGTCTATTTCGTGTCACAAGAACGACGATATATATTCAAATTGTGACTGACAATTACTCAAGTTTTTGTGATATTTGTTTTTCGTTTGTAGGCAACTTGGCAATGCTTTCAGATTCATTTGGTATAAGAAAATATGCCGTCGTATTTTAAGTTACCAAAATTTTCTTAATTTCAAATTGATTGAAAACAAAAACTAAATACGGATTTTTATCTTCTACTAAAACTTGACATGATAATGTCTTTTGTATAAATCCGGACAAAAGATGTAGCGAAAAATCAACCCCTCTGAAAATATTACAAGAATCGATCAAATGATTTTTCGATATCACATGTTTGTTCTACTTTTAGCTTGGTGATATGAGGATTCAGTTTGATGGATTGATGACCGACTGTCGCCAGCGCTTCGAAATTTTTCTTTCATATTTACCCTGTCTATTAAGTCTAAGAGATTTAAACTTGAAAGTTTGCTTTTGCTGTCAGTCCTTTTTTTTCATTTATTATTTTAGTGAGGCGCTATTGCAACCGCTTTTAATTTTTCTTGTTTCCAGTCTATTTGAGCGCCCTAAATTTTCACTTACAAATTGCCTTAATCAATAAATTGCATTATTTTTGTATAGCGAGAAAAATACCACCTCGCATGATTTGCCCGTTTGGCAAAAAGTGCTATCGTTATTTTTTCTGTATACATAAGTATTAAAGCGCCATTGCTGAGCACTAGTAGGTCTTTTCGATATTTGAGTGTGATATTAATTGTGTCCTGCTCACGGGTTGAATTTTTTTGTCATTATGAACCATATTCTGATTTTTTTGACAAACCTATATTTTGGTTTGAAGCAAATTCAGCCTGTCTGCTATAAATATTTTTTCTGGTCTACTGCCACTTTGTATTGTCAAATTTTCTTCAGGGACTTTTTTCGCAAAAATCAACTTCCAATATTTTGAAATTGTCACATACTGCTTGATATATTCACATTCAATGGTATTTTCGAAAATAACCGTTCCTAATTTATGTTCCTTGTAGATGAACTCTATCCTGAAAAAAATATTTTTTTCCTTGCAATGCCCTTGATCTAAACTGGGTCATCATTTTATTAGGGTTCGCAGTTGAAAACATTTTACCGCCGTCGACCCTAACAAATTTTTCGTTTTCTATCTCTCGCGCATCCAATAAAAACTTGATCATTTTGACCACCTGCTTTAATAGTTAACCCATTCTTAAGTTTTTATTTTCCACCATGAGAAGCGGGAAATTTTCTACGGAAACCATTTTTTCGGAAATCGGATTTTTCAACCTACCGATTATTTTTACTTCGATCAGGAGTCAAAAGGGAAACCCGGAGAAGTTTTTAGTCGAGACAGCGGAAGTTTAAAACCGGAAGCTTATACTGAATCTGAATGAACCATGCGGTTAACCGGAATTGTTTAACGCGTTGAAACAGCAAACCCGAAGCACCAGCGAAATTAAACGTAGAATTAGAATGGAAAATCTAGATGGAATTTCACCACTTTCATTGACTATTAAGGAAACTTGTCACCAAAAATGTGGAACGTTCGGAGAGTCGATTCCAGTGTCATAAACGACTCGAGAAGATTCAAGATCGGAATCACGCAGAGGACAGAAGAAGACGAAAACATCCATCAGCTTCACCACCAAGACGAGATAGCAGACGCTCCGATCAAGGCTATTTTACTGTTTACTTTAAGTGTGCGAATTAGCACAATTGGCATTCGCGCGCCAATCATATAAATAAACCTGAAGCCAATAAAATTGGGAATTGCTATTTTTACCTTGTGAGCATACTAAAACAAAAGTTCGCAGCACAGAGCCACATTGTGGCTCTCTTTGAATGTTGTTACAGCAGCTTAAGGCAGTTGGATTTTATTTTTGTCTGCATACAGAAGTTGTGAGTCATATTTTGCATTCGAATTTATATTTCTGAATTTTATATTGGCGTTCTAGAAAACTAGTGATGAAAAGCAAGCTTACATATCACGTTGATACACGTCGACAGTTGTCTCTACAATTTTTATTCTTCTGTCGAACAATGCACAGAATTGGCCTACGTCATAGTTTTTGTTCCGTTGGATTCTATATCTAGGGAGCGAAGAGGAAAACTAACGAGGAAATCCGTATTTGATTTACAAATTCTTTGGACCTACGGGTTTATGACCAGAAAAAAACGATTCGGGCGAATAAAAAAAGGTTTTTGCCATCTGGTGGTCGAAACCTAACTTTTAAAACGCCCCAATTTAGCGCAGCTTAACTTCGAATTTGAGTACAAAACCCATTAAACTTAGATTTTTAAGAATAAAGGTAGCCGTTGCCCAGAATAACATTTGCTACCTTATTTGAAATTAAAAATTTTTTAAAAAAAAATTTCTTGGAAATTCTGAAAAAAATTGCGTCATTTCAAGGAAAACACTCCAATCTCGGACACTATTTTTTCTAACAAAAATTTTCCCAGGTATATTTTTTTCTTCAGATGATGTCCATTTTTCCCTGAAAACAGCAAAATTTAAAATCCCCGGCGACCCACAGTCACCAGCCCAAATTTAAACAAAAAACCGAATTTTAACCGGTTTTAAAAATGGATTTTTGAAATATTTTATTCTTCATTTTAATTCGGTCAGAACTTTTTTCGCGTTTAGCTTCAGAGCAACCAGTCAAACTTGTAGAATTTCGCCGCTCGCCTATTTATATCTTCATAAATCAAATTAATAAAATAAGTCAAAATTTTGATTTTTGAAAATATGACTTTTTGATGAAAATGTTTATTTTTCCTTATAAAAGCACGATAATGGCAATTTTTTTCGATTATTTTTCGACTGTAAATATTGGTAATGAAGTACAACTTTGACAATGTTTGAGTGGGTATAATTCACTGTTTCTATAATACTAAATTTTTTCATTGCGGATACGTTGAAGTTGAAAATTTAGCTATTCACTTCAAGAAAATGTCTGTGCCCCTAATCATAATTTTTATTTCATGCTTATGGTGTTTTTTTTTAAAGCGCCATTTCCAGTGGTTCAGTTGCACGGTTTTTCTCGAAGATGGGATGAACCGATTTTGAAATTCAAAAAAATGGGTCAATGGTTTGATACCCTTGCATGGATCGCTCTGGTCGATTTTGAACCGGAGATGCAGTATTCGGTTTACCGGTTAGTCTAAGACGTAATGTATGGGCTTAATCTACATTTGATTTGTTATTGGTCCAGTTCCGAAATAATTTTATACGGAAGTGAAACATAGGCTAAAAATCTGATAAATCAAACTCCCCTTATTCCGGATAAAACTTCGAGAAAATTCTTTTTCTTGAACCGAATCTAATTTTTATATGTATTTGAAACAAAAATTCCTCGATCAGTTTTTGTTCTTTTTTTGATGATTTTAGGTATGCTGGACCCATTGTGGCTCTTTGCTCACGAAGGGTTTAAGCTTAGTTTTTTTTTAAAGCGAGGCACCCTTCTCTTGACGATTCGGGAACCATAAAAAGATTCGAGAAATGTTTTTTGGCATTTCAAACTGCCAACTAAAAGCTCATGCGGAGACCGGAGATCCTATTATAATAAGCATTTTCGGTTATAAAATTTTGAGGAACAAAACATCGAATCTCGTTATTTTTCTTTCCAGGGAATTCATCAAATATAGTTCCCAAGCAGTTATGGTTTAGATAAATCTTTAATTACACGACGCAAAAGCATAAGAAATTCAACTTTCGGCTGAAATTTCTGAGGCACCGAAGATTCGAAACAACAAAAAATACTTTCCGGTTTATATCCGGTCCAATCAACTTGAAAAAATTTCTATATTGAGCGTTTTTGTTTGCGCTTGAATGCAAAAAAAACATTTCTCGTATTCAGCTATGATCATATATGATCATAGCTTAGAGGATTTTTCGTAATAGTTCATGAGAAGGTGGCTGCCTTTAAAAAAAACTACTTAACCATTACACACGAAATTCCGTACATATTGTCCAAAGTGCATTTTTAATCCAGAATTCGATGTAGAATTTTAACCGCTTAATATTGTTTTTATGAGGTTCCAATGATTACTCAATTGTCTAGAAAATTTTCAAATTCGACTATTTAAAAACTAGATTGCATCGCTCCGTTTCGGACTGAGAGCGGACGAAAAGACAAACAAAATATAATTTCAAGCTCTCTCTTAAGTTGAGCTCCGTTTCATACAAAAAGCTGTAGCTTAGAGTCTAGTATGAATATTTTTCGATCGAAAAATCAAAGACGATACAAAATGTTTTCGAGAAATTTAGATTTATGTTAATTAAATGTCTGTATATTTCTTGGAAGATGAAAGCGTTCTAAAAAATGAATTTTTGGTTCTGAATCTTTGTCTCCACACAACTGCGATTGACATTAAATATTTTTTATTAATGTTTTTAACTCACTCCTGATGCAGTTTTTCAAGGAACAAAACTGACTTTTTTCAAAATTTAAGCGATATTTTACTTTGGTCAACACATGGGATTTTTTAAGTTGTGATGCCGAAATTAAAAATCACAAAAAAACACTTAAAATACAGAGCAAAAGTTAAATTTATAATCATACTGTATGTTGGTAAACTCGGATTACAATAAATTATCCACTTCGATAATATTTCTCTATGAGAAAATTTATTCTTTGAGTTAAATCATCGCAGCTTTATCTCTAAATGTAGACTTTTTGACATTTTTTTATTTCGAATCTAGTTTTTGGAATGAACCAAACATCGGCTCGGCCCTTATATTCGTCTCGGCCTGATACAAGACGCTTACCAGTTCACAGGTTGACACATTTCCCTATATCATCTTTTTTGGGAATAATCTATGATCGAACCAAATTTATTGCGCCTTTTTTGTCTACCTTCTAGCGCTCATATACATTTGAAGTTTACAACTTCATACGTATTCAAGATGTCATTTCATAGATTAATATAAACAATTTATTTTCATCTATATTGAGAGACAAAACTTAGAGAAAAAAATCGGAAATGTTTTTGTACGAAAAATTAGGAGTTTACAAAAAAACCTTCGTTCACTCCAAAATAATTATACCAGAAAATAATTTCGAAAAATTGCTTTAGTAAGGATTATTTATTTATCATATGTAATTAATAATATTAATTATGAATGTCTGAGTTTGATATATAGACAAAATATCGAAAATGTGACTTTTATCGCTGAAGGAACATGTCGCTTTGAGCCTTTGAAATAAAAAAATACTATTTTAAAGACAAGTTTTGAGATATTTGTTTGAACTTTCTTAATAAGTCGTAACTTTAAGACTCGGTTGTTGATTAGTGATTTTTATGATTTTTTGAAAAGGCTTGTACAATTAGTTACAATAAGTGTGATGGGATAGACAATTATTGGTCTTCTGTAATGGTTAAAAAAGGTATTTATTAGGAATGGCGCGCCACCCTTCTCATGACGTTACGGGGGTGAAAACAATAGGCGATATCGAAAAAAGTTTTTTTGCAATCAACTGACCAACTAAAAAGCTTCAAGGAGAAGAAATTTTGTCTTATTCATCGAAATAACCGGCTTCACCGGTACTGGAGATTATTTATATAGGGTATTTTGAAGTATTCAAATTTGTAGACAAAAATGAAACTGTTTTTTTCGGGATCATCAAAAACTAGTCCAGCATAGTTGTCTGCTCCTGAATATAAGAAGAAACAACATAAACACTTTCACTTCCAACTGATCTTAGAGAAAAAATTGTGGCCCATCGAGATTTCGAAACCTACCAAAAAATTACATTTCCGGTTGTATAGTCGGTGCAACGGATTATTGGTCACTCACTTTTAAATGCTCTATTGAGCTTTTTTAGTGCAGTTGAATGCAAAAAACGGTTCTCGATTTCGCCTATGGTTTTCGTCGTAATCGTCATGAGAAGGGATGGGCACTAAAAAGACATTACCTAAGGGGTACTGGTCGCTGGATTGACTTTTCGGATGAGAAATCAGCCTAACGACGAAACTATGCGGGCAATTAAGTTAGACATTTGTAGATTAACCTCAATCTTGTCAAAACACATTGTGTCAATGACTTTTGTTCCGATATTACCTCTTGAAGAACAGTAGGACCAGTACAAGGTGGTCGTCGACCAATTTCAAAATCTATCATGCTCCGGTTATTTTAGAAGCAACTTTCCAAATTATAACATTATCCGTATGACTTATACTTAGATCTCTAGAAGCGTTTTTTTTTCAAATCACTTCAGGTTTCTCTAGAGCACTAGCAAGAGGAAAACTGACCGATTTTTGCAGATTTTTTTTGATTTTTTAACCAAATCTATCTCTTCTACGTTATATTTTGGAATCCACCTCGAAACTTCCGAGGCAAACCACTAGCACCAGAACAAAATAGGAAATCCTCTAGGATCGTTTTTTTCAAGTTTTCGACCCCAACTCAAAAATATAAAATTTTTGATGTCATCGGTGAAAAAATTTCCGAAAAAACATGATGACTTCGATTATTTTCGAACAAGTAGTATCAAAAAGAAAAGCACGAAACACTGATCAGAACAGTTGGGCTTACGTCAGTGAAAATTTCAAGTTTCTACGTTGCTTAAAATTAAAAGCAAACGTTATTTTTAAACCTGTCCATTGTGAAAAATATACTTAGAAAAAAGTCGAAACACAAAAAATTTCGAATTTGTTTTGATTATTGGGTCGCTAGTACACTGGTTATCATCTCCAAATCAATTTGAATCATTTTCAAAACCAAATGGCCTCATTAAACCACGCACCAGTTACCCCCTTAAGTCGTTTTTTTTGTCGAGTAGGCCCCATTGTGATTTCGACTGGCGAGGAACGAGACAATGATAGCACAAACTCGGGTTTTCCACACGTAAAACCTTGGGAAAGATATGCAGGTTTAGAAATTTCTTTTTGGTTCCTAGGTTTAGCACCGTCGACCGGAAATCAGTCATCGGCGGAAACACCAATTATTACATTGCTTGCAAAAGAACGTTTTTTTTGCGAATTACCGGTGAATTCGGAGAAAAAAGAAAGATTCCTCGGATCCGTACCAAGTTCGATTAAGATGCAAAAAAACGTTGTCGCTATCTAGTTCTAGTTCTCTCAGAACAGATGCCCCTCTAGGTGGGGCCTACCGAAATAAAAAGGCAAACTAAAGGTGATTTTTTAGACGCACAATTTCGACTCTTTCCCACAGACAAAACCGTTGAATATCCCACGTTATATAAACGGGAGGTATCGTAGAACGGCCTTTTCGGAACAAACGCTTATGTCGACAACGGCTTTTTTGCAAACAACGGCCTTTCGTACACGGGCCCTGTGTTCGCGGACAACGGCCCCCGTCGGGACAAACGGCCCTGTGGGCCAAACGCCCTCGTCGGCACAACGGCCTTGTCGTACAACGGCCCCGTCGGACAACGGCCATATCGTACCAACGGTCCTTTCGTACAACGGCAATATCGTTACAACGGCCCCTTTATCGATACCAACGGCCATATCGACAACAGAGGCCATCTTTCGTAACCGGACATAATCGTACAACACCTTTATCGCTACAAACGGCCCCACTCATCGACTTCTACACGGCCTTCTATCGCTACAACGGCATCCACTACTCGCTTACACGGCCTTATATACGTTACCTTACTATGGCCCCTAGATAGAGGTATCCGGTGTGCTGGTCCTGCGGAGCTGTGGCGTCAGTACAACGGCCCCCTTTTTTTCATTTTTTTAGTAGCAACGGACACTAACTGGGAAACTGCTACCTGTGGCATCGGCCCTACAATGGTTATTTCGGGGGCGCTTCACATCATTAGTCGTCTTAACATTTATACTGTACAACCGCCCCCAAAAAAATGCGGATGTTAAATTGATAATGACTTTGTTCTATAATAATAATCATTTCTCATTATCTCCTTATTGTTGTCTATCGTGGCACTTGTTGAGTAGGTTAATTTAAATTTTAGGTGACCAGGATGTAGTGTAGAGTGGTGATCATTTGACACTTTTCGACAAAAATTATGATTTTGTATATCGACATCCTGCCTTAATCGTAAAGAATCTGGATCACTCAAAGTGTAACAATTGGAAAACGACTGGATTCTTCGAGAGTGACAATGAATACCAGATTTCGTCTATTGTCTGAGCGGGTAGTTGATAAATTTTTCATACAGGGCAGATAGGGAAGTTGAGTGAAAAAAAGTCATTTGATTTCTTTTTTAATTGATTTTAAAATAGTAAAAAAACTTATTATCTCCAGCTTTTTTATTTTATTTATTCATCTTCAAGGTAATGTTGTTTAAAAGTCAGAATCACAGTAAATTACGCATTCCTGGTTGCCCGATATGTGCGCTTTTTGTCAAAAAGAAAATTCAATTATAAATATAATTGATGTCGTGTGTGTGTTTGTGTGTGTTGTGTTCTGAACAATTTTCTTCCCAGCGAAACCAGATTTTTCCAGTTAGAACATATCCCATTTTTTAAAAATTAGAACGTTTTAATTACAAAAAAACGGACAATAAACATTTTTGCGATTTAAATTTTTATAATTAAAACGCCAAAATGTATTATTAAAAACACAAATCTTCTAATTTAAACTCAAAATTTGCAATTCAAACAACTTTAAAGAATTTTTTTTCAAAATAAAACTTAGATCTCGAAGTTTTCATTTCGGGATATGAAATTTATTATCCGAGAAAAACTTTCAATTTTTCACAAAGTTAGTGAAATTCCTTACAAAATATCTTTCCACATTATTTTTTATCCCGACCATTTCAAACTGGCATCCCTTTTTCTTACTCATTTACGTTTTTTTTCTTCAAAAATCGAGGTTTAGAGCCAAAAAAACTCATACATTCTTTGTACGTTTTGTTTTCTTAGCACGCATTCGACAGCTAATTTTTTATACAGTATGTAAAACAAATGGACGGTAGTTCGAGAAAAAAGGTATCCAATTTTCTCTGGATTTGAAAGTATATTCTCCTCCAAATTATAGGCTTTTGAGCAGAAATTTCAGTAATCCAGTAGCACCAGTGGCGAAAAAGGGAAAAAAAAGAAAAAGACTTGAAGCACCACATACAACGCCAACATCTTTATGAACTTGTCAGGTTCAAAATTTTTTTTTTTGATTTTTTCTCTTAACAAAAATAGATTTTTTTAAACTCACATTAGGCAGACAACTACCGCTGCGTTGAACCGAACCTCGTCTCTCAGTGAACAACGTTGGAGCATCGGAAACGAAACTTCTTCAATGTAGTTCACCGAAGAGACAGCCGGTTCAGCGCATAGTTTCTGCCTAATGCGAGTTTAAAAAATTCAATTTTTTCAAGTTCATAAAAATGTTGCGATGGGCTGGTTCTTCAATGTTTTTTTTCTTGGCCTTTTTCGCAACCTGGTTCTTACTATAAAGGGACAAAAAAAATATAATTTTAGTAAAAAATAAAGAAATTTTTCAAAAATATTTCGGTTTTTAATTAATTTATGTCCCTAAATATTGTATGTTATCAGCATGTTTTTTCTATCCGCCGGCTTAAACCCCATCTTGGGACAGATATACTCGGCAGATTGATATCATAAAAAATTTTCAAGTTTTTTTTTAAATTTCAAATCATCCAGAAAATCAAATATCTATTTTTTGAGGCCGTTGTACAGTATAGCCGTTGTGTATATGCCCGTTTTTCATTTTAGGGGCCGTTGTCCTACAGGGTGGCCGTTGTCCGGTGGCCGTTTTCCATTCGAGGGGCCGTTGTACTGCCCTTTTAAAGTTGAGGGAATGCTGGTTCGGGAATGGCGTAGGCGTGTAAGGCCGTTGTACAATAAAGGCCGTTGTCCGGAAAAGGCCGTTGTACAACAAAGGCCGTTGTTTGGAAAAAGCCGTTGTCCGAATAAGGCCGTTTTCCGGAAAAGGCCGTTGTCCGGAAAAGGCCGTTCTACGGTACCCCCGTCAAACGGCTAATTTTCATGAAACACTGCGTCCTGATAAATACGAGTGTTTTTATAAAAGATAGTTGTTGTACGGCTTTTTCGTTAAATTTTAGTTGATGGTGCCATTTCGAGCATTCTGTTCTTATACACACAGCCTCATTTATTACAAATCATGAAATAAATCTTATAACCAAAAAAGTAACTAATGATTTAATTATACCTCCGGAATATGAATGATCAAATGCATCATGATCAAGCTCGTCTTTTAAATATGCCGCATAATGAAACAGAACAGAGATATTTGACCCTTGAAATTCCTCTACATTTTCAAAGGCCTTCGATTCTTGCTCGACCAATTCCTGGACCGTTTTCCCTACGCCCTCTTCGGACATTGGGCTCTCGATAAATGCACCATTATCAGGGGTTATTGGTCTCATTCGTCTTATCAGTTTTGTGTATCGGTCCTCTTTTGAGCCCTTGAATCCGTCGGAAAAAACTAGAAGGTTTTTAGATTCGCGAGCAGAATTTGAAGTGGGTGAATCTGCTTTTTGAACATTTGAGAATATGAGACCAGGAATACTACTCAAGTCACTGGCATTCAAAACCATTTTAGTTCTGAATTATATTTTTGTTTAATTTTATGCCATACGAAAAAATTATACATATCAATTCATTAAAGTTTACTTCATCATAGTGAGTTTAACAGACGGGCTTGGGTCAAAAAGTCCTGCTAGCGTGCATTTGAACCAGCAGTTTGATAATTCATAATGTCCGCTTAAACGTAACGGACAGTTTGAATTAATAAACTGCCGATTTAAACTTACACTAGCAGGAAATTTTGACAAAAACCCATCCGTTTAAACGCAGGATCCTGTTCATAAAAAATCGCCTGTCGGAATTTTCTAGATGAAATTTTTTTCGTTCAATAACATTTTTTTCCTGCATATAAATTTTTAACAATGTTATTAACTGATACTTTTAATTTTCAACCATATCCTTTTCAAGACCAATGTGGCCAAAACCATAGTTTTTTGACGTTGAAGATAAATCCAAAGATGTAAAAACTTTCTGCTATGAGAAGAATCAGATTTCTTTCTTTTTTTGTTAAGCTCAAAATCGCGATTTCGACAAAGATTTAATAAAATAATGGACGGATATGCTCTAAGTAGCACGGTGCTTCGAAAAGCACGGTTGTTAAACTTTCACTTTTTTGTAAAGGTTGGTCATAAAAATTTGGCTTGTGCCTTTATAAGTTTGTGGTTCATTTCACTTTTAAAATTTTTGTTCCGTTCCGATTGGTTATGAGAAGATTGCCTATGTCTGAACTATTTACTGTTCCTAAATTTGTTCCCCGATCACTTATCTAAAACTGCATATAAACCTTTCCATGATATGAGTCATATGACGCATATCATAAGAGCATTTTAAACTTCTGAAAAATTAAGTTTTACTGTGATTTTTCGAAAATTTTAAAATTGCCGAATTCAGCAATTTTTTATACGAACTTTCAGATCAAAAGAGAGAAACAAACAAATTCGAATGACAAGAAGGTCAGTTAAAGGTCGATTTTCCCTTATAGAGGTCAATTTGTTGTTAGCAAATAAGATACAAGCTTTTTTAAAAATGACAGAAACATAGTAAAAAAAGCTCCAGCTAAATTTTTGTGATCAGCCTTAATTAATAAAATGATCGAGCATTTTGAAGCACCGTACATAGTTAACTACGATTCATTTTCACGAAATTTAAGTCGCTTAATAATAAGATTAAACGCAAAATGCATTTATTGCCAATTTATTTTCCAGTAAATAAAAACACAGAGAAATTTCGGACTAGTTACTACGTAACTTAATTGTATTGGGAATCAAATGTGGTATATTGTCACAGTGAAGTCTGTTTTAAGGACGTTGCCAAAACGACCTCTAAACGGACAGCGATTAAAAAGGGTTCACCTTTGGTAGATCTTTCTTTTTAGGCCCCCGTAACAGATTTTAGGCAACAAATATTTATGAGTTGTTTTTTCACCGGAACTTCCGGTGACCGGAAGGACAGGCTGAAAAGCGTAGGCGTTTTCGGACCGACCGGTTTCGACCTCAAATTTAAAAATGGCATCCTAACGAAAATATTAACTAAACACCCAAAGTATATATTAAACCTAAAATGGCTAAAAGTTGAAAAAGAGTCGCAGAATGTTAAAAAATCATCAATCTGAATCATAAATCCCAATTAACCCCACGGCTACCAAATGGCAAATTTTAGCCAGCGAGCAACCGCCGAGTTAAGCTCCAAATTCAATAAAAGCTGAAAAAATATCGAGAAAATAATTTATCAAATGGCCTAAGAAAGATTTTTTCAAAAGCTGATTTTTCCTTGCAGGTATAACCTCAGGGAGACGAGGAGAGTTATTCATTCAAATTATAGCCAGAATGAAAAAGATAAATATAATACTCAATATTATATTTTATATAATAAATAGTCTAAAATACAGTGGTTCTGATGTTAATAAGATAACATCCAATAATAACCGCAGCTTTTATAAGGGATTGTTTTTCTAATTTGAGTCAAAAAAAATTTTCCTTGAGTTTTTAAGCGTGAAATTCCAAAGCTTATTACTTGGGGTCATTTTACAAAATAATATTTTGGAATTTTAACCTTCCGGAGTCATATTACAAATTTATGAAAAATTTATTAAAAAATTTGAAATATGAAACGCAGCAAAAAACACTTGTTATTTCAAATTAGAAAATAATTCCATGAGTTATATTGCACTTGAAAGATGATTTCTTTCAAATTAAGAATTTACAACAATTCATTCAAATATGACGTTTTTAGTACAGAAAATCTTGAATTTGTGAACTTTTATTTCTAGCTGAAGGCTCATTTTGAAGGATTTTGTCCCATTTACATATTAACCACTGCCGAGTAAAAAGTTTTCCTATAAAGAGAAAATATTAACTCCAATCAGTATTTATAAGCCCTAACCTGCACCACGTAGGTACCAGGGGTCGTCGGATCAGTTGAATAAAAAAAAAGTATGGCCTCCCTGACGGCGGCGCCTGCATGTCGAAAAAAAAGCTTTTAGAAAAATAAAAATTGGTTATGTGTTCAGGCAGTAATGAATTAAGACAATAAACTTGAGGCTTCCTCATCCTTAACTATAATGTAAGTCGTATTTCCATCTTTGCTCTTTTTATAGAAATGGAGCCCTTTTCTCTTGCAGTAGGGCAGCAAAAAGCTGATATCGGCGGGGCGGGACTCGGTTAAAACAAGCTCATTATCGTCGCCGTTTTGAAGAACCTTGATCTTTTGCCTGAGGGCGTCGCAGCTAGTGTTCGCCGATTTGCCGTCTTCGACGTCGAGTTTGTTGAGCGCCTCCATTGGGTCTTGGAGATTCATATTTTCGATTGTCAGCTTTTGCACTCCGTTTGAGTTGGGCTCACCGGCAATTGGCTGGGATGATTTTACTTCCGGTTCCACTGATTTTGACTGAATAAATAAATAATAGCTCGAACATTTAATCATTGCCTACAATTTCAGAAAGATCGTATACATATGTTACATATAGGGACCGTCAGCTGGGGACTCGATTTTTTGAAAAGATACACAATTTTTCTTATCTAGGGTAAATCGATATAAGGGAAACCGAAAATGACCTTTAAAAATTTTAAATATGACCACAAGTGCCGCTAGAGATCAACTTATCAAAATTTTAGCATTTTTTCGAAGTTAACAATTTTCAACGAAATTTCGTTTCTAGGGTAAATCGATACAAGGGTAACATGTCTCTCGGGTTGCCGGTTATTTTTTTGCTAAATTAAGGCCGAAATTATGATAAATCTTAAAAAAGACTGAGAAATAGCGCAAACAAGTTTATATACACAAGTTTATATAGTACGAGGAAATTGCGTCGATTGACAACTGCCCGTTTAGCTGAAAGGTTTAGTACTAGACTCTGGATCGAGGGACTGCGGGTTCAAATCCAAGTCTCTTGTATATTTTTTTTAAATTTCAAATTTAGGTTCAGTGTTTTTTAGAAAAAAAAAATCCCACAACATCCCACAAAAAATAGGATATTTTTTTCAAGTTATTTTTTCATTTCGCGTTTGATAAGCATGGTGAGAAAACGTTCCCGGGTTTTNCCAGGGTACTTTTCAATAAAATCACGGATTTTTGATATTTCAAACACAATTTACGCCACCTAGTGGTGGTCTGAGAATTTTTTAAAACTCATATTATTTTTAGTTAGGGTCGATTACATAATAACCAAAAAATAATTAACTGCTAGAACCAACTTGAAAATCGAGAAATCCCCAGCTGACGGTATATATATGATATGTACCAGTTCCGAGCTATCTAAAATACCAGGCCAAAGTTTTTAAATGAATTAAGTAAGTTGCAGCAAAGTTCTAGATAATCTGCTATTTGATATTTCAATTTCTTATGGCTTTTGCTGGACCAGGTCTATGGTCCGATCAAAAAAGCGAATGAGCGATAATTGCCTCCTATTTTTTGGTCCGCTTAAAACCATAAAAAAGTGAAAACTCAACCAGTAGGAAAAATTACAATCATTGTAGATTTATAAGACAAAATAAGGGTCTGATCTTTTTTAGATGGGTCACATCAAAAGGTAGTTCGGTACTGGTACATACGATCTTTATGAAAATTTGGGCTATAATATAACTTTTATAGCAAGAACCCTTTTTTCCACCTCCTATTTTTACCGGTAATTTTCGGTGTTTTTTCTACCGAAAAACCGATAATATTTGGTAAATGTCCGGTAAAAACTGGAAATCTAAAAACAAGGTATGCAGTGTCACGTAGATTGGAAAGTTATATTATGACCAAGAATTTCAAAAAGTTCGTATGTGCCACTTACGAGCTATCTAACCGTTTTATATGAATAGGGTGTGCAGCGAAAACCCTACATACATGTACTAAAATATAACCGCTGATGAAAATTTTTTTGGGTTCTTTGGATTATCGCAACCGAAAAAATAGATTCTGAGCAAAATAAAAAAAAATCGGTCCTCTAGTGGTCAAAAAATGAATTCTAAAAACCATCATTTTCAGCACTAACTTGAATTTTGATCATGATAAACTTAATTTTTTCAATTTCTTATGATAATGACTGTACTCACAAACAAATTTTCTAAATTTAGAAAAAAAAAATTTTCGATAAATAAAATGTTTGAAAAAAAATTTCGTCATTTTGACGAAATTCCCAGGTCCAATTTTTCATCTAAACTGTGTTAAATTTTAAGGAGAAAACGAAAAAAAATAATTTTCCCCAGCAAACCCCAGCTATTTTCACCGGTAAAAAATCCAATTTTTTCAACTTTTAATTTTTTTCCTTTGAATTCTGCTCAGGTATCTTTTTTTTTAATAGGGCCCACCCTACTCAGTCAATTTTCTCGAAGACCATACCAGATATCAACAAACGGTTTTCTGCTAGGTGTAGCCAAGTAAATTTGTGGCGACCAAAAATTTTTCTTTTTTTCCTGGTCAACCGGTTCACTGGTAAATGATGTTCTAAGTCGTAAGTCCATAGGGTCGAATCTCAGTCAGCTCATTTTTTTTGTTTATATCAATGGAAATGTATTTATTNCCGTCTCGACGTCGAGTTTTAGAAGCGCCTCCAATGGTCCCTAGATCTCATTTTTCGATTGTCAGGCTTGCCACTCCGTTTGAGTTGGGCTCACCGGCAATTGCTGGATGATATTTACTTCCGGTTCCACTGATTTTGAGCTAATACATCAAGATGAGAATAGCCCAAACATTAAATCATTGGCCTACCAAATTCAGAAAGATACGTATACATATGTAAACTATAGGGACCGTCAGCTGGGACTCGACTTTTTGAAAATACACAATTTCAACAATTTTTCTTATTCTACGGTATCGAATAGAAGATACGAACAAAGACCTTTAAAAATTTCAAATCAAATGACCACACAAAAAGTGCACTAGAGACGATCAACTTATCAAATTAGCATTTTTGAAGTTAACAAAATGTTCCAAACGAAATTTGCGTTTCCTAGGGTGAAAAAGAAAAATTTTTTTCGATTTGTTTACCCCCAACCCCCCGGGACCACATGATCTCTCGGTTGCCGGTTATTTTTTTTGCTAATTAAGCCGAAATTATAATAATCTTAAAAGAACTAGAGAAATAGCGCAAAACAAGTTTATAACACGAGTTATGTAGTACGAGGAAATTGCTGTCGATATGACAACTGCCCGTTTAGCTGAAAAGGTTTCAGTACTTGACTTCTTATCAGGGGCTGCGGGTCAAATCCAAGTCTCTTGTATATTTTTTCTCCTTAAATTCAAATTTAGGTTCAGTGTTCTTTTAGAAAAAAAATCCCACATTACCTCCCACCACAGAGAGAATAGATATTTTTTTCAAGTTATTGTTTTCATCGCGTTGAATAAGACATGGTGTAGAAAATACGTTCCCGGGTTTTCCCAAGTAAATTTCAAATAAAATACACGTTTATTATAGTTTCAAAACACAATTTACGCCACTAGTGGTGTCTGAGAATTTTTTAAAACTCAATATTATTATTTAGTTCAGGTGTCGAATTACATTAATAACAAAAAATAATTAACTGCTAAACCAACTTGAAAAAATCATGATACGAACCCATCCCCCAGCTGACCCGTATAATATGATATGTACCAGTCCGAGCTATCTAAAATACCAGCCAAAGTTTTCAACAATAATTAAGTAAGTGCGACAAAGTTCTAGATAATCTGCTCATTTATATTTTTCAATTTCTTATGGCTACCTTGCGCCACCACGCGCTATGGTCACACGCCATCAAAAAGCGAATATGAAAGCGAATAAATGCCTCCTATTTTGCCTCCTATTTTATATGGTCCGCTATTAAAACCATAAAAAAGTGAAAACCTCAACCAGTAGGAAAATCAATTCATTGTAGATTTATAGACAAAATAGGTCCTGATACTTTATCTTAGAGATGGTCACATCAAAAGTAGTGTACTGGTACATACGCACTCTTATGAATTTTGGGCTAAATATAACTTTTTATAGCCAGAAAACCACTTCCTCTTTCCACCTCCTATACTCTATATTCGGTGTTTTTTACCGAAAAACGATAATATTTTGTATAATCTGTCCAAAGGTAAAACTGGAAATTCGAAAAAAACACAAGTTATGTCGAGCTTCACGTAAAAGAGTATTGCGAAAGTGTATATATGGACCAAGAATTTGGCAAAAACCGTATTGCCACTTAACAGCTATCCTACAGCCGTTTTAGGCTTACGCCAATAGGGTGTCAAGCAACGCCTACTAGCGATCGGGAGCTTTCCATATTGCAAAAATGTTTTTTTTGGAGGCAATAGAGAAGCGCGGGCCCATGGGGCAGCTTTGACCGATTTTAAGTGTTTACAATACGCAAAAATAACGAGAGCAAAAACCTTCTGTGGGTGTGATGGCGCCACGCGTACGACTCACCCGGCACCGTTTGAACCCAAGGTAGATATCCTAATTATTCTACAATTTAATCCGAAAATTTAAATTTCACTTCTTCGTTACTCAGGTGTATTCCCAAAATGATATAATACGAAATTAGCAAATAATAATAGACCGATCCGCTACAGAAATGCAATAACTTTTCATCGCTCCCTACCTATAGCCAAATTCTAACCTAAAAATCTATAATGAATTTCAATTCGTCATCAGTTATTTGTCAATAGACCAAAGTTCATTTAAAACCCAAATTCCGGAAACTCCAAAACTTCCAAATACTGTACAATGGTGACGTATAAATTCATTGATTATAATCACACAGAAGAGACAAATGTAAAATTTAATCAATACCAACAAAAAATGTTGAAAAATACATTCAAGCTGGCTGTACTTGATACAGCAAAACTCCGAGAGCAAAATTAGACACGCCGCTGATTTCAAAACTTGCCGCACAAAAAAAGAAAACAAATTGATTTACAAACGACAATATATCAACGTTGCCGTCAATTTTCTTGGCCCAGCTCCACCAAACCCCTTGATCGACACACAACGTTCTGCACAGAATGCGCACCCGCCGCCCCGAAAATTCTGTATTTCTCTAGCACTTCAGAATATTGCCGAGACAAAAATTCCTGATAGTACATGCAACAACCCGAAAACGAGAGATGGATTATGTCGAGATCAAAGTGACCCGGTAAGAAAATTCAAACAGTCACCAATCATGGAAAATTTTGCAGATTTGGACCAATCAGCCTTTGGCTTCGACACCATACATTCAAACACACAAAGCCGCAGTGAAACTAACAACTCAAAGAATTATCACGGTAAAAGAATTAATATTCACTTTAGGTGCACGTTTTTTACCAAAAATGTAAAATGTTCTAATGAAAAAAAGCAGGTTGGTACCACCATCTAAAAATACCGCACCAAATGATGGCATAGACCCAGATTTTTTGAAATTTAAAAATGTGCTCTGGATTTTTCGCCCTATAACTAAAATGATTCATCTTGATAAACAACCGCATAAATCTTTATTCCGATTCTATATAGAAGTCCGAATTGTCTCAACTAACAAATGTCTGATCTGAAAACATTTCTATTATTACCCGCTGATGAGTCTATAATTACTTTAAGATAATATTTCATTATGAGTTGCCGCGAGTTATAAAATAGTGCAAAGTGTGAAATTACCGCGAATTTAAAAACATATCCAAAAAGATTACTCCCCTACGCCTCCAATCGCGAGTTAGCGCGGTTCAAATCAAAAAAACATTGCAAATGAGTCCATGAATTTCTAAAACCCATCATTTTCAGCACAACTTGAATTTTGATCAATGATAAACTTAATTTTTCCATTCTTATGATAAATGACGTACCACAAACAAATTATTTAAATTTAGAAAAAAAAATTTTCGAATAATAAAGTGTGAACTTAAAAAAATTGTCGTCTTTTGACGAACATTCCCCAGTCCAACTTGTTCATCTAAACGTGTTAAAATTTTAAGGAAGAAACGAAGAAAAAATAATTTTCCCCAGCAAACCCCAGCTTAGCTTCTCAATTTTCAAATCAATAACCGTATTTTTCACCGGCTAAAAAATCCCAATTTTCTTCAATTTTAATTTTTTCTACGCTCTGCCTCAGGTATCTCTTTTTAATAGGGCCCACCCTTACTCAGTCAATTTTCTCGAAGACCTACCAGATATCAACAAACGGTTTTCTGCTAATGTAGCCAGTAAATTTGTGCGACCAAAAATATTTCTTTTTCACTGTCAACCGGTTCACTGGATAAATGATGTCTAAGTGTAAGTCCTAGAGTGCGAATCTCAGTCAGCTCATTTTTTTAGTTATCATGGAAGTAATTTGATCAATAACTCGGTTGATAGGTCATAAATACCACTGATAAATTAATTAACATAAAACGTGCAAAGAAACCAACATTTAAATCAATGTTATTTTATGAAAAAAACACAATATTTTCGAAAATTCTCTTATTTGTCTCAGAACAATCGGTGATTTCAAAGGTTTGATTACCGATCAACCGGGTTGAAGGAGAGAAAAACAAAAAAATATTGGTCGCCAAAATTACTTGCTCCACATAGCACGAAAAACTGTTTTGTTGATATCTGGTAGGGTCTTCGAGAAAAATGACCGTAGGGTGGGCCTATTAAAAAAAGCTACCTCAAGAATTTTGTTTTCCTTTTCGTGCTCGGTGCTATCAATAGTTCAAAAGATAGAAATTTGCCCGCTGCACATCCTATATATGACCAATCTTAAAAAACCAGACCAAGGTCGCGCATTTTGTGTAAAAACCATGTCTTCAACTCAATTTACCTCGGCTTCTTTTTGTGCTGGTTTTCCTCCAGGTATGAAAACTTGGGCATTAACATCGAGTACCATAATCTGAATTATTTAAACGCTCTGAAAAAATAGAATTATTGATTTTAATTAAGTCTTGGAATTATCTGTGTATTGGCAGTATGAGTTTCTAAAGATTAGTGGAATGGCTTGTTTAATATTAGTTATATATTGAAACTAAACCGAAAGTAACTGAAAATTTTAATCTTGTGAATTGATTTTTGGTAAAAAAGTTTGAGGTCGGGTTGAACTTTCCAAAACTTTGTGAAAATTGATTGTTTTTTCCCTATACAAACAGACAAGGTACATTTTTCGAGAATGGCAGCATTTTTTGAGCTTCGGTTACTTTTTGAGTAGAACTTGTCAATTCTCAAATTTAGGTGTCCAGAAAATTTCTTAAAATTCTCATAACGAAATATAAAATTTCGACCATTTTGTCTACGGTCATTTTCAGGTTCAACTTTCAAACGTGCTCAAAATTTAAAAAAGAACAATATTTGTATAAAGTATAAAAAAAAATTGGTAATTAGTTAACTGCTAAAGCAAAAATGGCGGAGGTATCTTTGTGAACTAGCAACACTAAATATCCATGGTAAAATATTTAAGGTTTTTCGAAACGATAGAAGTGCCTTTCGATTATTAATGGGATTTTTGGTGATAATATGTGTGCATTTAGGTATCAGTGCAGTGTGTTGGTAATTACAATTTTCCATGCTAAAGATACCTTTTATCAAAAAATAAATATTAATATTTTTTTTAGTATTTCTATTGTTTGAAGTAGAGCTTAAAGATTTTCAGGGGGGTTCAGTGATTTCTGTGACGTAAGATATTTGAGATTATTACAGCTTGAATTTTCTCTATGCTCCCAAAATGTTAGCCAAAAGATAGTAAAGTTTGGCTATCTACGCCAGTAGTCGAACAAATTAGAATAGATAAAACTCACGCTGTATAAATGAGAAATTTGAAGTTCTCGAAAATATTTTGATAATATTTATGACGTGTACACCATTAAAATCGACCTATAGAAGTACTGGGCGGATTGTGTTGAAACTTCTTGAGGACAAACAATATATGTAGTTTTTGGTATTAAGCGTGCCACCCTTTCCATGACGATCACGGGAAAACTATAGTCGATATCGAAAAACGGGTTTCAGTATTCAATGGTCGAAAAAAGCTCAATGGAGAAATTTTTAAATTTGATTTGACATCCGGTTCAACCGATATAAACCGGGATGATATTGTGGCGCAGTATACGTATTCAGTACTTTAATTATGGATATATTTTGCATTTCTGAAAGAAAAAAACAAGTTTAATTTTTTCTTCACGTTTTATAATAAAAATGCCTATATGATAAAAACCTGGTTACCAGTAAAACGGTGGCACGCTCAATTCCAAAAACGACCATAACAAATTGAAAAAAATGAATCGGTTGTTTTTGATTCAACGCTTATTAGTTGACCATATTCAGTAATGAACTGGAAGCTTTTTCGTCTTTCACCACAACTAAATTCGTATATTCTTGGCTCACTCGTTTAAAACAAAATAATCCTTTGTTTATACTGTACGGGAGCAAAAAATTGATATCGGCCTGTCTAGTGTACGTTTCAGAAAACATCATGTCTGCTAGACCGTCGTCAGCAATAAAGTCATGAATTTTTGAAGATAGATAATTAACAGTATAGCCCTCTTCATGACCTTCGTCTACGTCTAATTTATTCAAGGCATTGATGGCGTCTTGTAAATTCAACTTTTTGGCGTCAAGTTTTGTGATTTTATCCTTTTTATTGATAGCAGGTCCAGAAGACTCCATGCCTTCGCCATCCTCACCTATACCGTTTTTCATTTTCTCGTCTTGACGCCGAATATACTCATTTTTTCGACGCTAAATTATAAATTTTGGACGAGTTTTTTTAATTTATTTTATACCAAAGTATAACGCGCGTCACGTTCACTTGCGCGCACGAGCGTGGAAGCGAATTTAAATGTATGGAGCGGCATATATTTGTAATTTTAAAATGTAATAAAAAAAAAACATAAAGTCATATTTACGAAATTTTAGGCCGTCTGCCTGTCCGTTTATAGTCATACTACTGTATTTACTTTAATGTTTTATACTTACTTCGATCACATCCCTTAATTTCTTAAACATTCTAGTGTCGTTGTCTCTGACAAATGGTTTCATTTCCTCTAACTGAATCGAATCATCGAAATCTTCAATCATATTTGTTGCCTAAAAACGTATAATTTCGTCAAAATTGTTTTCGGTAGAATATAAAAATTTAGCAAGGGGTTTAGAAGTTCCCTTTAAAGGTTACTTTATGTAATCTTGGGTCAAGTTAGAGCATTTTCGGAAATTTTTGGGTTTATAAAAGTGTTCGAGTAGTTTAGAAGTTAGTTTGATAGGTTACTTCAAGTCATTATGGCCCATAATTTTTGGGTCAAATTAGAACACTTCTGATTTATTTCGGGAAATGTTTATGTTATTGTCAAAAATTTCTTAAAATTTTAACGAGCCATTTAGAAGTTAGTTTGAGGGGTCACTATACGTCATTCAGGGTCAAAATGGAATATTTTTGACCATTTTTATCTTTGTGTTTTTTCGACTTAATCCCGGTTATTGCTTAACCCCTGGAATCACAGAAAAAAAGCCCATTTTTTTTTGCATAGAATTCGTGATTTTTTCATCATTTTATTTTACTTTTTTAATAATAACTTTTTTTATGATGATATAAAGATCTAATCGGATTGAAGTGTGACGTTAAGGCAGATATCTTGTGCTTTGGTACCCATAAAATAAATTATTTGTGGAGATTACGATGGGCGTATCACGTGATATGCAACCTTGGTTTTCAAACTATATTTTCTAGAACTAAAAATCAAAATTATAGATTTGAATTGATGATGCAAGAATATAACTTTTCACTTCTATGCAAAAGTAATTGAGCTTGCAAACTACCTTGAGTTTTCTTGTAAACAAGGTCCAAAGTAGAGCCGATATACGGCTCGTGGTGC
>SCLH01000756.1:81378-111378 GCA_004367855.1 Oikopleura vanhoeffeni | reverse complement strand
AAATACTTCACTCTTACTGTTTTCGTTGCCTAAAACGACATATTTTGAACACATCAAAAAGCAAGTTTTCTTTAATTTCATCGATATGTAAAAACCAGTGATTTTTGAATATCACATGAACATGTATAACCTCAAACTCTCTTACCATCTCCAGAAGTTCCAGCTTTAGCATGAATATCAGCTTTCACGAGTTCTAGAATTTGTTTAGTTTCATCATCAGCTGGTTTTGCAGCTCCTACTCCACCGCACATCATTTTTCTAAAGCAAGTAAAAATTTTAGAAACCATAATATTTAAAATACAAAAGCAGTAATTTAAAAACTAAGATTTTTATAAATATTTTGATCACTATGAGACAAATTTATATTTTTTGAGAAATACCATGTGACATAAATAAGATGCGTTGCGGGAAATTTCATTTTCATCCAAATAATTGGTTTTATCAAAAATCGCAAAAAATAATAATTAGCAAAATTTAAAACCAAGGAAAATGTTGGAAACTAGATATTTTTCAAGATAATTTTGCTTATAACTTGACTTTTAACTCTCAAGACATTTCGGTATTTTGTTTAAAAAAATAATGAGCGTTTAAAATTTCAACTAAATGTTTTTTTGCTACAGGTTTCACGATAAAATATGGTCGATTTTGGTTTATGGATAGGATGCGCAGCGGGCAAATTTCTATAATCTGAACTATTGATAGCACCGAAAAAAAAATCTTGGACAGAATTCAAAGGATAAAATAATAAAAAATCAAATTTGTAAAAATTGGATTTTTCACCGGTAAAAATACCGGTTATTTATTAGAATTGGGGACGGTAAGCTGGGGAAAACTAGTTTTTACATTTTTCGTGTTCTCCTGAAAATTTGATATAGTTTAGATGAAAAATTGGACCTGGGAAAATGTTTTAGTTTAGTATGTAGGGTATCCGCTGCGGACCCTATTTATGGACGATAAATTATGGACCATAAATAATGGTTATTGTAGTAAATGTAGCTAATAAAAACTGCCTCATAAATTGTACAAATTTACTTCAAATTTGGATTTTAATTATCCAGTTTTATTATCTATAGATCAGAATTCTGAATTTAACTAAATTTTTGCAGACAAAGTTAAATGTTTCTTGAACTTTGTCAGAATTTTCAACCTGGTTTGAAACGTAAGGTCGCTTTTTTTCGGTTGCTCCACCTAAGGGGTATCTGTTCTGAGAGAAATAGACTAGATAGCGACAAACAGTTTTTTGCATCTGAATCTTAACGGAATTTGGAATGCAGGATTTTTTTCTTTTTTTCCGGTGATCACCGGTAATTTGCAATTAAGACCGTAAATTGTCGGTTTCCAGAGATTCTACGGGGCAAATGTTTTCAAAATTTTTTTATGGGGTTATTTTTGAAGGGAAATTTTTTGGTCATAAATTTTGTGTCACGTGACACCATCTTGGGTGTCAAATTACACATTTTAGGTATGTTTTGAATAGAACGACATATGAAGATGAAAACACAAGATTTATGGTAACTTTTCAAGAGAAAAATTTTGGTGATAAATTTTATGTCACGTGACACCATCTTGGGTGTCAAATTACACATTTTAGGTATTTTTTAAATGGAACGACCATTGTCGGTTGGCAGAGATTATACGGGGCAAATATTTCAAAATTATTTTTTACTGGGTAAATNTGTCACGTGACACCATCTTGGGTGTCAAATTACACATTTAAGGTATTTTTTGAATGGAACGACCATTGTCGGTTGGCAGAGATTATACGGGGCATATGTTTCAAAATTATTTTTTACTGGGTAAATTTTGAAGGGAAATTTTTTGGTCATAAATTTTGGGTCACGTGACACCATCTTGGGTGTCAACTTACACATTTTAGGTATTTTTTGAATGGAATGACATATGAAGATGAAAACACCAGAGCTGGAGTTACTTTTCACAGGGAAAAACTTGGAAATGATTTTGGAAATGACACCATCTGGGGTGTCAAATTACATATTTTAGGTATCTTCCGAATAGAACGACACATCAAGATGAGTACACAGGATTTGGGGTAACTTTTCAAGAGAAAAATTTTGGTGATGTTGATTTTGTCATATGATACCATCTGAGGTGTCAAATTACAATTNATGAATTAGTTGGAATTAAACAACGAACCTTGGGTGACCAGCTTGGTATCCCAAGACATAAACTTACGTACCAAATCAGGTGACCCCGAATTAATCCTCAAAGTGCGCAACTTGTTTGAGTCCGAGGAATTAAGCTCTCAGTTAAAGGGTTCAAATTAAAAGAAAAACAATGAAACCGGGAACTTGTAGTTTTTTTTTTAATTTTGGTCATAACTTCAAATGAGCAGCTGATTATTATTATGCTGCGTTATGCCCCATGTTTGTGCAAACCATTTCATATATCTTGTTCAAAAAATGAAAATTGTGCAAAATACGCAATCTATCAAAAAGACATAAATTTTGATAGCTTTGCTGGTAGCTTTTGGACCACTCATAAATTAGTTAAACTAATTTCTAGTGTACCATTGTNACTCTTGCGGTCTTCTGCTCACGTTCTGTCCGGTTAAATTTAAACATGAATCATTGTTGAACTGAAACTCAGGAGGAGTACATTTGAAAGAATAATTCCGTCAGCTTTTGTAAGCACGTTTCTGATTGGACGACCATCCGTTAATTTGGATTGTTTTTAGGAAGCAGATTTTGTTTAAATATATCAAAGGAGGTAAAAGTTGGTCCGAGACGTTGTACTTTTGCGACAAGGTGGCTATTAAAATAACCCTGTAAAATGCGTACGGACCACCCCCTTAAGGAGCTGGAAGGGCTTGTGTTTATCACTTATTCACACTTATTGTAAATCCCGTCCCTACTACTTTAAAAACGAATCTACGTTTTGCCTAATTCAGGACGGACATTTACAAAAGTGTGGATAAGATATAGATTTTCATCAAATCTTAAAAATTAAAAGATCAGAAAAATTTCTTACTTTTTTTGGAATAGTCAGAAATCTCAATCTTGTTTCGAAGTAAGAGCAAACAACAGAGCTTTCAAAAATGGTTAAAAAATGTAATGGGTGAGGCTTTGTTGAAATCTTTATTTGCCACCAGACTAAGCCATTGTGGAAACCAGAACCTGTTATGAAAACCATGACCGTTTAATGCAAAACCCATTTTTCAAAAACCAAGGAATTTATCATTTGTGGAAAACCGAGTTTTCAAAAATAATGTTGTAACAAAAAATGTTAAGAAGCTCTATTGTTTTCCAAATAATAATGGGATTTTTGATTATAAATTAAATGTACAATTTGGGTATAAAATTTCTCGAAGAATGAAAGAATTTTTTGATAGACATTTGCTATTACTAGGTAGTTTTCTTAGAATTGTACCTCTTACTTTATTCTTGAACTCTGAAAATAGTTCATAATTAAATATCATTTTTTTAGAAGTACTATAATTCTATATTATGAGATATTATATTTAAATATAATTAATTTAAAAGATATTAATTTAAAAGACTTTTTTTTCAGATTTGCCAATATCGGATTTTTGGGTAAACTTTTTCAATATTTTGCAAATTACCGTAATGAAACCATAACCCGTAATAGAAAACCCATAACCATTTGGGTTGCTATTTTTGGCGCGAAATGGGTTTCCCAACAGTTAGTTAGTGTAATAAGTATTTTTAATTACTTCTCGCCATTTTGCACGGTGATTTTTTGAAATAATTACCTGTAGTTATAACGAATCTTCAATACCTCGTCATTTTGACCGACGCGAATGCGAACTCAGAGTATTTTTTCAAATTGTGAATCATTCTTCTCGATTGGGAAAAGCGATTCCTGAACGGATTAGAATCTACGCGAAATTCATTGCATGGAAGAATACAGATCACTGACAAAGAAAGAAAAAGATGCATTAATATCCAATTTAATTTAGATATATAGCTAATATGGCTTCTTAGCTGTTTATTTATTCTTTATATCTCTTCCACTTATGTCATGAAATCATGATTACTGCCAACTTCTTAAAAAATACATTAGACTGAGTCAGTTATCTCAAAATCTTTTTGGGATTCGAAATAATTGGAGAGACCTTAAATTATACAGAAAAAACAGAAAGAATGCATACTACAATACTTATTATATATATTTGCCCTTGCTAGTCACTTTTCTACAAAGCTGACAGAGTGAGTCTAAGTTCGTTTCGGAATTTTTAAAACCAATGAGCGTAATGTTGGGGCAAAGCTGTTAGCCTATTTAACGCTCAGTTTGATCTACATATATCGCAAGTACTTCCGCTTCATCTCGTTGTATTGTTAGAGAAAGCGATCCGAAGGGCATTTTCCCAAGACTTACGATTGTGATACAACAAGTTAAGATATATCCGCAAACGGTGGCCAAAATTTCATCTTTAAGACCTACTTGAGGCTGTTACGCCTTCAAATAGCCGTTTAGTCATAGTCCAAATGGAGATCGTAATGTCTTTTGTGCATAAGCGACGAAGTTCAAAATCCCATTTTGTCCGCTTAGACCGAAAGATTATTGAAAATCGCAAAATTCTTCGGTTTTACATGAAAATAACATATTCTCTCTGAGCGCCAGGTTTGGTAACCCTAGGCACATGGTTTATTTACCTTCTCTAGAAATAAGCTAATTGCGCTATCTTTGATCGTAGAATCAGCAATGCTTTTCGATCCAATCAAAATTTTAAAGTTTGTAACTTCCTGCAAGACCCCACTCATTTTCGAGTCGGCGCTTTTGCGTACCCAAATGGTCTAAGGTCGCTTTTTCGTTGCTCCACCTTTGAAGCGGTATCTGTCTGAGAGACACTAGACTTAGATAGCGACAACACATTTTCATTCTAATTTTAACCGAATTTGAATGCAGGATTTTTTTCTTTTTATGCTGGTGATCACCGTAATTTGCAATTAAGAGTAAACTTGTCGGTTTTCCAGAGATTCTGACGGGCGCAAATGTTTTTAAATTTTTCTCAGTATGGGTTATTTTATGAAGGGAAATTTTTTTGGTCATAAATCTTGTGTCACTGACAGCCATCTTGGGTGGTTCAAATTACACATTTTAGGTATGTTTGAATAGAACGACATATGAAGACATGAAGACACAAGATTCTATGGTAACTTTTCAAGAGAAAAATTTTGTTCGATAAATTGTTATGTCACGTGACCCCATCTTGGTGTCAAATCTAGCACATTTTTAGGTATTTTTGAATGGAACCACCGATTGTCGGTTGGCACAGATATACGGGGCAAATGGTTTCAAAATTATTTTTTACTGGGTAAAAATTTTGAAGGAAAATTTTTGTCATAAGATTTTGTGTCACGTGACACCATCTTGGTGTCAGACTACACATTGGTATGTTTTGAGATGGAAACGAACATATGAAGATGAAACCACAAGAGCATGGGTTACTTTTCGCAGGGAAAACTTGGAAAATGACCAATTGTTGTTCATTTGACACCATCGGGGTGTCAAATACATATTTATTATCTTCCGAAATGAAACACACATCAAGATGAGTACAGGCAGGTATTTGGCGGTAACTTTCCGACGAAAATTTGGTGATGTTGATTTGGTCATATGATACCATCTGAGGGCAAATTTACAATTTTTCGGTATATGTTGAGAGAAGAATTGGTGTGGTTTTTATTCTTGTCATATGAAACTTTAATGGGGTGTCATAATTACTGGTTTCCGTATTTCCGTCATAAACCAAGATATTGAGTTGATATTGTAGTATTTTGGCAACCTTCTAAGATAATATTTTTCTTCAATTTTATTGCTGGGTGCAAACTTTCATTATGTTAAATGTAATCATTTCTAGGTTAAATAGTTTAGAGGTGATCTAGAGGTTAGAAGCAACAGGGACATAAAGTAGCGAGAAACTTTTTAAGTCTATTCATAGAAGTAATGAGGCTGAGAAAAAGAGTTGTAGCATGAACGATTTGGCTTTATTTATACGCCGATGATTTATGAAAACCTTCGAATGGGCGAAATCACGAAAAATACGCTCGAACCCATCAGAGATGAATTAGTTGGAATTAAACAACAACCTTGGGTGACCAGCTGGGTATCCCAAGACATAAACTTACGTACCAAAATTCAAGGTGACCCCGAATTAATCTCAAAGTGCGCAGAACTTGTTTTGAGTCGAGGAAGATTAAGGCTCTCAGTTAAAGGGTTCAAATAAAAGAAAACTAATGAAACGGGGAACTTGTAGTTTTTTTTTAATTTTGGTCAATACTTCAAATGAGCAGGCTGATATTATTATGCTGCTTATGCCCCATGTTTGTGCAAAAACCATTGCATTTATATCTTGTTCAAAGAAATGAAAATTCTTGCGAAATACGCAATCTATCAAAAAGACATAAATTTTGAGTGCTTTGCTGGTAGTTTTAGGACCACTCATAATTAGTGTAAACTAATTTCTAGTGTACCATTGTCACAATAATTTGTGAAATAATTTATAACCCAGAATTTCATTTCCTTATATTTTAGAAATTTTAGATGCCGAAATTTAGTTCAGGCTCACCTTATGGGCGTTATTGTAGTAGATCGTCCGGAAACGCAAAAAGGTATAACGGACCCGAAAAGAATAGTACAAAATGCATTTATTCTCGAGTTATCGTACATTCAGGAGTTTGGGTTTAATTCTGAGTAAAAAGTTTAATTGACACCTTAGAGATATTCATATGACAAACTAAACATCACCAAAAATTTTATCTTAAAAGGTTAGCCCAAAATTACTACCAATAATCAACTTCTATAATTTGGCTATTGAAAAATACAATAAGCTGTAGATATTGACACTTTAGATGGTATCCATATGACAAACTCAATGTCACAAAAATGATCTATTTAAAGTTACCAGCCAAATTCCATCTCATCATCTTCATATGCGTTCCTTGTGCAAAAATACCTAAACTATGTAATTTTGACACTCAGAATTGTATCATTTGACAAATCAACATCACCAAAATTTTGCTCTTGAAAAGTTACCCCTAAATCGCTGCTGGTATCATATTGATGTGTCTGGTTATATTCGGAAAGATACCAAAATATGCAATTTTTACACCCCAGATGGTGGTCAAATGACTAAAAATTTGTCGATTACATGTTTTCTGTGGGCGAAAAGTGACCCCGAGCTCTTGTTGTTTTCATCTTCATATGGTCATTCCATTGCAAAAAATCCAAATATGTGGAATTGTGACCCAAGTGTTGTCACGTGACATTAATCTCTGGAAACCGACAATTATCGGTCTTTATTGCAGATATTTACCTGGATCACCGGGAAAAAAAAGAAAAAAATCCGTGTCATTCCAATTCGGGTGGGGAAGATTCAGATGCATAAAACTGTTTTCGCTATCTAGTCTAGTTCTCGTCGAACGAGATACCCCTTGGGTGAGCAACCGAAAAAAAACGACCTAAACTGAAAAATTTTTCGTTGGAAAGTGCAACGTCATGTCAACATATGAATGACTAGTAGTTACTTGTTATAGTTACCCCATTATAGTTACCTTTTAGCTGTTATTAGTTCCCTTTTGAGAAGTTCATTTGGAAATAATCTACGAAAATTTCATGTTCGAGTCTCTAAATCGACCACGTATCCCTTCATAATAAATTTAGTTATGTCTGTTTTCGTAAAATACAAACAGATATAGTTAAAGCAAAAAAGAGGAATTCTCAAATTGAAAAATATTGAGTGATTATCTGTTAAAGTTACCTGAGCACTCATGAATTACCTTGTATCTGGTGTATAGTTACGCCTTTTTTTCAAAAGTTCAGGGGTAACTATAACATAACAGAGTAACTACTGTAGGCAGACCAATCAAACGAAAGTCTGACTGGAGCTTAACGCCTGATGACGTTTGCAATCATCTCAATTATAATCAAATCTAATTGCTCAAATTTTTACTTTTCACGAAATATTTTTCATTAAGACCAATTTGGGTATGAAAATCACGCTCGTGCTTTTCGTACCCGCCTACAGCATGTGTTTTTTTAATCCCGAAATTATATTTTTGAACCCTCGAAATCGACGATAGCTCGGTTTCAAAATATAAACCAGCTAGTTACCATATTTTATTGGCTGAAATTTCCTGCACAGCAAGTTGCCATTTCGGGAGTAAAAAACCACATACTATAGGCAATATATACTAGGGAAAAAAGGCGATTGGCCAATTTGGGTACGAACGCATGACGCATCATTTTCCATCCCACAGACAAAGCAAAACTACGAAGAGAAAAAACATTTGCTACTTTTTCTGGATATCCGGCAATTGCATAATGTTATGTATGAATCATACAGTATGATGGCAATAATTTATGTATGATGTACTTCAGTGAGGTAGCTTTTTTTTTAATAGAACCCACCCTACTCAGTCATTTTACTCAAAGAACATACCAGATATAAACAAACGGTTTTCTGTTATGTGTAGCCAAGTAAATTTGTGGCGCTAAAAAAATTTGTTTTTATTATGGTTAACCGGTNGTTTTTCAAGAGAAAATTTTTGGCATTAATTATTTTGACATGTGACACCTCAAAGGGTGTCAAATTACCTTTTTTAGGTAAAGACTGAAAAACAGAAAATGTTTATGTGAGATAATACATTTCGGGGTCGTTTTTCAAGAGAAATTTTTTGGCATTATTTATTTTGATATATCAATTACGGGGGCTCCTGGTCCTTTTTTACTAGTTGTTAAGCCAATTTTTTCTGTTTTCAGCCGATACCTAAAAAGTGTAATTTGACACCTTTCAGGTGTCACATGTCAAAAGAATTAATGCCAAAAATTTTCTCTTGAAAAACTACCCGCTAATGTATCTTCCCATATAAATATTGCTTGATTATCTCGAAAAAAGCAGGGTGGGTTCTATTAAAAAAAAGCTACCTGAGGGTTTTATTTTTTTGTTAGATGATTTTAAAACTTTTGTGAAATATTTGAATAGCAGTTTGTTTTTATATCCTACTTCTACTACTAGTATTATTTTGCACCTGCAACCTTATAATTTCAAGAGAATAATGAATGCAGTTAACCTGAAAGAGAGAAATTAATTCGTTTTTGATCTCATTCAGAGTTGACGTAAATATTATTTTAGTAATTCTATTATTGACAGTGAAAAAAGTTTTTTCTTTTTGTTTTAAGCGCAAAAATACACAGATTTTTTTTTGAAGCATCAGATACATATTTCTCATCACCATTCTCCAAAAATGTAGCTCATTGTCTTCCCAATATAACCATTTTTCTGTGGTGTATTTGTGTTTTGAACTTGAGAATTGTTACTAATTGTGCAATTATTCGTAGAGGTCATTCGTCTCATGCCATTAAAAGATCTATTCGGAGTATTTCCTCCGACTTCGAGAGTTTGCCCTAAAATTGAATCTTTTCGAGTTTGAGATGGTGACTTGATATTTGTTATAGATTCTAAAACATGGGATCGATCAGGACTGGTGGCCATTTTTACTGGCTCTCTCACACATGGCACGACACCAATCATGATTTGACCTTCGATTATTTTTCCATTTTTAGATAATGCTTTTCGCGCTTTAAAAGGTTACAAAGTGAAAATAACTGTATTTAAATACTAAAGTCTTTTAAAATATTTCAGTGGTTTTAAGGGTATCCCTGCTCCTACATTTTCTGCAGTTATTATGTCATAAAAATGCACNAATTGGCTCAAAAGACATCTTGGAACACTGAGAGAGTTGGTTTACGTCAACCCAATATTTTGAAGTTTTAGTTGTCAAATTAAACACAAACGATTATTTTTTGAACATAATTTTTTGAGAAATTAACTTTTAACAGGTCTATCCGTTCCTACATTTTCTGCAGATTATGTCATTAAAAATACACCAAATCAGTTGTTTTATGTTTTGAACACATTAAAACTTAAGTTTCTTAAAGAAAAAATCGAAAAACGCAACTTTTTCGAAAAAAAATTTTGTTGTCATTTGGGGTTTATGCGTTCAACATAAAACAACTGATTTGGTGTTATTTTTTATTGACTTAATAATGCAGAAAAATGGTAGAACCGGTACCTTAAGGCCTAGGTCCGCGTTATTGAATGAACTTTCTGGTAAAATTCATCCACCGTGTATGCAAAATATTTTTTTGCGTTATTTAGCAGTTTTTAAATAATTGTTCTACCGTTGCAATTAAACAAATAATAAGACGATTATATAAGATTTGATAAGCCAAAAAGTAATCAGTTGCATCGAATGTTCTCGGGAGGCTCATTCCGATTCCAGATATTTACAGTGAGTCGTTTAACAGGACGCACCCTAGTCAATATTAAAACGTACTTGTCCAGCGATAGTACTCGACTGCTACCAAAAATTTGCCTTTGATATTATACATATGTTTACATTACGTATCATACTATTGGCGTATTTTTATTGCTAAATAAATAACATTTTTCGCTGGACGTACTTTTAATATTGATTAGGGTTTGCGTCCTTGTTAAACGGACGTCACTGTAATTGGTTCAGCAGCCAATGAGTTTGCTACCTGACCAATTTATTCTATTTCTTAAAGAACCGATAATATTCCGGTCAAATCTTAAAACGAGAAACCGGTGAATATGTGTTCTGTTTTTTCAGCCAAATGTCTTTTGAAATTTTATATTATATTTATATCAATTTTTTATCATTCTACAAAATGTATTATGCGTCAGAGAGCAATATTCGATTGATAAAAACGTTTTTAAGTAATTACTTACAATGATCTTAAATGTTCCAAATAGGCTGATATAACATGTGTAGTGTTTCAATTGAATGAGATATTGGACCGCATCCGAAATTAATTCATATTGAATCGAAAAATATAAATCTCATATTATTTTTAAATCTTTCTAAAAAAATAACTTTTTACTGTGATCTTTTTAACAGATTTTATAAATATAAGTTTTCTAGAACTAAAATCGGATTTCGCTTTACCAGAATTTGATTTTCCATTCAAAATCTCATTCCCTCTCGATCCAATTTTATTCTCGGGTATCAAATCCGAAACCGAGAGTCCACCCGAATCCTATTCGGGAACACTGATCGTACCCACTATACTTTTATGTAAATTACCCATTTTTGCGCGTTGGTGGTGTTTTTGCTGGAGTAGCAACGGTCTTAGCTTTTTCGGCTTCGAATAAATATTCGCAGAACTTTGTGCAGACAGCTTCTTATCAATCGCGTTCAAACCGGACGAACTTCTCACCAAAATGTTTTATATCGCTAATAATTCGATTCTAAAAAATTTATTTGGAACATCGGGATAAAGAAAGGTTGGCTTGAAAATTAGATATAAATATTTCTATAAACTTGCGAATACTATGCGTATACTGGTTAGTGAAAATCAGGTTAGTAGCTATTTACGCGATGACTGGCAATTTCAGGTTGTATACTAAAGTTGGCCCAAAACAAATAATTGGGCCTGCGGGTATCCGACAGATAGTTCTCCCCTTACAGTGTCAGAGTGGTAGCAATTGGTGTTTTTCGATTGCCCTATACAGTATTTTTTCAGTTTTACCCGATAATTGGTCCCGATTAAATTTATTTAATTATAAGATTCATTTAGGGAGCTTCACCGATAGTACGCTTGAGCCTTCTCACACGCAGATATGAGAACTTCGCCTCAACCGAACCATCTAAGCACTCGTTGAGCGCTATCTCGGGAAAACTGGAAAAAGATCAATTAACTTATTTTCACTGTGGAGATTCAAGGATAGAATAAGTGATAACACGTAACATTTATAATTTTCGAGTTTGTGAAGTAGATTAACAGCGAGTAGAACACTAAGAGTTGACTTCACACTGTTTTGCAGAAACACAGAGTAATTTTTATAAATATGAGCTATAGATTACCGAAATTCTACAAGCTCGATGTCCAGCCTATTTTATTAGCGTATTAGATTTAAAATATGTATGCTCGATCGCTTACTAAAACAATTTATTGCATATCGCCGCGCGTCAAACATATATCGACAGTTACAATGTGAACAATATTGCTATCAGCTGTTTGTATACCCCTGGCAGCTGAAATCAAAAATCAGGTACCACCTAATGTTCCCATTAGATTGCTTTCGTCTTTGCTCGGTTTTTAGGACTATGTGACGTTCAAATTATTTTCGAAAATATTTTTTTCATTATTTTGAGTTCATAAAAATTAATTGTAGAAAATTATTTCTTCGTATAGAAACTCAGAAAAATAAACTTTATTTCAAAAATTCTGCAATATATTTCCTAAACTGCGCTTCCTCAGACTTTCATGTTATGTATCGTTTCTACACAATAAATTTTTGAACCCGCACTCACACGTTTATGGACAGTATTGAGAAGCCAACAAAGAAATTTCGGAGCCAAAACGCGCAGAAATAGGACATCAGTGCACAGACCTCTAATAACAAATATGTCATAGAGTTTGCAGTTTATTCTCCAAAAATTGTTTGAAATTTTATACGATGAGCGTTCGAAAGTTATATTTCCTAGCTTTTGTTTTAGGATATTCGAAATCACAAATTTCTTAAGAAATTAGATTGTGTAAACATGACATGAATAGTCGAGAGTGCGGGAAGCACAGGTTTTTTAGGAAAGTCGTTGAGGTGTTCTGATATAGGTTCTGATTGGTGGACGTTTTATGGCGTCCATAGTCTTGATAGAAGAATAATATTTTCACAACGTGATTTTTATGTAGATACTTCAAAACTAATGAAAAAAGGGATGGTTTTTCAACAAATTATTTTTCGACAAGAATTGACGCGCAATTTAATTCGCCGAATAGAGCCGCACAGACAAATCGATAGAGTACTAGCATAGGAAAAAGGTAGTTCTGAATTTTAGAGTTTTCATCGCTGATAGAAGTAGATATTTTACATTTTACTGCAATATTTTCGCACGCGCGGCGATACTGAGATAATTATGTTTTGGTAAGCGGATTCAAGATTATCAATGTTCACATTAGAGACCAGGTTTCAATAGTTTTACTTTAAAGTTTCACTCTAAAATTTGTAAATCTATTTATGTCATGCTGAAAGGGATGTATGGTTTTCGAAGAAATACAATGGGAGGTGAACCTCTCTTTCTCATCGCGGTTTATCTAGTTGTACAAAACTTCGAAATTTAAAATGTGTTCGTGTTTTCTACTTATTATCCTTGACTATCACCCAGCAGTGAAAATAGTCATATCTTATTACGCCCAGATTTCACGTCAGTGATAGGCTCAAAGTATTGCTGTCTAGATAGGCTTTTTAGCGTGTGAGCTGGAGAAGCTTCGTTCTGGGTGTGAGGGAGTATAGAAATCTTTGGCGACAAATCGCGGAAAAAAAGAAGGAAGAATAACTTTCGAACGGCTTTAGCTTTCGATTATCGTATAAAATTTCAACAAATAGTTTTGGA
Source organism: Oikopleura vanhoeffeni (assembly GCA_004367855.1). Lineage (NCBI taxonomy): Eukaryota > Metazoa > Chordata > Appendicularia > Copelata > Oikopleuridae > Oikopleura > Oikopleura vanhoeffeni. The sequence goes on along the minus strand of SCLH01000756.1, from coordinate 97,978 downwards.
AAGTAATATTGGCAAACCTATGACATACTTAATTTGGATTGTAGGCTGTTGCACGATGGTTTATATCCTGCGCCGTTTGTGGCTCCCGAAGTTTGTTTCTTGCGCTTAGATAGTCAAAGAGTATGAGGGGTTACGATGTAGCTATACTGTTTACGATGGACCCTTCCTATACAGTCATTTTACACTCGGAGATCTGGATACCAGTCTATACAACAAGACGGTTATTTGCTTTTGTGTAGCCAAGTTTCAAATTGTGCACCACAACTAATTTTTTGTTTTTTTTCCTTCAAGTGGCCGTGTTAAGTCAACTTTTTAATCCCGGTTTCTGTCTTCTAAGCAAAGTACGAATCGAAAAAACTTTTTGTTGTCATAAATAATTGATCTAAAATTGTGTTCCTGGCTGTTGTAAGTTAATACATTACCTACCTATTGCAACCGATTAATAAATAAATAAGTACGATATTTTGATTTGGAATTGCACAGGAAGAAATGAGCTGACTGAGATCCGAACCTATGGACTTCCGGTTAGCACATCATTTACCGGGGAACGGTTGACCAGGGAAAACGAAACGTGTTGGATTGCAGAAATGTATTGGTACACTGGCAAAAAACGTTTCTTGTATCTTGTATGATATCTACGGAAAACTGACTGAGGTCGCTTTTTTTTTAGGTGGGCTTCCACCATGATTTCGACTGGAGAGCAATCTAACAGATGCGACAAATACGTTTTTCTGCACGTGAACCTTGGAAAAAATGATGTCGGTTAAAATTTTTTATTGGCTTCTAGGCGTGTCACGTGACCACCGGGAGAATCGAGTCATCGAAATTGCTCAAAGGATGACCGAAAAACTTCGTTTTTTGCGAGGAGAGATTACCGGTGAACCGGTAATTCAGCGAGAGACAAACAAAAATCATGGCGTTCCAATTCGTTAAGATAGCAAAACCGTTTTGTCGCTAGTCTAGTCTAGTTCTCTCAGAACAGATACCCTCTTGGTGAGCGACCTCAAAAAAAGCGACCTGAAGTAGAGTAGGCAATGTTAAAAAAAGCTACCTTATCTAAAATTTTGTCTGGGCGAATTTTGACCACTAGAGGGCCGAAAAAATATTATTTTGCTCAGAATACCCTTTTTTCGGTAGCGGATAAAAAAGAAACACCCCATGACCCCAAAAAATTTTCATCAAAGTTTTAGTTTAGTTATGTTACTGTATGTAGGGATGTTCTGCTCGCACCCTACCTATCAAATAACAATAGCTATCTCGCCGTTAAAATTGCTAGCGATCAGTCCCGAGATTATCAGAGTTGTTATATGTATTTTGAGGCACTTTTGCCGTCTAACGATAATCTATTATATTTAAGTAAAAATCAAGGTTAAAATCAGTTTTAGACGGCAAAACACCTCCAAATATAAAATCAATCTGTATGATCTTGCTTGACATCACCTTACCAAAATATGCAAATGTAGCTACTTTCTCTACGTTATTATAAGGTAGCTTTTTTAAGGAACCTCGGACATTTCGGCATGTAGCGCGGAAACCATATTATGTATCAGGCACGGTTTCTCTTCAAAAAATACCCCGAAGCATGTTTAACAATGGTTTTAATTATATATGGGTGATATAAAAATATCATGTAATTTGGACACCAGACGGAGTGTGGGTGTCACAGTTGTCAATTAAAGTAATCTCACAAAAATGTTCTGCTTTCAGGAAAACTACCCTAAAAGAATGTTTTTAGCATATTTCTATGGTATAGTTCTCTGTTAAACCTGTTTTACCGGTTGATTACAGCGATTACCGATTATTTTTGAAGGTGTAAGTTTTATAGGAATAATTAATCGGGTAAAATTGTAAGTTCCTTGTATAAACGCAAAGTCGCCCAAATTGACGATGACCGATTTGTGGATGACCGCAAGCACCACCAACAATTCTTTTAATTGCCGCCCAGTTTCAAAAATAAGTTGACTTAAAAATTTACCAAATGTAATTAAGAATGTGTAAATCCACGTGGTAAAGCTTAATTTTTCCATATAGACGCCACAAAGGTCAAAAGATGGTATTTTGTTACGTACTTTTTGTATTTTTCCGGCTAAATAAATCATACAGATTGCTATTATTTGAGGTTCCCATTGTAGACATAAATTAGTGAACATTGAATCATTAGTAAAATTCCAACTTTGCTGGACCATTTCTTCGATCTTTTTATCTTCAATTTGATCAGTTAAATCCTTGCGTAACTGTTCGGCGTACTAAATTATTTTATTGGAATTTTAGTTTTATTTATGGGTTTACAGGTGAATGTATCTTTCGCAACGAGATTTTTTATTACAAATTACATTAAATAAATTCTGTTTTCTACGCAAAAATTTTGTCAACCCTTGCTGAGATTGAGACTTTTCAATTTCTAATCATTTTTTTTTAAACTTAGGTAACTTTTTTTTAGCAGCGACAGATTTGACTGTGCCACCACGGACGAACCGTATGAAATATATCAAAACTTTTTTTTGTATGTAACTGGAAACTAAAAATGCTGCGGGGAAAAATTTAGCTCCACCAGAAAAAACAAATTTAAAAATTTTATTTCTCCACCAAATTTTTTTATTATATTTGAATTGCCTGAAACGTTTGCAAAAACATTTTGTTATTTTTTGCCATTAGTAGAAAAATTACCGGCGCAAGCCCTGAATTACCGGTTAACTGGTGGGGCAAAATTTAAGAACAATTCCCTACATCATCTCATACGGTTCGTCCGTGTTGACACAGTAAAATATGTTGCTGCTAAAAAAAAGTTACCTTGAGTATTTCTCAAGAAAAGCATTTTTTCCTATCTATGAAAAAAGCTTAAAAACCAATCGAGTTGAAATTGGGTTCATATTATACAAGAATAATATTTTTGATATAACTTACACTGACTCTTATCCGAACTTTCTTCCCTTATCCGTACTATTTTTGTTCGAGATGAAAAGGAATCATGATGCCCGAGTAACATAGGTATCCTATTTGCCTGTTAAGGAGGTTCCCAACGGTATTTTTAAGCCGAAAAAAACTGTGAAATTAATCAGCGAAAATATCATTTTATTTCCATACACTTAATTAAATTGTTCAAGTTAATTGATCGAATATATATTTTTATTGTTCAAGATTAATTATAACTCACTTAATTGGAGTTTTGATTATGCCGCGCCGCAAAAAATGCAGCGTCAATAAAAAGAGGAGGAGTGGGTCGGTTATTTGAATAGTCCAGATTACAAAAAGTGTTTATATTATCCGAGAATGAGTCAGATTTGTTTCTCACAAATTATTGCTAACGAAAAAAATTATACTTTTTGTTTTAGTAAATTATCCGTCTATTTCAACCCTAATTTCACGAATTTCTTGCAAATTTTACTCAATTTAAACTCTTGAACAGCTCTAGAATAAAACGAGAAGAGGATATCCGAAATCGGCTTTAAGTTTAGTATTGTTTTAGTAGGGTTAATTCGAGATGACGAAGATTTAAAAAAAAAATGTATGAAAACTCAGGGAGCTGAATCCTTTATCGCGACACTTGTAAAAATACCACTTTTTGGAAAAATTCTAGAGTTTGAATTTTTTTTTCAAATTTCGCTCTTAGAATAGTTTGATTTTGTGAGTTTTTATAACCTCAACAATTTTCACGTTTCTAGCTTCTTTATTGAAGGCGCTGAATCTTTTTTTAAATTCGAAAATACCGGTTTTAAGTTCGATTTACTGGTAAAATGCCATTTATTAAAATTCTTAAAACCATATGATTTGCAGCCGAGGTTTCGGTCATTCCAGCCATGCTAAATAGAAGTTTGTAGCTCTTACGGTTTTTCTGTAAAAGACCTTCAAAAAGACCTTTCATACCGTTGGAAACCTCCTTAAAATAATAGGGAATAGGATATTTATGTTACCCGCGCATAATTATCGATATAAGCCTAAACGCCTATAGGCTATACAGGCGGGTGTATAAACGCCAACCAAAAAAAAACATACGCAAACGCCCAACGCGTGCGATTGCCGAATTTTGTAAAATGGAACCTTAAATCTCAAGTTCAGACTTTAAAATCCCAACTTAGTACTTACTGCCGTTTTGAGAGTTCAATAATCTCTGAAAGAATAATTTTACAAAAAATAAACAGTTTATAAGAGGCGAAATGTCAGATAATTTTGCCAACCAAAATAAAATATGCGGATCGACCAAAAATAATAATGAAGAGGGTTTAAAACCTCTGTGACTTTTCGTTTGGCCGCTAGTGGGGTTGTAAGGCATGCATTCGATTTTGCAAATTTTACTTGGAGAAGAAAGCTAAGGCCAATGTGTTACCACTGATAAATTGAAACTACAAAATAGATTTTCTAAACGTTCTCGAACAGCACATTTCTTTTGCTCTCTAAAAATCGAATTTCTCTATTTCTATCAATATTTAAAAAACCAACGATTTTTAAATCATGATAATAAATTGATATTATGACGGCAGACAAGTTTATTTTCTGAATGTTTGTATGTGTGACATAATTTATGTCCGGATGTCAGTATTTGAGCAGCTGCGACATTTTTTAAAGATACTATGCGCCCTCCTTTTAAGGAAATCCTGATTTTGATTGGTTTCAAACCTTTTTGATCAAATAAACAAAAGCGGAGAAGTTTAAAAAACAAACCATTGTTTACAGGAAAACTATAATGCACTAAAAATTATTATGAAATCGGTCGAACACCAAATATTATGTCTATACTATTCCAGAGAAAATATTTCCTTTTTATCATTTTTTTGGTAAAATCATTCAAACAATACCAGAAAAACAAGTTGGTAATATACTAAATCTTGCGTCGATTCAGAGTGAAGCCTTGCGGTGGGCTTTACCGGGAGCAGCAAAATGTTTATGGCCAAAAATTTTTTTTAAACTTAATGGTAGATTTTTGAATTAATCTTCTAAATTTTTGGTTAATTTGAGAAATGTTCTGTCCACGAATGTTTTTCAAACGTGTAGCCTCCCGGCTGGCCCTGCATGTTAATGGCCAAATTTTTTTCAAACAAAATCGTAGATATCTGATTTAATCAACTTAATTTTTTCTCAATCTTCGTAACATTCCGTATAGAAATTGTTGATGGATATCGCTTATATTAAAATTTCACTCGTATCTACGAGCTTCGCCCATACCATAAAATTAGTCTGTAGCAACGATTTTAGCACGTATTTTCAATGTTGTCTGTATCTACGAATTTCGCCGGTTTTTATATACGTAACTACTGTACAATATTTTATCATTTTTTTCTTGTCAAAAATTATAAAAAAAAATTTAAAAAGGGGATAGCGAGGGGATAAAACTATCCCTGGAGTTTTCATACGTTACCCCCTCCATCCCCTATGAGGGGATAAGGCTATCCCTATCCCCTTTTGAAAGCCTGGTTTTAATGTAAGATATGAACAGCTCAAACATAATTTTAAAAATGTTTAGGTAGCTTTTTTTTAGGTCAACCCCCCCTCTAAAACAAATTATTTTAGTGAGACAGGAGACAAGTCGGTTTTTTCCATAAGATTTTTAAATTTGCTTGTGAAAACACCTTTGATGCCAACGGGTACTCCCTTAAATGTAGACTAACCTGGATTATATATTTATAAGGGTGTTCTATGTTGAAATCAAATTTAATCGTTTGTAATAAAACGCGTTCCATTGCCATAACTTCTTCTCTGGCTTGACCATCACTCCCAAATTGAGTAAATTGTTGCTCCGATAAAATCTGCTTTGCACCTTTTATCAAATCTAGAAATAATCCGTTAAGGAGGTGACCGATGGGTTTTACCGTTTTTAAACGTTTGGCAACTTTTAATTTTATGGCGCCTGGAAAGAAAACGGTAAGAGATACAGAGAAACGGTTTTGTATTCGACAAAATCCGAGCGAAAGTATACAGTACAGTAGAGTGTAGTTAAACGGACAACTTGAAACTCATAGCCCGTCCGTTTAAGCAAATTGGCAAGAATTTCCCTGCGCGGCCGTCCGTCCTAACTACCTGTCCGTTTAAATACACTCTACTGTACTTCAATAGAAAATCTTAAGGGGGTTGTGGGTGTAAATAAAGCAAGGATTGAAGAAAATAGTTTTTATTTTCTCGAATAAACGAAAAAACAATTCTGACAAAATATAACGCTCTGATTGGATAAGGCAACGCGAGAGATCCCACTCACACACTGGGGCATTGCATTGTTATCTATTTTCTCCCACCTGAAATTATATCAAATGAACCTATTTTTAGTTATAAAAACCAACAGAGAATTTGTTTTTCAACGGGCTATCAATTATGTGAAAACTTCATGCGTACTCACAACCCCCTCAAGTGATTAATTTTTAAATCGTACGATTAATAATCCCCTGATTTTTTTGGACCTTTACTAGTTCCCCAAAATTGTTTTTGCCCAATGAGATTCGAGTATTTTTTAGTCTTCTCTAATAATCAATCACAGAGCGTTATTTCATAAATTATAGAAAAAGTTTTGATAGACGCATATTATGTTGAAATAGATTAATGCATCGCACTTCTTACAAAAAATAATATCGATCATAAACTTTAAAAAAAATAGTATGATTGGAACTCTGGAAACCGGTTATTTGGTACTAAACCGGTAATCACCGGTCACATGGTACCAAATCAAGAAAATCTTATGTTGCAAAAGCTTTTTTGAAAAATCCACAAAAATCTGAAATTCTAAAACTTCACTTCGCTAATTTTTTCAAGCTCTACAACATACAATACCTCAATTAAAAAATTAGGATCTTGATCACGGTTTCGTCATAATCTTCAGTTTTAAATACAGTCAACTCCAAAATTCAAATTTGGAAAAAAAATGAAAGAACGTTCGCTTAGACGCACGAAAATTTTGAAATAACAAAAAATCGTGCATTCTGCAAGCAATGGATCCACATGTCGAGTGGTGTGTAAGAGCTTTCGAGCCAATCATCCGTAAGTGAAATTTATACGAAGCAAACTAACGGTCAAAACTAGGCTACTCTAAGCAAAGCGATGGTCTGCGTTCGAATCTAAGAAGGCCACGTATATGGTTATCTGTAATTTTCTGAGTTAATTTCTGTATTGTCAGATCGTCAAAATAAACACATACTTTACAAAGTATTAAAAGGCTTGAGTACAACCCATGCTTTAAAAAAACATAATATTGTAATGTAAAGTTATATTGAATTGATGTATTTTGTTGGTTTTTACACTATACTTGTTATGTTTGTCTTAAGCGGACACTTTCGAATCCCGTTTTGTTTCCGCTTTAAAGACTCCACACTTTTATCAGGTTTTGCAGAAAATGCGTAAGGTTTGCCAGTTTGTTCGCTTAGACACAAAAATCAACAGTAGTACCGCAATTCGCATTAACTTCTTAAAATTATAGATTTGAAAAATGATGTAATAATCTAAAGAATGCAAATAATATTCGTATACATAATTTGTATGATTAAATAATATTTTAGAGTTGCTTTTAGATATTTATACACATTTTTGTACTCTCGAATGGGATTAATCCGAACGTCATAAAATATTTAAGATTTTTAATATAATTTTCTTCTTGAACTGACCTTTGCATTTCTTTGGTGTTTCTTCAACCTTCCCAGCTAAAAACAAGCAGCAAGTGGCAGTGACATATCGCTGTCGGAATTTTTGAAAGGAATGAATTTGATAAAACCTATGATAAAAAACAGCAGCAGAAGCTAATGTATCGTGATGTAATTTCATTTCTTGCCCAAGTTTGTAAATAAATTTTGCGCCCTCGCGGCGGTACCGCTGCTCATTTTCGCTGGAAACTCCAGTTTGACGAGACGGAGAGTTTTCGAGATCTTTTTTACCCCAGTACCAACATGGCATTTTCTAGAATATTTAAAATCTGAAATATTTCACATGTTGTGAGACTTTTCTAATTATTTATACAGCGACGTACCTCTATAAGGACGGTCCGATTTCGTTCAGTGCGTCATTATAGGGTGACCGGCAAACTTTCTGGAAAAATATAACACCACGGTGCACCGTGTTCGGACGTGAAAAATAAAATTTTCACTTCTGTTTTTAACAAATAAATCTTAAAATATAACGCCGTGTACGGACGAAATAGGAAATTAGCAAGATGCCAGGGTCAAAATTTCAGGTAAAAATATAAAAACCATGCGTCCTTATAGGATGACCGGCAAACTTTCGGAAAGAATGTCCGTCCTTATACGAGCACCGCGGCAAACTATATGAAAATGTCTCTGTCCTTATAGAGGCACGCTGCTGTAAGTCTTTAGACTTTAGCTTATTTTATAAGGTGAAGTATCTTTAGCATTGTTTTTTTTTAAATTAAAACTGCATAAAAATACCTTAAAATTTAAAGAAAGCCAGTTGAATGAGGTTCTAAACTAATGTAGGCCCGACAAAAATTTTTCTGCCCACGGAGCTGATTTTGTGCTATGTTCTGAGAAATAAATTTTTATTAATGATTTTTTGGAACATACTATACTCATCGTGGAAGCTTTTTTGATTAATGCGTAGGTTTAAGTTATTTCATACAGAAAACAAACTTTCTCTCACCGCTGAAAACAGCTTCCCCGATTAGTATTTTATAAAAACATCAGCTATCGTAGGTAAAAAATAATTTGGTCGGGCCTACCATAGTCTCAATATTGAAAAGTATTTTACTGCAAATTGAATGATAACTGGTCAGAAAATCAAGGGGGTAATGGGGGTTATTAATTTGCTTGATTCAAATAAAACTAAAGTCAAACAGAGCAGTCGGGTAAGTTTCCGAATTATTTGTTTTTTAGTCAATACAAAATTGCTCTAGAATATGCTAAACCAACAGTTTTAAGATAATCAGTTGTCGGAAAATCTATCTTTTCCCAATCTAAACGAGCCCAAAATAAAACAAACTTTGCAGACGATTTTTCTTTAAGATTCGATCTCATTTAAATTAGAAAATATAACTTCTAAGGAAAATATGAATTTGAAAAAAAAGCGCTTCGATTTTATCGAAATTAGGTCTAATGAAAACTAAGGCAACGCTGACCAACAAAACTTCTTACAAGTTTCAAGATTTTTCACTCAAATTCAGATTTATTTATTTCGATAAATAATCAAATACCGAGAAAAAAATCTCGAATTTTTTTCATGATATAATCGTTGATCTATTTTCTGGGCACCCACAAACAATTTGGAGCATTCTTAATGACCAATTAACTATTTAAAATCTTTAACCGTAATTTAACAGATATCGAAAAATAAGCAAATTTTAAACTGAAATTCTGTATTCGATCTTTTTTTGCTGCTTCAATTTTTTTCATTTTCTTTAATTCCCTAATAACCCCCTGGCCTGGTTAAATTTAAAAAGGGATCATACATTCTTGTGTCCACGGGCCTATTGACACGAAATTTTGAACCAGTTCAATATTATACGTATTATATGTAGTAGATTTAACACAATAAAATTTATGCATCAGGTCAGTGGGCACAAAAATGAATGCTCCCTTTTTCGAAATTTAACCAGGTCAGAGGGTAGTTGAGGAACGATAGACAATAAAAAAATTCCATGCAGTAAAAAAATGATCAAATAGCCTATTAACAATAGGGAATTTTTGGTACTGAATTTTTTCTCAATTTTCAAATTTCTATTTATGGCTATGACAGTGTGTAGGCAGATTTTTTTGCATTGAAACCTGTTAAAAATCTATCCAAAAATTTATTTTTCAATATAAATTATATTATGCACATTTTGTATTCCACACATATTGTATATAAATTCGTAGACTTATTGCGCGTACCCATTGTTCATAACAAAAGATAAGGGCAAACAGCGGGGTCGTGCTTTCCGTAGTACGGAATCCGTACTCAAATTGCCCAATCGACTTTTTTTGGGCGGTGGCCCATAACTCCAACCACGATAGCAGCGCAGCTGCTACTAGAATATCTCAGGGGGAAGCTTGGTTCTCACAACAGCTTTAATTGGGTAGTATGCTTGCCAAAAATAAGCAGTTTTAAGGGGGACCAGTCGCTAGATATTTTTTTCATTTGAGGTTAATGTAGGAAAAAGTTGGTAAAAAATTGAAAAATATTCGGGGGATAAAAAAAATAGTTCTTTTCTGGTTTTTTTTAAGGGGTTTTCATCGTCAGAATTGTTTTGGAAATCTAAAGGCCAATAGATCGGACCAATAGATTAAGTCGAATAACGAACCGCACTGATGCCTGATTTTTTGTCGGATTTCTGAGCGTGCGTGGATCGGCGATATCTTTGGTCGAGATCGGAAGAATCATCTGGTAATAAAAACATTTAATTAATAAAAAGAACAAATTAAGTTGACCCCCAGTGTCACGGTACAAAACAATGCAAAACTGTTTGTCAGGAAAAAAAATAGGGTTGGGGTGAGAATATTAGGGTTCCGTAGGAACCCTATTCTTCTTGCACCAACCCTAGTTTTTTGTTGACAAAAGTTTTGCCATGCCCCAAGTGTACAAAATAGTTTTATTAACACAAGATACAATCCTATCTTGAAAAGGTTAGAATGAGGATTAGGTAAACTCGTGTCCAGTGTACACAGTATAAAACGACGCAAAGCTGTTTCTTGGGAAAGGCTTGGGTTAGGGTTAAAAATAGGGTTGTGTTCCGCAGGAACAACGACCATATTTTTTAAAAATTACCATCGTCTTTTCCGAGAAAAGTTTTGCCATACTACGAGTGTACACACTAAACAGATTAAAGCCCCCGGCAGGGCCCGCTGGAAGGCAATTCTTTTCGAAAAATTATGTAATGATGAAATTTAATTGGTTAAAAAAATAACCCGCGTAACAGCTCCGGCAGGGCCCGCCTGGAGCAATACTTTTCAAAATATTATCCAATGATGTAATAAAATTGGCAATAAAATTAATAGCGTAACAGCTAACAACAGGGCCTACTGGGAGGCAATACATTTCAAATTATTTTGTTGATTTTTAAGAGATTTTCCCATAAAATCCTTAAATTCACGAAGGTATTTCAAGTGAAGTACGCTATAAATTTGTTGCTAAACTTTTATAAAATTGCTGAAAAACTTCATTTTCGTAAAAATCACCAAAAGATGCAAAAATAAAAATCCCTTGGTTTATCATATTCTGCTTATATTTCAGCTTTTTTTCACTTTACGAAGATAATTTCATACTTTAATATCATTTCTGATCATTTGATCTGTCTGAGGGCACTTTTCCATGGTAGGGATCGATGAATGTTTCAAAAAGAGGAATTTGAGACATACTTGGAAAATCCATTAAAAATCAGCAAAATAATTTAAAATAAAAAATAAGCGATTTTTTCCGAATTAACAAGCGTTGTCAGATCGAAATCCAAAAACGTAAAATTTGGGCTTTTACCATGTTTAAAACCATTGGTTCTGCAATACTCACCGACTGATTTTGCTCTGGCGAAATTTGCGCGAAACTTGATGGAAGTCGATTCAGAAATAGAATTTGACCGTATTGTAATAACTTGTATTTACTTAAATATAGCAGAGAGACGACCAGAGAAAAAAAAAATTTGGACTGGGATTTATTATTTTTGGACTGGCGAATACACCAAGGCTCGATAGATGTTATTTAAAAAGTAAATAAGCATTTTATTCTTTCTATTTGCACGACGGAAACCCCGCAAATTAGTAATTTTTCGACAATAATTAAGCCTTTTGAGAACCAATGATTTCCCTGAGTGTTTTTATGGCTTCTTACTTTTTCTAGTGAAAGATATTGGTATCTCGTGGTAATAATTTCAATGTTTTCCTAAAATTCCGAGAAAAAAAATATCACTTCTTAATTTATTTTCGGTAAAAAATCGTTTTTTTGGTAATCTTATTCACAGAAAAGTTTGTCAGAAAAAGTTTTAATTTATTTTTCCTTAATTTTGTCAAAGAAAATGTCCGCCAATATACCGGAAATGACTAATTCATTAGAACGAAAATATTAATCGGTCCAGGAAGTTTCCATTTGACAGATTCATGTATCGCTCCGCGCCCTTTGGCGCTTGCGATACTTTTTTTTTGACCGGAGTTGGCTGAGTTTATGTGGCCGCCGCCCTTTTTTTGTCCTCACTACAGTACGGTGGCCTCTGAGTTGGTAGTTATATTTTCGGGAGCGTGCTTTCCGTACCCAAATTGGCCAATCGAATTTTTTGTCCTCCCTATACTTCGTGAAGGAAGACCCCTGAATGAAAAATATGTTGTGAAAAACGCTACGTCATGACGCGTCATGATTATGCGTCATTAGGGTGGTTGAGGAATTTCACTGACTGCACTGGAGCACAGTGATAGGCATAACTTATGTCGCATAAGTAGGGTCAGTACCGGGAGAGTTATCTGCAAAACTAAACCCCTTAGTACGGATTCTTTGAGTTTTTGTAACGTGGTCGGTATAATAACAACAAAAAATCAACCTTTATAGCGCGTTTCAAAGCCCGAAAGGTTGTTTTTTCATACTCAAATTGGGACCACTTAGAGGCTCCAAACTTTTTTCTATGATCGGCATCATTCTTTTTGAAAAATTTATACGGTATAAATTTTTCAAAAAGAATGATGCCGATCATAGAAAAAAGTATAAATTATACCCCATAAACTGAAAGAATCCGTACTGAGGGGTTAAGTTTTGCAGATAAGTCTCCCGGTACTGACCCTACTTATGCGGCATAACTTATGCCTATCACTGTGTTCCAGTGCAGTCGGTGAAATTCCTCAACGACCCTAATGACGCATAATCATTTTCACAACATATTTTTCATTCAGACCAATTTGGGTACGCCGTGCTTTCCGTACCCAAATTGACCTAAATAAAAAAAAATTATGCAGACCAATTTGGGTACGGAAAGTACGGTCGTGCTTAGCGGACCCAAATGAGTACACTAGACACCGACTCAAAAAAACCACCCGACCCAGCTTGACCGGTAAACCGTCCAAAAATCGACATGTTTCAGACGCACAAATAAATGACTCAGTGAACTTCTCTTAATTTTCTCTATTCTTCTTTCTCTCGTTTCTCTATTCAATGATTTGATATCAATAGTACATCTAACCGGTTCAAATCAACCGGTTTTTTTTTCAAAAATTTGCAAAAAAAATAATTCAAAATACAGGATGCAATTTAATTTTTGTTTACATCAGAAATATGGAATTGATTACTTTCGTAATACATGTTTAAAATAAGGTTGATAGATGTACCGATATTGGTCAAAACGGTGTAAATATTTTATATTTAAAAATAATTTATTTTCAAATATTCGTTTGTAGTGAGTAAATCCTGTTTCTGACCAATCCAAGACTTGCGCAGATTAGTGACTCATCCCTCTCGACCAATAAAAGGGCCGAATTTTCGTGAAAACTATTTTAGCTTGATTTTAGATTTATAAGGAACAATAGTAGTTTTTGAAGAATGGGAGATTTTGGAGAGATAGAAAACGCTGTAACGAAAATTTTAAGATTTGTAGAAAGATTTCGGAAAATTGGAAATGGCCATATGGTGGAGTTCTTTGCAAAAAAACATTTTGAGTATAATATCGGTGAAAGGGCGAAAAGGAATTGATTTTTAAAATTTTCGCAATTTTTTATTACTTACGAAAAAATTATCTGAAAGTTTTTCGCCAAAAAAATTCGGACGATGGCGTACTTATGAGTATTTATGGACGATTCGCAATTAAAAGGGCCAATTTATGAATACAGATACCGCGTGAGTTTCAAGTGGCGTCGAGACTTTAGGTGAAACGAAAAACATGATGTTATACAATAGGATTTGAATTTGATTAAAATCACCTCGAGTCTCGACAAATCACTTTTGACTCGACGCTACTTAAAACTCACGAAGTAACTGTAAAAACAACCTCAAAATTTTATCTTTATCCCTTGAACAAATATAACGGAAATGGCAAAGCATCATAAATACATGAAAATAGACATTCTTATGATTAATATAGTTTATTTGAGATTGTATTTTCAAACAAATAATTTCACGAAATTTTGGTCAAAATTGAGAATTTCACACTATAATTTTTTGATAAAAGTTGTCAAATTGATGATGATCGGGAATAAAAATTGTTAAAATGAGAGTTCATTATTAGTATTTTTAGATAAAATTATATCATAATATTTCATGATCAGTAATCATTGATTACGGATTATACCAAATAACTACTCAAATTCTCAATTTAGCCTAAAATTTTTTGAAAGTTTTTTTTCGAAAATAATATCTAAAAATAACCATTATAATGTCTATTTTCATTTGATAGTTTCCGTTTAGTACGGTGACATGATCGAGATCAACTCAAGTCTTATCAACATTTTAAAATTAACTTATCTCTATTTCGTCCAAGTATACATGTACTTGTATGTCCTTGTATTTTATCAGAAAAATAAAAATCATTAAAGCCAGTTGAATGAAATCACACTGGAAAGACTTGTGAGATTGGAACTTATCGACGAAAATGAAAAACTTTTGGACGTTTATGATGATCCAAATTATCAAAGTGAAAAATTGCAAGATATTCGAGCTTATGCAAAGTTGGCTTCGGAAACTCAACTTTATTCATTTCCTGAGATTTTATTATCAATAGCTAGGGATATTTTGTGATTTAAGGGGGATGTTGGTGTAAAAAATGCAAGCATTGAACAAAAAAGTTTTGATTCTCTAGATTTGGCCTCCGCGAAAGATCAGTATAAATTTGTCCAATGAATGGTCCAAAAAACTAAGAGAAAGCAAAAGAGAATATTTTTTCAATTGTTGAATCCAGCGATTACGGAAAAACTTCATACTTTGCAAAATGTTTTTGTTTGATTCAATTTGAACCAAAATTGACTGAGTTGGAGCGAATTTGGTGAATAGAAGCTAAAACACATTCGGTATAGTTACCGGTTTTTAATCCGACACCAGTACCTCACCCTTGCCCAGAATTTAGAAATTTAACTTGCAGTTACAAGAGAAGCTTTTTATCTCCAGTTTTTTTTTCTCATTCAGTCTTATCTACCCGTTATCGACCCTTCCAGTCCAGCTGGAGAAGTGGGTAATTGTCCCAGCAGTTCCAACATTCTACACCCGCAACCCCATTTAGCAAAAAAGATGCAACTATATTATTTAAGGAATATTGAAAAACTGCTAATATAAAATCATTTTTTGAAAAGCGAGAATTTAGTTTTATTATCGCCCAAAAATTTTTAGAATCTCAATTTTGACGAAATATCCGTTTCAAAAGCGAATGCAAAGTCTTTGCTAGATTCAAGACATCCACAATTATCTGAAACAAATCCGAAAGTTAAAGATATGCCAGATAAGAAAAGTCATGAAATCGCAAGAATGGCCAATATTGGCAGGGATTATAAAACTTATCGATGACGGCGGCCACAATAACATTTCAGACACTATGGACTCCCAGTTAAAACTGATGGCAGAAAAAAGTCAATTTTTTGAATTTGGGGTACCCACAATGTCATTTTCAACACATTGATATTTTAGGACGGTAACAATGTCAGTTTAGACACTTTCGGGTAACTTGAATTTTCATCGAGGCGTCTAAAATGCCATTGCGGCCGCCGTCGAATATCGATGCGTCTAAAATGACATTCTGGTCGCTCAAATTCGAAATATTGCCTCTTCGCTGACTTCAGGTTTTTGGTTTAGAATCGATCGTGTCTGAAATGTCATTGTGGCTGCAGTTATCGATTTAGGAAAATTTATCGTTAAATGTGGGGTATTTTTTCCATAAAAAGAAACGGGTTTTTATTGCTCGAAATTTATCATCCCGTTTCTCAGTAGCTGATGTTTGTGAAAAAGCTGGAACAAAAAATGTGATTGATGTTGGCGCTGGAAAAGGATATTTGTCGACTTTTTTGGCGTTCGAATATGGACTAAACGTTATTGCAATAGATTGTGTTAAAACAAACTTAGATGGAGTTAATGACAGAGGTAGAAAAAATAGCAGGTTATAACAAATTAGCAAAAACAGTGAACCCGATTCTTTATAATTCGCAATTTAATTCGTTCAAATTGAAATCCCGCAGCGCGCGATAGTATATAATGAAGCTCGGTGTACAAATCTGCCACGATTATTGTTTACTCTAAAATATAGGGACTATAATTTGTTTCGAGGACTATCTTTAGCGTGTCCACCATAAAAATCGAATTCAATCAATTTCAGAACAAACCACCGAGTACTTTTATAGTAGTACTCGGTGGATTGTTCTGAAACTTTTGCGGGCAAAGATTTTTCCAAATTTTTCGCTTTATTTTAAATGTTGTTTAAATTTTTTAAATGTTGCCCAAAAAAAATTTCAAAAATTTTTACAACTAAAATTATAAAATTACTGAGAAAAAATTGGAAACTTCAATTTTTTTTTCTATTGAGCGACGATCTTGCGGTAAAAATAAAAGTAGTCTACATTAGTGTACACTAGATAATTTCGCGCTAAAAAATTTGGCGCAGATCATTTTATGTGAAAATTCAACCCTTAGTGGTCGGTTTTGGGCGAAAATGGAATGGTGAACACGCTGACTATATTTCATTTCAATTTTTTCGTTAGTAATTTTAGGGTGTCTGAGATGGTGTCGTATAATGAAAACAAGGACACTGTAAAAA
>SCLH01000756.1:52393-81366 GCA_004367855.1 Oikopleura vanhoeffeni | reverse complement strand
CTAGGCTCGTTAACTGCATCTTGATAACATTGAACTTAATGCATCGTGATACAAATTAATGGCATTTTTCAACCTCGGACAACCTAAATAAGCATGCGCTTTGTCGAAATTTATAACTTTTCACATAATTTTCAGTTAAATTCATGAGTAAATTCTACCATCACCGCGTCCGACAAGACGATGGAAATTTCAGCAATGAGCCCCGAACTTGTTCAATTGAATGCATCCCAGAAGTTGTTCGCCCAAATGTCCTCCCAGGAGTCAAACCTGGCGAAAAATACGTTTTGGTGGGCCTACATAGTTGTGGTGATCTTAGAAAATGGTTAAAACATCAAACTATTAATTTCATGATTGTTCAACGGTGTACGAAATTGGCGGCGTAGCCACCGAATTCGATTTATTTAATTTATTCCATGAAAAAAAAATTCGATGTGCTAAAATTGTTTTTTGAAAATTACGATTTTGGCGAAAATCGGATAAAAATAATTAAAATAAGTTAAATTTGGTGATTGCGTTCAACTGGCGCCAAAAATCAATTATAGAAAAAACACATCTCAATTAAGACAACTTCGAAAGTAAATGACCTTTTTTGGAGTGTTTCCACAAAAGCAGTTTCATAAAGTGAAAAATAAAATTACACGAAGTAAGCCTTGTATAAAAAATTTCATTCAAAAGGTTTTTTATAATTATACAGCTAAGTTCAGTCACCAAAGTTAAGAATAAATAACGCAAGATCAGGTGTGCAATATTAGGCTAGTACCACACTAATTATAGTTAACAGATTCAGATAATTAAAATTGCGCCGGTTGAAAGTGTCTCAAGCCACAGGGATACAACCTACACAATCTGGAATAAATTACAAGTATTGTATGTACATTGCTAATCTAGGAAACGTCGCCCTGAAAATTACGCTCATTGTTCTAAAAATTGCGTAATGTATAACTCATGTTTATAACTCATCGTGTAGGTTAGAAAAGTAAGCGCAGGGCGACGTTCCTAAGATTAGTATAGTACAATACGGTTCATGTGTTCCCGTTTGTGAGTGGGCGTCACACGACTATTCATGTCGCTTGAGACACATGATCATCACTTTGCAGAATGACTCATCTTTTGTACGCTAGACCGGGTTTCCCAAGCTTGAATTGTACAAATACCTACATTATAGCTTTTTTTAGATTAACGAAAATAATTTCCATGAATTCCCATAAATAAACATTTTTAAAACCGTATGAAGCTCAGTTTTATGCGATTCCGCGCTAACAACCGACGAAGTTGTTGGAATCGTAATTGTTCCCTGCTGTTATCATCATTTATCTGAAGAAACTGATTTTCGAGAAGATAAGCAGCCAAATATGACCAGTCAGTTTGAAACTGGGATTGCTAGAGGAATAGATAAAGAAGTTTTAGTAACTACCCCTGAAAGTGAACTGGAGAAAAAATATATTGGATTTCCAAAATCAAAGTTTTATGTCAAAAAAGATGTAAAAATCGGTAGAAATATACGAATGTTAGCTTGCCACTCGAGGAATAGAACAGAAGCATCTTACTATGTTGATAGAGATTTGAGGAGTACAAATGCGGTTTATTTCAGGGGACTTTTGAAAATGATAATGGTCGAATTCTTCCCGAAAGCGTTAGATGTTGATGGAAGAGAGCTAAAAGTTGGAAAATTATATAAAAAGTTTAGGGATGAAAAATTTATAATGTTCTTCTGCGAGCTAATGAGGTTTGCAGTAAACCCATCAAATTTAATAATTTGATTTAATTTATGTCAAATTCCGACCAAATAAACTGTCGAATCCAAATATAAAGATAATTTCCTTTCATTGCATATTTCAGCATTCAAGGTAAGGTAGAAACCACAGAAAAAAATTTGCCAAGCATTTTTAGAATTATGTTTTAATTGTAGCCCGTAAAAAATTAATGATAGGCAATTTCAAAAACCGAATTTAATTTCTGAACAATTGCTGACGATTTTTACGAAAAAAGTTTGATCAAAACTTTTTTGATCAAATAGTGATATTGGTTACGGACTACAATTCAAACATAATTGAAAAAATCTTTATTGAGAAAAGTTTCGCCGTTCCTACCTTACACTATGGCATGAATCATATTTTCAAGTATATTATGAAAGTTTTTGGTTAAAAATTAAAATGCATAATTTAAAAAAATAAAAATTATCATAAAAAAATTCGAGGAGAATAATGTAGGAATTTCTAACGAAGAATATGGTTCACGCAAAAAAAAATGATAATTTTTTGTTTAAAATTAAACGGATTTTCTTATATTTTTGGAATGGTCTTGAAATATGATCCAAAAAATATTTAAAGCCGAAGGGTAGAAAAATAAATTTATTTTTGGTTATATTTTTGTCTATGGTGGTTTTTTTAAGTAAAATGCAGGTTTTCTGGCGTCCCGGTATTTGAAAACCCCGTGAAACCAAATATTGGCCGACGTAGAATTTTATTCCGCAATGACCCCAAAATGACTCATTATAACGTCATTGATAAAATCTTATATCAGATTCGGACTCCTGATGCCGTAATTAGTGTATATACCCAGTTTAAGCCTGATCAGAGCCATATCCTGTACCGAATACAGTGAATCAAAAATGCGCGGTAGAAAATACAAACCAAATGTGTGTAGTATTCAGTGTATGGTTAACTATATTAGGGGGTGGTGAGGACTCACGTGACGCACCTGCCTCATTTAAAAATGGTGAGGTCCTCACCACCCCCTAATATAGCTAACCAATACACTGAATACTACACATTTGGTTTGTATTCCTATCGCGGCAATTTTGATTCACTGTATTCGGTACAGGATATATATATAAATATTGTTTTAAAATGACCCCAAAAGGACTCATTATGACGTCATTGATGATATCTGGTATCAGATTCGAACTCCGGGTGTCGTAAATAGTCTACATGCCCAGTTTTAGCCCGATCAGACCAACTTTGGGAAAACGGATTATCGAAATCCTGCTATAATCCTCCACCCAGCAGAAATTTCAAAATTTTAATCTGCCGGAAGTTGCGGAATAAAATTCTACGTCCCCCAATAATTGGTTTCAACGGGTTTTCGTATACCGGGACGCCAGAAAAGCTGCATTTTACTTAAAAAAACCACCTATGCGCCACAAATTTAAAACTCATTTCTTCGAAATTTATTCATTTACGTGTTATGGTTGCAAAACACAGGGTTAAAAATTCCGATTCAAAAGACTGGTACAACAGTTGCTCAGTTTTACAATACTAGTACATAAATTTAAAATTGATGTTTGTAGATATTTTCTCAAAACCATTTTTTCGCATTTTGTGCAGACAGAGACGTTGCAAATTTTAAATAATTCTATTTGGATTTGTTGAGCTATTCCCACTCGATGATAATGTTTGAAACTCCTCAGCTTGACCGTTCTGGAAGAAATACCGATTCCAAGGACCAAGAAAAATAAATGATTGAATAAATTCATAAAACGTCTTGGATTTGAGCCTGTTATGTGAGATATATTTGATCTGATGATATTAAAGGCATCGATGCCTAGAGACAGATTTGCACTTTTTTTCAACTTTCTTTCTCTTGATGGTAAACTTTTTGCCACTTCGGAATTTTCGAACAAAAACCTTTACAAATGAAAGGTGCCACCTTTGAGCTTACTTCTTATAATCTGATTTTTTCAGATACATAATTTTAACAAAAGTTAATTTAACTAAAGTTATAAATATAAATCGCCTTTTGAAAAAACACTCAAAAAATTGGAGATTGCTATCGAAAGTGTCAAAATTGAGGTACAATATTTTTTTATTTTTCATCAATTCGTAACCACATAAAAAGATCTCGACCACCGTATTCAATTTATTATGTTCGTTTTTATACGATTTCTACGTCAAAATCGAAAATTAAAATTTTTCAAAAAATTCGGAAAAAAACGAAATTTTAGCACATCGTAAAAAATATTTTTTTATGAGATGAATGAAATAAATTGAATTCGGTGGTCGAGACGGCTTATCAATTTAGCAAGTTTCAGTGAAATATATTTTTCAATTTTTTTAAAGAGAGCTTCGATGGATTTCTACTGAACCGTAGTGTCTTTGCAAAAATTATGATTTAGAGTATAAATAAGAGCGTCGAAACAAAACCAGCACATATTTGATAAAAATAAAAGGTTGCATTCGCAATATTTTCAGCCAGTGATTTTCGAAGAATTAGTTTGAAAATTTTTGAACAAAAATTAGGAAAATTTTCGAAATATTTTCGACCAAAGTCAAAAAAAAAGGTGATATGATTTTTTAAAAAATTGAACAAAAAATATGAAATTTTTTTATTATTTTTGGAACTTTTTTCAAAAATTTCTCAAAATTTGATGAATTCGAAACCTTAAATTCGAACTCAAAATTTTCTCAAAAAGCACCTATACGAAAATTCAAAAGTGGCCTTAATTATAAAACATTAGTTTTATGGTACATCACTAATCAATTTGAGAGGAATATACAAAGTAATATACCCAGTAAAAAGTTTTTAATCAAGAGCCCATATCCGGATCTGTCTCTAAGCACCGACGCCCTTAAGGAGGTATTGTCCCCTGAAACCGATTAGTTGAAATAGCATATATTCTTTTCCTAACAAAAGTGACTCTAGTAAATAGGGTGTCCAAACCGTTAAGACATTGGCTTTTGGAAACAGCTTATCTGATGCGGTTCTTAGTTAGGCTATCTCAGGCCTCGGCCAATGCCTGGGCAATCTAAGATAGCTCAAAATGACCACACATGATGAGGAAAAATCAAAAAAAATTTGGTCGAAATCAGACCATTTTTAATTTTTTCAATAAATCATATCCCCTATTCACACTTTTGTGAATATCCCGGCCCTGATGAGGAAACGTACTACGTTTAACGTAGTGTGTTTTTAAGTAATAGGGCCGGGATATTCACAAAAGTGTGAATAGGGGATATTGAAAAAGTTCATAATTGTAAAAGTTTTTGACAAAAAATAGGAACGATTTTCCGATTTGGATCACTAAATTTTGCTCTAAGTACCCTTTAGTTTGGTTTTTTGAGCTATCTAAGAACTTGAAGGAGTCGTTTCCAAAAGCCGAAATGTAAACCTGTTGGAAACCGTATTTGCTATAATCTATAGAGAGTCGACAAAACGTAATATTAATTATCTCCAGTATTCATTCAAAATTATTTCCCTACTTTGCTGTCTCACTGGGTATTACAAATATAATGTTTCTAAATTGTTGCGTATAACAATAGTAATAGCCTTTAGCTCCTGGATCAGGGAATCATTGAAATATTGCTGTTTTTCTCAAGTATTCGTCACACAAATTCATCCCTATTATCAGATCGAATATAAAGAATCTCCATTTCTTGACTATTGCAGACTAGCTTTTGACAAATTCAAAATTGTGGGCCACCGCGATATTCTCACTGATGGATATATTGTAGAATATGAACGAACAAAAAGGGAAGAGGGATCACTGACAAATGTACGCCAATTTGAGGCTTTAAGGTGGTTGTCATTTAAAATATTTCTTAAAACCTTGTACAGTATTAGGCTGTCATCTCATTTTTGAACTTTTTATTTTACTCAATTTCGTATGTGACAGTTTACCTTGTGGAACATAAAAACAAGTTTTCTAAAAAGCATGTGATGGGATGTCAATTTACCCGTGATTCTTCCACAATTTACTGTTTTGACTAAATGGATCTCCTGATGATAAGGTCCTTATCAAATGCTTAGGTATAATATCCGAGAAATTTGAGAACGCGGGGCATAAAGATCTCATTAAAATTTACCTGAAAACAGTTTGTAGTTATTTCGCACAAAATTTTGAATTCTGAAACTATTTTCCTGTCCAATTTTAGAAATTTAAAAAACTGGAAGTTGACAAATTTTTAACTTTTATTTCAAAAGTTTTAGCTGTCTCACAATTGCACCAGTGAATTTCTGACAGACATTGTTTCTACTTATGATTCAGAATCATGATTCTCATATTTTCTTTTAAAATGTTTAAAAATAATGGAATAATATTTTTTTTCCGTTGTATTCAAGTCACTTGAATCAAGTGGAATGCGAGTTAGATTTTTTTATTTTCTAAAGTTGATTTTTAACTTTTCATAATAATTCAAAATCAAGAAATAGTGGTTTTCTTATTGTGAATGCAGTTTTGAAAATAATGGCAATATTATCCTTCAATTTTTCAAAATGACAACCACAAAAAGGGAAACATTTGCAGGACCAGCAGAGGCCCTTATTTTGCTGGATAAACTACTTTACATTAAAGAATCTGAAAAGTTTAGCTGGTTGAACTTAGTTCAAGTATTCGACCCTATAAAAAGTCCGCGAGCATTTGCTTTTGTCGGATATAAATAAAAATATTACAGGGTGTGTTTTTTCAAGTCTGTTTTCTTGGTTTTCAACATAAAAGTCGGCTTTGGAATGCCTTGGAATATAATCGCGTTTCCAATTCATGACTGAAAGTTTCACGGTATTCATTTCTCACTTTGAAAATTTCTGACTCATCGGCTTGAAATCTGGCAAGAGCACATAATGGACGAATTCCAAAGAAATAATCGAAATTTTTAAAATAGATGGAATGTTACTACCAGTATTTATTAGATTATACGCAGGTTTATAAGTTTAACTAATCGAGTTAGTAAGGTGTACAGGTTCAGTTGTCTTTTTTTTGTAAACTTTTGAATGCTCTAGTGGAGATAAAATCCGAGTTACGTGGAATAACTGAAAGACGAAATGAATTATTCCTTTACCGGATTTATAGTGATTAAGGTCGTTTTTTGACCTGCACATAATTTTTGAGTCATATTATTGTATTTGATAAATTATTGAAAATACCAAAAAAATAAATTTGCGGATTGTCTGTCCGGTAGTTTCTACAAAAAATTAGGATTTTTCGTAATACATTTGCCGAATTTTTTCTTTGTCGCGCGCAGCTACAAAGCCAAAACTTTTCTAAAGTAAAATTTCGCCTAATTTATTACCAAAAATCCTAATTTTTTGTACAAACTATCGGACAGACAATTCACAAATTTAATTTGTTTGGGATTTCAGATAGTTTACCAAATACCAAAATAGGACTCAAAACTGATGTATAGGTCGAAAAACGACTTTAAATCACTAAAAATCCGTTAGAGTGTTATACTTAATCTTCACTTGGTCGTCAAAAGCTGACAAAATTGCAAACTCACACAGTAAAACTATAAAATTGCATGCATAATGAAAAATTTATTCAGTCGAGCAGTTCCAATATAAAACTGATATATTCGAATCATCCAAACAATCCACTGTAAATAGAACTGGGAAAGGAATTAACTTGTTTTTCTTTTTTCTTCTCAACAGGCAAATTCTTCACGAGGACATTGACAAGTCTAGAAAAATTGTCCGCGACCTGTTTGACTACCATAAGCGCCCTGTCACCTGTTGCAGGCTTGTAAAAGGAAACAAATTTCGGCTTCTTTTTTAGTCTTATTCCTTCTTAAATTATTGTTCCGTTCCTGTCTACAAGCCTGACCTGTTGTCTTTTTTTCTTTCTCATTAATGTAAAACTCACAGTCACCGAGATTTATATCGATGGCATCATTAGTAATGGACGATGAGCATGTTGTGACTGATTTTTTGGAGTTAACAAAATTTTGAAAAAGTGCTAATCTGAACTTTAGTAGTTTTCTAGAGACAAAAAATTGAATAAACCCTGAATTATCTTTAGTTTTAAGGTTTTGCTGTTAGGCTGTTACCTATTGAGGCCAATACAGAGGCTAAGAGAGATACGTAAAATCCGAGGATATCATTCATAATATTTTTTTGCGAATAATTCGAAAAAATATTTTTCGAAAATTTTCGAAATTTTTTTCAAAATTTTTCGAAATTCGAGATTTTCAAATGACCGGAAATGACATGATATGGGTATCAAACGAAAGAAAAGAAAATTCTAAGACTTTTGGCTGAATTTTTTTTTTTAAAGAGGTCTATTTATTATTTTTCATAATGTCAAAATTTGAATTTTTGATGATGAGTCATTATATCGCCTCTCAAACCAAAAGTTTACGGTTTGACCTCGAGACCGGCTGATACATTCTGGAGAAGACTTAGAAGAAGCTGTGTACCGAGTTTCAGCCAATTGTGTTTGTATTTACTCGGTCGTTGATGCACTTTGATATGAAATTTTTTTTTTGAGAATCGGGCAACAGTAAACTGGACGTGAAACCGGAAGTTGATTGTAAAATATCTAGGCGCTGATATCCATTTGAGTTACTTTTTAAAAAGCTTTTTTGTCAAATTTCTGACGATTTTGTCGTCGTTTACTCTGTCTTCGAAGAGTTTTATCATGAAAAAATGTTTTTTTTTCCTTTTTTTGAATCGGGCCACAGAAAACGAGTGTAAAATGAAAATTCACATGTATACGGGCCGGCGGATGTATGCAAACCGACCGCGCGATTAATAGGAGCCTAAAACGCGGCGTTGATAAATACATGCCTTAAGTTTCACCTAATTTTGAATTAGCTGACCCTGTTGCCGAAGAGCATTAGTGTGAAAAAAAAGAGGTTCTACCTTTTGCTTGACTTTTCTGAACTTATGGGAACAAAAAAATATCAAAGACATTCAATCTTTAGGTTCACGTTCATAAACTATGTGTGCTGAAAAACCCTAAAAAAAATATATTGAAACAAATTGGTAAAATAAATAAAAATTATGATAATCACATAAAGATAGAGCCCATATCCTCAAAAGTTTTTTCCTAAAAAATGTCGGCGATATCGACAAATTTGGCGATATTGCCACATTCGGCGTCATAAATAATATTGACATGAATAACTATTTTGTTTAAGTAATGAAAACGCGTAGGAATTGGAAATGAAATCGGATGTAAACATTCTTTTAATTTAATTTGGAGTTTCACAATAGGTTCAAATGAAGTGAATTACCAAAATGCGTAAAATTTAATACTCCACCAAATGCAATCAAATTAACGCTGAAAAAAAGTTTGGGAAATTCAATGATGAGAATGACGTCATGCATGACGCTCACAAAGTAATTTGCGATATAAATGTTCAAAAATTTAGGCGATAATGGCAAATTCGGCGATATTGTTACTGAAAGTATTTTAGCAAAAAATTTTGAAATTGTTTAATCTTTTTTCGGCAAATTCGGAGATATTGGGCCGGCGATATCGGGCTTCTCTTTAATAATACAGCATGNNNNATTAAAGGGAGTTTTATGTTTTTGATTTAAATTTGTTAAAAATACGCTCCAAATCGGCCGAAGGCCTATTGAAGGGAGTTTTATGTTTTTGATTTAAATTTGTTAAAAAAGCGCTCCAAATCGGCCGAAGGCCTATTAAAGGGAGTTTTATGTTTTTGATTTAAATTTGTTAAAAAAGCGCCCCAAATCGGCCGAAGGGAGCGGCCTATTAAAGGGAGTTTTATGTTTTAATTCAAATGTGTGAAGAAATAAGGCCGATTTAAGGGAGTTTTATGTTTGAGTTTAAATTTGTGAAAAAATGAGCCCTAAATCGGCAAAAGGCCGATTGAAGAGAGTATTATGTTTCAAATTTAAATTGGTGATCCTTTAATATCAAAACGTAATTGGAAGTCAATTTTTATCACAAAAAAAGTTGTTTTTCTCTACTTTTAGCCATTTTTCATTGAAAAAATTTTTGATATCAAGAAAATATACGCCTACGCATTATGTGATCCGTATTTCTGAAATTTTGACTTCTAGAAAGGCTCTATTTAAACCGGAGACCAATTTTAACAAATAAAAAAAATACAAATAAATTTAACAAGCAGCAATCTTGAAAGTTAAAAACTCGAGCGGTACCAATTATTACTAATTATTCATCAACTAATTATCAATAATCAAAAAAACACAGTACCGATATATGGTAATTTGAAAAAGTTCTCAAATTACATAAACAAAACTTTTGGGATGAACTTCAAACTTTTTAAGACTTTTTTGGCATCACACCAGAGTCAGAATAAAATCACGTGACGAAATAATTTCAAAATAAGGTTGGGAATATGCCATAAATTAATCCTTATTTCTTGAAAAATAAGATCACGTGACGTTTTTGAAAACTGTCGTTATGTTCAAAATTCTTAGATTAAGTGTTAATTTGGCTTCAAAAATTTTTGGCGTAATTTGATTACTATTTGTTTACTTGACCCAAAACCTTATTTCTTAATTTGAAGGTCACGTGATCGTTTTTGAACTTTGGTGTAATGGACAAAAAATCTTAAAAACTTTTAAAGAACCTTTACATTTCTTTCAAATAGTATTTCAAGCAATTTTTGAAAAAAAAACAGTACTATTTTGGCCAACCTTATTTCTTGAATAAACGGTCACGTGACTATTTATGGGCTATCGTGTAATGGAAAAAAGTCTTAAAATTTTTTTCTAATCACGATCAAAGGTTTGATTTGGTAATTAAAAACATTTTTGCAAAAGATAAGTACTGTAATACAGTATAAATTTTCATTAAAAAAACGCACAGATGTAATTTTTTTCTAAAGTTAATCGATAACTTTGTAACTGATATTTTCTTAAATGATTAAGCGTCGTAAAATGCGATTAAATGGTAAATGGCAGCTGGATGGCAGAAATCAAGTCTACGAGTTAAGTGTTATGTATGCCCAAAACACTTTTCTAAAAACTGGCTTATCTGACATTTGTATTTCATGTCTAGTTTCGAAATAATTTATCCGGAAGTAAAACTTCGGCGAAAAATCTCAAAAAATCAACTCCCCGTAATATTCGAACCAAATATCCAAAAAATAAATGAGTAATTTTTTCGGAATCACCGCAAAATTCTTTATAATGTGTTTGAAAGAAACAATTCGGTGAAATTTTTTACCCCTTTTTAGAAGGTTTAAGGTAAGCTTGAGCCGATATATCGGCTCTATGATTCCAAGGGTTAAAGTAGCATGTATTAACTGAACTCATTTCACTTTTTAAGCTGGGTCCATTTTTGATTATCAAATTTAACTCAAATCAGTTGAATTTCGAGTTGAATCGGATATAAGAAAAATGTTATTGACAATAATAAAAACTAAGGCTAATGATGAGGAAAAGTTTGTTTGTATTTAATTATTGGTCATTATTTTGTCGATTTGCAAACCTGAATTTTTAGCAATTTTTAACACTTATCATCACAAAGTCATGTCGAATCTACATTTTTCTAATTAGACCAAAACATGCCGCATCCATATCAATCGGGTTTGTTCATTGTTTTGGTTGCAGACTCAAGGGCCTCGGTGCATTTTGGCAGATTTGCACTTTTTCAATTTTTTTTGTCTTCATGGGAAACTTTTTGCCACTTCATAATTTTCAAATAAAAAGTTAATCAAACGTAAGTTGTCATTTTTGAGCTCACTTTGTATAATCTGGTTTTTTTCGGATCGATTATTTTTACTTTATAAATCGTCTTTTAAAAAACACTCAAAAAACGCGCTTTTGCTATCAAAGGTGTCTAAATTATATTAAAATTTCTTTTTTATTAATTAGAAGCTTAAAAAAATGGTCTCGACCACCATCGAAAATTTATATAATTCAATTTTATATGATTTCTACGTCAAAATCGAACATTAAAATTTCCTAAAAAGAACGAAAAAACGAAATTTTAGCACATCGAAAAAAATATTTATTTTCATGAGTCAAATTTATTAAATTTTACGTGGTGAATGGGTCGGCTTTGATTTGGAAGAAATAATGCTAAAAATATTTGAACACAAAATAAGGCATTTTTTTTTGATAATGTTTGAATCTTTTTTTAAAAATTTCTCATACTTTGTCGAATTCGGGAAGTTTAATTCGAACTAAAAATTTTCTTCAAAAGCAATAATTCTAAAATTCTGTAGTTACAAAAGTTGCCTGGTTTTTCATCAAGAGCCCATATCCGCGGATATCCATATTTGTCAAAATGCACCGAGGCCCTTTTGAAATTCAAAAACATTTGATAGTCATGCTTTATCTCTGCAGAAAAATACGTCTTTTATATCTTGCATAAGAATGATATACATGATGTACTGTGAATGACCTAAGGTCATTGACCTTCTTAATTGGTGAAAACCAACTTTTAAATATATAACATTTGCGTTCGGTGATATACTTGCTTTTTTCAGAGCTGAAACCTTCGAATTAATCCGACGGCTTTTAGTGATTTTCAAACGTATGCCCTGAGCTCAGTTGATACCATAGCCACTTCAAACTATAGATTCTAGAATTTATCGGTTTGAAATTTCTAAAAATGTCGATAAAAGTTCATTCTTTGACCGAATCGGTTAGTTAACGGGTCTAAAAACACATTGAAAAAATATCTCTGATAGTTTTGATTTCAAACGGAGGCAAAGTCTGGTGACCTTCAAAAACCGGATATTTTCAACAATAAAAAATGTCAAAATCTTAATTTGGACACTTTACTATTTTTTATAATCAAACTGATGACGAGAAATTGAATGCAATTGAAATCAGCTTCTTATCACTAATTGATCAAAAAATATGGTCTTTTTCGGAAACCTTAAATTTCTGAATCAAAAAAACGTTTAAAATTTGTTTGGAAATTTTTTATTTTCATTGTCAAGATATTCAACATGAACTCATGCAACAAAAATCATAGTAAACTTGGAAAATAGACTCATTTTTATATCGAAATTGTTTTTTATATTTTTTGCATTTAACTAGTAACAAAAATGAAAATGCAGCTAAAATTAGCTTTCCATAACTTTTGAGTCTCAAAATATAGCCTTCGTCTGAAATCTTCTTAACCTCCTCACTCCCAGAAACGAGAACTTTGCCTCACACCCAAAAGCCTATATAAAGGCACTACTTTGAGCGGTTATCACGGAAAAACTGAACAAGATATCAATTTACTTATCTTTCACTGATTGAGATCAAGGATGGAATTAATTGAATAACATGTAACATTTTCAAATTACGAAGTTTGTGAACTAGATAACTGCGAAAGAAAAGAGAGGTTCACTCATCTTGTATTTCTTGAAAAACCATACATTTTTTACAAATTCATTTCAAAAGAATCCTCAAATACTTTCCAAAAAAGTGGTTTCCGCAGAATTTTGATATTATGTATCGTTTTCACACAATTATTTTTTTAATAAATTTTGGCGAAAATCCTATAAAAAGTAGGAAAAATAACTTTCGACCGTCGTATAAAATTTACAACAATATTTTTGGAAATAAAATTGCAAACTCTATGACATATTTGAATTGTAGGTCTGTGACGATGTTATTTCTGCGCAGTTTTGGCTCCCGAATTTTTTTTTGCTTTTAGATAGTCAAAGGGTGTGAGGAGGTTAAGGAAGGTGCCAGTACTATTCAGAGCATCTGATACCTCAACCTACGCTTAGAAAATGGTTTTTAGTAGGCGTCCCTAAAAGCACTTAAAAGCCTACTCCTCATTCATTCCTCATAACTTTTTCTTGTTATTTGCGATTCAACTTCTAAATATAAATGCGCATCTCGGAGCGGAGAGCTTTTTTCAAAATTTTGCCCCTAGTGGTCAAAACAGCGTATTTGGGAGCTTCACGCAAAAACCTACTCCTCCTTGAAAATATATAGCAAATTTTCAATTTGTGCATCAAATTCACCGCAAAGCCTGGATTAAGGTCCGAGCGGAGAGTTTTTTCTGATTTTTTTTCCAAAATCGCAGGAACGACTTGTGAATTTTTAGTTTTTGGTGAAATTCTGAACTATAAATTTTCTAAAACCTACTTTTTTTGAAAAAAATTCAGAAAAAATCCTGGTGGTTAAAAAACTCAGTGAAAAATTCTCTACAAAATAGGGCAATCAAAAAAGTTATCTGAGAAATCTCAATTATCGTTCGATTAAACTTTTTTAACAAATTGTTTTTATCGGACTGTAGAAATTTTTTTGAAAAATATGATTATCATTGAAAAAATATATGTTTATTATAAATCTTAGGTTATATAATACTTGATTAAAACGCAAAGCCACGGATGGCTCGAACACTACGGGTCCAGAGATTATGGGCCACTACGGGAGTTAATTCAAACCATGATGATAGCTGATAGAGAAGATTTTAACTTTTTATCGTAATTTTCATAACCAGAAAACAATTTTAAATATGCTACATTTCAGCTTGTTTGAACTCTCAAATGATTCAGAATATTCGCATTTTCGAGATATTTCAATAAGTTTTTTCAACTGTAAAGCTTTAAATGAAGATTGAATAAACCCGAAACGCGTAGTCGGTACTATTTTATTTATATAATATAGATTAGTATATAAATTATATTTCAATAAAATGTTTTTAGGATTGTGGAAAAACCACGAACTATTTGAATGGTGGTTTCTGGTTATTTGTTTTTAATTGGCTAAAAAATTAGAAACCCTAACTATACGCTATGATCTACATTTAGTATTATCAAATCACATAAGATCAGGGGATTCTTGTCCCGAAAAAGTTTTTAACCAGAATTGAGAAAAAATATTTTTAATGAACTCGGGCATCATAATCGATATCATATGGAGGTTAAGACACTTATTGACTGTAATTTTGTTTATTGTCGCTTGATTGAAGTATATTTTAAATATTTAAAATTTCATCTTTTGTGAATAAAGTGTTTAATAAATGATTTTTATCTTTTTCTCGCATACTAGATGCCAAAATATCTTTCTTTGAAATTGTACAGCGGGTCCGATTTCGTCGTCGCATTTGAATCCCTTCACAAATTTCGCTTTTTATCGTTTCTATATTGTTTAAAACATTGTATTCCATCAAATTTTCGAGGCGATCAAAAGACTAAAATATGTGAATTATGATTTAGTTTTCTGAGTTTCATTTTTTGATAAAAAAGTTCAGTGTGAATTTTTGTTTCAAAACATTTGTTGTACGCTTTTCCACATAATCATTCAGATGGTAGAAAAGAAATTAATTTAAGTTTTTATGAAAATTTCATTACAGTAAGAAATCACAGTTTGTGTAAAAAAATAGCCCGATATGCGCCACGGAGTTTAAAAAAAAAATATCGTTCTAAAATACCACGCAATCATTGCCGTTAATATTATCGAATTTTATTTGTTCAAATTTCGACCAAGAAGAATCTTTTATTTTCTTCATCTTTTGACAAAAAAAAATTAGCAGCCATGTTAGATATAACTAACGGAGCAAGCAAGTTTGAAGGCCCTAATTATTTAGATCATACTTTTTCTAAATTGTAGCTTGCGGTCAGCTGCTGACCTCGGACAGCCTAACAAAATCTTTCTAAGTAAGCCTTTCTTGACAAGAAATTCTTGTTCCCAATGGTCCGGAATTGCGCAGTGATCTGATTTTTTTGAAAACAATTGGGACTATCAGCCCAGTGTTCTTGTAAATGATGAATTTTCGATTCCGATTCCCGAGTCGTACTTTTTAGCGATCCGATTTCAGATCACTGCATATTGATAACTTACTTCTTGATCATATGTAAAATTAAAGGTTGAATATACATTTGTCGGATGTTCATAAATCATAAAATCTCCATCTTTGTCACTTTCTTTTCTTTTGACCCCCGGGCTAGAAAATTTTCTAAACGTGTCATTAACAAGCATGAAATGAATTATAACAGGAGCTCGAATATTTTCCTCATCCTTTATAACATAGACTTCTTTGATCGATTCATTTGGTTCTAGAACTGGGACTTTTGGAAAATCTAATCCATGCATTTCAGCCCATTTTGAAGCAAGGCGAACTTGTCGCAGTGGATCGAAGTTTTCTTCCCTTTTCATGGTTTATTTCCAAATTGAAAAAAAAATAACGGTTTATGCGGATATAGCGATTATCAACTCTCGACTCGAAAATTAATCTGTAAAATGTCACAAAATGTAAGATAGTGACGGTGCTTTAAATTATTCAAAATTTCAGCTTGTGTTTCAAAGGTGTTAAAAAGAAAAGTGCAACGTCAACGTAAAAGTTGCAACAGATGTTTTGCTTAAAATTGTAACATTAATTTAGTACTTTCAAATAATACAGGTTGAGTTTTGATTTTTGTACGATCAAGTGCAGATAGAAGCCGATCAAAGTCATAAAATGTTATTTTCGACGTATTATGTATTTGAAACGTTAAAAGAATCAATGGTGTGGTTATAGATACAAATTACCTTTCTGATTCAATTTCCAGTTAATAAATAATTTGGCTGTATCTCAACTTGGCCGCCTAAAAGTGACAAAAATAAAAACTCACCCGTAACTTACGGGCCATAAGTTGAAAATCTTTGGAACATTCAATAACCATTCCTTCCATCATCCGTTTGCCTTGATGTGAATTCGAAAGAAATAATGATATCTACCGCCCTCTGTGGCCTCAAAATAGGTGCAAACGGTATATTTATCGCTAATCCACCATCAACAATGTGAAGAACCCGTTTTTCATGAGGTATTTTATCATGTAATAATTCAAATTCACCGTCGGCTTCAATTGTTTCTTGTTCGTCTGCAAATGGAGATATCGGATATTCGGCGTGAATATCAAGACCTTTCAGTAAGGTATTTTTACATAATAATTAATAATAATTAATAATAATGAATAATAATTAATGAATAATTAATAATAAATTAATAATTAATTAATAATATTAATAATTAATTAATAATAATTAATAATATTAATAATAATTAATAATAATTAATATAATTAATAATAATTAATAATAATTAATATAATTAATAATTTAATTAATATAATTAAATAATAAATTTAATATAATTAATATATTAATAATACATTAAATAATAATTAATATAATTAATAATAATTAATAATAATAATAATAATAATAATAATTAATAATTAATTAATATAATTAATAATAATGTAATAATAATAATAATAATTAATAATAATTAATAATAATTAATATAATTAATAATAATTAATAATATAATTAATAATTAAATTTTAATAATTATAATAATTAATAATAATAATAATAATAATAATTAATAATAATTATAATTAATTAATAATAATTAATAATAATTATATAATAATATATAATTAATAATATAATAATAATTAATGAATAATTATAATAATTAATAATAATTAATAATAATTAATATAATTAATATTTAATAATATAATAATAATTAATAATAATATAATAATAATATATAATAATATTAATAATAATAATTAAATAATAATTAATAATAATTAATAATAATAATAATAATTAATAATATATTAATAATAATTAATAATAATTATAATAATTAATAATAATAATTAAGATAATAATAATAATAATAAATGAATAATAATTAATAATATTAATAATAATAATAATAATAATATAATAATATGATAAAATTAATAATATTATTAATAATATTAATAATAATTAATAATAATTAATAATAATTAATAATAATTAATAATAATTATAATAATTAATTAATAATAAAATAATTAATATAATTAATAATAATTAATAATAATTTAATAATAATTAATAATTAATTTACCCCATTCCTTGCATGAAATTGAGAACGTCTTGGCGCTCGTACACCTCTGTTAGATAATAAAGAAATTCTATCATTTAAAATCAGAAAAATCGATTGAAGAAAGAAATCGAACCCTTAAATTTTTTTGATAAATCAATTTAAAATTTTAAAATAAGTTTTACTCGTTACAAATACATTCTTCTTTGAATCTGTCGAACATTTGTTAAAACATGTTCACTGATAACTTTTGCTTCACTTCCAAAACGTATTTCGGCCAATGAAGACTCGCGCTTTCTAGAAACTCGTCGCAAATCTGGTGACGGCATAGAGGAAGAACTGGTGGAACGCATACGAATTGGTTTTACGGCTACTTAATATAATTTCAGATGAAGAATATATGGCGATGCCCGAACCCAACGATGATTTTGTACAAATCATGCAATGCGTCAT
The DNA here is from genome assembly GCA_004367855.1 of Oikopleura vanhoeffeni. NCBI lineage: Eukaryota > Metazoa > Chordata > Appendicularia > Copelata > Oikopleuridae > Oikopleura > Oikopleura vanhoeffeni. The sequence continues at coordinate 63,437 of SCLH01000756.1, read as the reverse complement.
AATTAGCGTGATTCGACTTTTGCTCAAAATCGACCACTTAGGTTAGATTTCTCACATATACTGGTGTGTGCAAAATTGCATGGCGCTTTTAGTCGTGGAAATATTTTTGTGGAAACGGGCAGTTAACTTTTTTCTACCTTTTGCGTTTTTTTCTCAAAAAATCAAATTTTGAGAGCCAAAAAATCATAAATTTGGAAAATTTTACTTTTTTTACAAAAATTTAGTTTATTTTACTCATTAGTAGCTTTGAACCAAACACTACCGATTGGGCATTTGTTTTAAAATAATTTAATGGTGAAAATACGAAAAATTGATATATTTTGAATACGGTACGACAAGTGGTAATTATTAACGAAAATAGTTGAATTCTCGCCTGAAACCTACGCAATTACACTTACTAACCATTTATGGAAACCCCCGATAATGGAAACCCATTACCATTTATGGAAACCCATTACCATTTATGGAAACCATTTTTGAAAACAAGAAATTACTATTTATGGAATCCATTTTTGAAAAAGAAGGCATGTTTGAGTAAAATAAACTTTGTTTTTGGTATTTAATTTGCTCCAAACTCTCCTAAAAAGTTTGTTGATTTCGGTTGCCCTATAAATTATAGGGTTTCCTATTAGGCTTTCCTATTATAAGCTATAATTGATCTCTGAACATGTAATTTAGAAAAAAACTTGAAAATTTTCAAAATTTTTTGGCTGAAAACAACTTTTCAAATTTGGCCCAAAATTACCATGTAATAGAAACCCATTACCGCTTAATGAAAACCCATACTCATTTAATGATACAGTAATTTAGAAATACTGTTTATATCGTGAAAAACAGAACCAAAAAATATAATTAACTGCCTCTAGCGGTACCTTTTACTTCATTTTTCATTGTTGATTTTGTCATCCATTTTGACAAATTTTTTCCGACGCCAACTACTGATTGAATTGATCTTGTTATGAGATTCCTACTTGATTTAGCTGAAGATTCGTCTAATTCCCCTTTAAAAAGATTAGTAATTTTAAATTTTTTGAATTATTCTTTCTATTTACCATCACAAATTCCGTCTGTTGATTGTTCAGCCATGATTTCCAACATTTCTGATTCAGTTTCTTGTAAATCTTTGTCCTTGAGTTAGGTTTATTCCATAAATGAATTATAAAATCATAAAATGTACAATACTAATCTTGAGTACATCGCCCTGCGCACGCTTTTCTAACCTACGCGATGCGGAACCCGTAGTATTTAATAGAGTTTTATTATATTACGAGATAAATTTGATTGTGATTCTCAATACATACAGTAGTAGGTATACTGTGTTGGTACAGTGACACTGTAACAGTGTAGGTATTAGTATTGTAACTCAATTTTGAAATCAATTCTCGCGATTTTTGTTTTTCAAAACTCATTGATAGAATACCGTAGAATTAGTGTAAATACTTCCAGGCGTAGGCCTCGAAATTTCCTTCGTTTGTGCGGTCACTTACCATGTGATATTTTTTAGCCAACCAGGAACTCGCGTAACAATTTTTAAATAATGCATTTGAAAATGTGGGGAAAATATCAATATTTTTGTTGATTAACATTTTAGTCAATGAGGGAGCCAATGAGGAGCGGCTATAAGATTATGACTCATAGCATCAGCAGCGTGAATTTCGAACACTTACCACTTAATATTCGAGAAAAACCCTTTCGAGCACTTTTAGGTTTTATATCTAATAATTCAAAAATAATTTTCTGAACAATTTTTTTACAATTTTAAGGGAGTGGTGGGTGCTCNTTACAAACAATTGATTTTCATTTGAAACAATACTGCGGAAACGCAAAAATTTGTTACCATTTTTGACTTTTGAAATTACTTATTTCAAATCGTCTAACTTCTTTTCTTCAACTTCTTTCTTCAACTTATTTTCTTTTCTCTTTAAATAAAAGAAATTTGAAATAATTTCGATCGATTATATTTCTCTGTTTTTTGAAACGGCATTTGATTGGCCCCAAGTGAAACCTTTAACTCATTGAAAAAAAACTACGGGTTTGAGTTAGTTCCAAAGCGTAGGTGTTCATCGCGATGAAACGAAAATCAATTTGAACTTTTTTTGTCACCGTCGACGTATACACACTAATACCACGGTACAGTGCTAATCGTGGGGAGCGTCCCGAGCGGTGAGCAAAAGCTCCTTTTTTGTATTAAATAACTTAAACCTACGCATGACTCGGAACGGTTTCGACGATAAGTATTGTATGTAATGCAGTGTGTGACGGCAATAGGTAACACAGGAGGTTTGGGTAAAAAGTGATTCCAAGTGCCCTGAAAGTGTACCAAAATTTATAAATGTTTTCTTGTGGACCGATTTTATTAACGCATTTTCTAGTGTTTCCTGCTTATTTAAACCTACTTGTAGGATTTTTTTTTGGGTTTTGAGATTTTTTCGTTAAAAAATTGGTTCAAATGTGCAAAATTCTCCAGATTCACCTTATTTCCCGCAGAGCTCTCCCGAAGTTTAATAAGCTCAAAAGTATTGAATATTTCCGACACTGTTGCATATTGCCGTCACCCACTGTAGGTGGCCATTTTACGAACTCGTCGATTATTTTTTCAACCTTTATTCCTTTTTTCTAGTTTGCTTTGGGTCTAAAACACGGTGAATCAATATAGAAAATGCAGATCCCCAGAGTCCTTGTAGAAAGTGTAGCGGATATTCTGGATGATGTTTCACAATCGTTCCCATAAAAAACTGAGAGCCAAAATGTTCAGGTTTCATAAAAGTTCCATACTTTGCCATACCAATCTCAAATAAGGTTCAGATGATTTTCTACAGTACGTCATGAAGAGGCAGTTCCAAGAAGCGTCAACGCAAAACGTGCAACAAAACTCATTAACATTATCTCAACGAATCTTATTGCGATACAAATTTTCGACTCATCAGCTTTCAAATCAGACCAATAACTTATTAGCAATAAGCTCATTCGTTGCCCGTTTTGCGTTGACACTACGTGAAACCCAGGTGCATTTTTTTTGAAATAAATATGTGAAACTTTCCTCAAATGGGGTGAATTCGACCCATTCGTGATATCTGATAGCCGATTCTTGGGGTTTTACAATAACCGCAACCATTAGAGGCAAAGGAGTTTTCCCATCTTTTGAGCGTTCAGCAAGGCCCGAAAGGGTGTCTCTCATTTGAGATTTGCCAAGAAGAACTTCTCCTTAAAACTATTTTTTTGATTGATTTTACATAATTTTGATAAAATTGTAATTGTAAATCAATTTTTTTTCATTATTCTAAATTGCTAACGTCTTCGATAGACTATCGACGATAGTTATATTTTTATTTAAAAATTAATCGTTTCCTTTAATAAATACATTTTTCTTCCTTTTAATAAAAAATTTCTTCTTTTTTTGGATAATTCGAAGGAGCATTTTTGAAGGCAAATTTAAAAAAAATCGACAGAAAAAAAATTCTGCAATTTTTATAAAATAAAAATAATTTATAATTATTTGAAAAAAAGTTGAAATTAGTCAGTACTGGGGGTTTGTCCACAAAAAAAAATCTGACAATTGGGCATTGTGATCAGGGATCAGATTCCGGGTCGAGCGGACAAATTCGATCCCTGATTGTGACACGAATTTAAATCAAAGTCATATTAAACTAAGGGGGTAACTCAACGGTTTTTTAATTCAGGTTAGGGACATAATAACTGCACCAAATAGCCTCAGGAAGGCCACGAAATGCATTTCTGCTTCTTATCATAAAAAAAAAATTCGAGATTTTTCTAAAAATATTCGAGTTTTTTCAGATTTTTTCTAAGTATTTTTTTTGAAAAATACATAAACCTCAATTTTAATGAAAAATTCTAAAATAAGTGAAAGGGTGAGCAGCACCTTACCTCAGTTTGCAGTAGTTCAATTTGAGGGTACTTCCGGTACAATCGGGATGAAAAATAAATTTCAAGAAACTCCAAAAATTGACTTCCGGTTGAACCGAAATGCAATTTTCTATAAATAGGAGCGATGTTTTAAAAAAAGTTTCTACTGGAAAATTGAGAAGACATGTTTGCACGTATTATATAAAATTTAAAAAAATGTATCGAATCGTTTTCGAGAAAATTTTGTTTCAGTTTGGAATTTTTACATTTTCTTGATTCTAGAATATAAGGGATCAAAATTTCAACCTGACGTAAGCAGATTTTTGTTCAGTAGACTATTTAGTCAATAAAATATCGATTTTTTTAGATTTTGAAGAAAAAACCTTGAATCAATCTGTTTTTTTTCGAATTCATTTGCGCACTTTCAATACGTAATTTTAATAAACTGTGAAAATTTTTTTTGATGATAGACAAACTGGAAAAAAAATCAAAAATTGCCTACCTGTAAGATCCAATGGATTTTAGTTGCAACAAAATCTCAGGATTGAAGATTTTCAGAAATTTTTTTTCGAGAAAAGGCGAATTTCAGCGTTTTTACTTGGTCGAGATTCGAACAAAACTTTATCAAACTAAATTTATTTCTCTGCAAAACCCAAAGTTGAAACCTTACCAACATGCATCCAAAAATATCGCTGAATGATACCGGTTGTCCTTTTTATGTTTCCGCAAAGGCATTTGATGTAACTTCTCAATTTTTCTGGTGCCAATAATTTGAGTTTTATATTTTCGCATTCTTGTTTTGAGGTCTTTATTAACTTGTTTGTATTAAAATCTTTACTGTTATACAAGTTGATAGATACCAGCTACTTCCAGATAAACCAACGTTATAAGTTACAAAATCCAATATCCTTCAAAAGTTGAAAATTATTTATCATCAAACTTTTTAAAGTGTATTCCGCGAAAATGCAGCATAATTATAAATATTTGATTTTCAATCTTGAAAAAATTGACTTTCCGCTCCAAAAATTTATTTTTAATATTTTTCTAGTTTTGACTAAGGGCGCTTCAGAGCAAAGTCGTAGAAATTTTTTTTGAAATCTTCACGTCGATTTTTTTATAAACACAAAAAATTTGTATTTTAAATGACTTGTTTAACAAAATTTAATTTTCAGATTTAAAATAACTTAACACACCTTTGACTATCTAAGAAAAAAAATTTCGGGAGCCAAACGGGCGAGAATAACATCGTCACAGACCTACAATTCAAATATGCCATAGAATTTGCAATTGTATTTCCAAATATTGTAAATTTATACGATGAGCGTTCGAAAGTTATTTTTTCCTAACTTTTTTTTAGGATTTTTCGTCAAAATTTCTTAAAAATTAATTGTGTGAAAACGAATACTATATATCGAAATTCTGATGAAGCAAGTTTTTGAAAGTATTTGAGGATTCTTTTGATATAAGTTTATTTTTATCTGCAGTCCTAACGAAGATAATTTTTTTCACAAGTGATTTGTTATGAAACTCAAAATAATGAAAAAAAAAATATTTTCAAAAAATTATTTTTCGAAAGAATTGAACGGCAAATTTAATCAATAGAGCCGACAAAAGACAAATCGATCAAAATAAAAAACATAAGGTGGTAACTGTATTTTGAGTTTTCAGCTGATTAGAAATGATTTTTCAACATTTTACTGCATATATTCGACGCGCGGCGTATGAATTATTGTTTTGTAAGCGATCAAGATATCATATTTCAAATTTGAGACCAGCTTTCACTAGCTTAAAGTTTCACTTCTAAATTTGGTAAACTATATGTCATTGTAAAAATGTATGGTTTTTCCAGAAATACTAAGGTGAGTGAACTCTCTTTCTCTCGCAGTTATCTAGTTACAAAACTTCGAATTTAAAAATGTTATGTGTTGTTACTTAATTTATATCCTTGATCTCAATCAGTGACAAATAAGTAAATTGATATCTTTCCCCAGTTTCCCGTGAATAAAAGCGCTCAAAGTATTGACTTTAGATAAGGCTTTGGGTGTGAGGCGAAAGTTCTCGTTTCTGGGTGTGAGGGGGTTAAACAATTTAAAAAAAATGAATTATTTTTTTCAACTTTTATTATATGTATTTGGAAAATAACTTACTTCGATGAACAACAGTCAAATTTTAATCATTTTGTTTATTTCGTAATGATACCAAAAGATAAGTTACAAACCCTACGATCTTCCGAACATGATCGTGAGAGAAACTCTTGAAAGCAAAATACAAAAAATTTAGAAAAATAATCGCGCGACGAGTTCGCAGCCGCAGAACTTTTGAACGTGTTCTCATTTCTTTATATTCGAAATTGGATTTGTGACGAAGAAATATCTTCACGAAAAAAAAATTTCAACTATTCATGTTGATTGAAGAGCTTTCATTGCACAGACATTCCAACCATTGCCCGAAACCACCTCCTTTGAATAGAATTTAAAAAAACTTGCGAAAAATCATCATAAAATAAAATTAAGTTAGCAATGTATTTTCTTGTCGACAGCAAGGTTTCAGAAATATAATGCGCTGAGTAACCATATTTATTGGAGGAAAGGTCATTCAATTCACAAGAAAATACAGTACATACAGCATGTCCACATTTTTTGCTTCTATTTCATTTTTTGCATAATTTAACTATCCGCCAATTAAAACCGTTTAATCTGACAAACACGTAGTAGCTGCCCCAATTTGATCGTTTTTTTATTGGAGGATAGTAAATAAAGCAAAAATGAAAAACGGAAGCAAAATGTGACATTGTGTATGTATACCGAATTTGAGTACATTTTTTATAATCTTGCCTGATCCAAGTACAGCTATAGTTGGCGTTGCGTAAATTCTAGGTCCCCTTGTTCTAATTGTTTTTTGCATCGAATTCATATTTTTTCTTTCTTTTGCTACGAAAGTATTTTTCACTGCCACATAACGCAACGAATAACGAAGGTCTGAAACTTAGTCATCAAAGTAATAAAAAATTCATCAAATAAGATATTTGAAAATTGAATTTTTTTTCAAAATGTGCCTGTATAAAACATTGAATGTTTAACATCTCCGAATAAGTTAAATGAATCAAAAGATTTGATATCCTGTTAACACTGATGTGAATCTAGGCAATTATAGTGGATAATTTCCAATTGAGCTGCCTAGATTTATGTTATTGTGAACAGGGGTTATGCATTTGAATATGACCAAAATCCTTAAATTAAATGAGACTCTTTCGTGTATTCACATACATTCTATGAGCATTAATATTAAAACCCTGCAAATTTATGGTCCTCTGTGCAAAACGGCACGGTTTGTACATATAAAAATTAAGAGGGTTATAAAATACGGTAAATTGCAGGCTCTTTTAAATGGTCAAGTAACTGGTCCAAACCGGAAATATTCCCGGTTTTAAATAGCTTGCAATTTTTGAAAATGTCACACTTAAAACTCAAGGTATTTTTTATAAATTTGAGATTTAAAATTTATCACTCGTAATTGAATTTCTTCTATTTTAATACTAATATCAACTTCACTGGATTCGCTGAAATGAAGTGTTCTCATCCTAAAAACAAAATTAATCAAATTTTTGACAAGAAAAAAAATCTTAAAAAAATGATCCATCAATTTAAATTACCTGTATGTAGGACCAAGATCAAGTTCGCTGATTTTTGAATAATAACACTTAGAAAGATTTTTTGATAATATCATAAAAAATGTACATCTTAATTTGAAATAAATTCAATTGCACGAGGTATTTCACCTCTTTGGCAGAATAAATTATAATTTTATTGACATTTTATTTTAAAATTTTTTCACAAAACCTAAGTTAAATTTCAATTAGTTTCCAATTAGCCACTAGCAGTCAAATCTGTCCACTGCTAAATTAAAATTATCCAAGTAAATTTTGGGAATTTTACACTCTGTCTAAATAGTATGCCCATAAAATATTCTAGAATGAATAAACTCATTTTCCAGAATACATGATTTTAATTAGAAGGATCTTTGTCGATATGACACAATATTTATAAAACAGTCACTCAAATAAGATTGATTAACCTCAGCTTTGACATAAACTAAATTTCGTCAATGTAAAAATTGGCTCAAGTATCAAAATGATGCTAAGAAGAAGAAAATAAAAAAAAAAATTGTAGTATTTTTTGACCAATTAAAAAATTGAATTTTTCTTTAAACAATTTCAAAATTGGACAAGAAAATTGTTTATCATTCAAACTATTAGTATTTCAAAATTGAATAATTCAATTTTGTTAGTTGAATTTGAAACTCGCTAAAAACTTTATTCTTTTGACAATGAAAATAAATCGAAACGTTAGAAATTATGTTTTATAATAAGGCCAGTTTGAGAAAATCTGTTGATTTTTCAGTGTACTGCGGCAGTACTACTGCCACTATTTCGCAAATTTTCAAAAAAATTATAGTGTTTTTTCTAATGAATTCGTTAATTATTAATTAATAAAACAATGAAACTTATTCAAAACAACAGTCCTAGAGGTTGAGGTCTCTTGTGCGTAATTTTTATCATTAAACTGATGACAATATTTTCATCAAATTCGAATCTCTTCTGGAGGAGGAATAGAAAACACTAATTCTTTAGCATAAAGTTTTTTGCAACATTTCGTTCAAGATTTAATTTTGGTCGAGAGTACAATTAATAAACGTTAAGTATAAATTATGAAGATGGTTGAAACTTTTAGCAGGAAAGAACACAGTTCTTTAGCATGAAATTCAAATCTTTTGTTGGCCAGAAAAAGACTTATTAAGATCAAATTATTTAAAATGTTTAAAAACCACATGTTCTTATTACGCGCTATAAATATTTTCAGGCCGTACTTATGGTGGGTTTAGTTCTAACTACAGTATGTGTTTTTTTACTTGCGAAAGTGAAAATTGTCCATTTAGGTAATTACGGCCATTTCAAAAATGTAACTAGATGAATTAATTTTCAAAACTCTTGACATCGTTTAAACTTGGCTTTTCAAAATAAATCACCTAGTTACCATTTTTATTACGCGTAACTACCTAAATGACAATTTTCATTTCGCAAGTAAAAAGACACAATACTGTAATATATATACGTTATATCTATACTGTATATATACTGTATAATATATACTGTATAATATAATCTGTATAGTATATCTTACGATTGGGATCTTTAGGATTGGCGTTCTTGGCGTTTCGGTTTGACCGCGTTNAAATAAATATGTGAAACTTTCCTCAAATGGGGTGAATTCGACCCATTCGTGATATCTGATAGCCGATTCTTGGGGTTTTACAATAACCGCAACCATTAGAGGCAAAGGAGTTTTCCCATCTTTTGAGCGTTCAGCAAGGCCCGAAAGGGTGTCTCTCATTTGAGATTTGCCAAGAAGAACTTCTCCTTAAAACTATTTTTTTGATTGATTTTACATAATTTTGATAAAATTGTAAATCAATTTTTTTTCATTATTCTAAATTGCTAACGTTTTCGATAGACTATCGACGATAGTTATATTTTTATTTAAAAATTATCTTTTCCTTTAATAAAATAAATTTTTTCTTCCTTTTTAAATAAAAAATTTCTTCTTTTTTTTGTATATTCGAAGGAGCATTTTTTGAAGGCAAATTTAAAAAAAAAATCAAACAGAAAATTTCTGCAATTTTTATAAAATAAAAATAATTTATAATTATTTGAAAAAAAGTTTGAAATTAGTCAGTACTGGAGGTTTGTCCACAAAAAAAATCTGACAATTGGGCATTGTGATCAGGGATCGGATTCCGGGTCAAGCGGACAAATCCGATCCCGGATTGTGACACGAATTTAAATCAAAGTCAATATTAAACTTAAATTTAGTCAATAAAATATCGATTTTTTCTAGATTTTGAAGAAAAAACCTTGAATCAATCTGTTTTTTTCGAATCATTGCGCACTTTCAATACGTAATTTTAATAAACTGTGAAAATTTTTTTTGATGATAGACAAAACTGGAAAAAAAATCAAAAATTGCCTAGAAGATCCAATGGATTTTTAGTTGCAACAAAATCTCAGGATTGAAGATTTTTCAGAAATTTTTTTTCGAGAAAGGCGAATTTCACGTTTTTTTTACTTGGTCGAGATTCGAACAAAACTTTATCAAACTAAATTTTTATTTCTCTGCAAAACCCAAAGTTTGAAACCTTACCAATCATGCATCCAAAAATATCGCTGAATGATACCGGTTGTCCTCTTTTATGTTTTTCCCAAAGGCATTTGATGTAACTTCTCAATTTTTCTGGTGCCAATAATTTGAGTTTATTATTTTCGATTCTTGTTTTGAGGTCTTTATTAACTTGTTTTGTATTAAAATCTTTACTGTTATACAGTGTTGATAGATACCAGCTACTTCCAGATAAACCAACGTTATAAGTTACAAAATCCAATATCCCTTCAAAAGTTGAAAATTATTTATCATCAAACTTTTTAAATGTTATCCGCGAAAATGCAGCATAATTATAAAATATTTGATTTTCAATCTTAAAAAAATTGACTTTCCGCTCCAAAAATTTATTTTTAAATATTTTTCTAGTTTTGACTAAGGGCGCTTCAGAGCAAAGTCGTAGAATTTTTTTGAAATCTTCACGGTCGATTTTTTTATAAATACAATTAAAATTTGTATTTTTAATGACTTGTTTAACAAAATTTAATTTTCTGATTTAACTCGTAGACTTTAGANATATCCCTTCAAAAGTTGAAAATTATTTATCATCAAACTTTTTAAATATATATCCGCGAAAATGCAGCATAATTATAAAATATTTGATTTTCAATCTTAAAAAAATTGACTTTCCGCTCCGAAAATTTATTTTTAAATATTTTTCTAGTTTTGACTAAGGGCGCTTCAGAGCAAAGTCGTAGAATTTTTTTGAAATCTTCACGGTCGATTTTTTTATAAATACAATTAAAATTTGTATTTTTAATGATTTGTTTAACAAAATTTAATTTTCTGATTTAAAATAACTTAAACAAAAATTTAAACAAAAATTTGAATTATTTTTCTCAAACTATTATTATTTGAAAGATAACCAACTTCGATGAACACAGTTAAATTTTAATTATTTTGTTATTCCGTATCCTTTTCGGAACGGAAGTTCCGTTACGGAACTCCATCTCAAAAACGCTTACTAT
>SCLH01000756.1:5920-44636 GCA_004367855.1 Oikopleura vanhoeffeni | reverse complement strand
ACAAAATGTACTTCCGATCAAATTATCAAAAACAATTTTTTCGAAATTTTTGAGTTTTTTCATGTTTTTCTAAGTATTTTTTTCAAAATAAAGTTCAAAATTAACGTTTGCTTAAATTTAACAACTAAAACTTCGAAATATCACCGTGACGCGGCCCAACTTTCTGGTCAGTGTTTTCGTGACTTTCTTTTTAGCATACTTTAGAAAAAATCGAAGCACTGTTTTTTCGAAATTTTTCTCATGGGTCCTCAAAAAAATCAGATTTCGAGTTTGGGGTCGAATTTTCAAAAAGTGCCCGAGATAAAGCTTTGTTTTTGTGTGAGCTAGCTTTTAAAAAAATTTGGAAAATTTTTTATTATTTTTCCTAGGAGGAGATAGTTTTTCCGATGAATAATTTCCAAAAACAAAAATTACGTTTGACCTATCACTCTTGCAAGTTATGATAAAAAGTTCTGCTAATTTCGACATAAAACATGAGAGGAAATAGTTTTATCATTTTGGCTTAGGTCCTCTTTTGTCGCTTATGTGTGAAGGAGTGTATGCATACAAAAAAATGAGTTTTTTATTTCACAAGTTAAAGGATAGTTCTACAAGATAGCTAATCTGGCTAGTATTCTGAAAGCTCTGTATAGCTAATTTTTCATCGAGAAAATTAAGGATAAAAAATTTAAATATGATCAAGCTTTTTTTTTAAATACATTTTTTTTACAAATTTTAATTAACACCAGATTTTCGGTGGCTTTATTTTTTATACAGCTTTGCCGTTTGAACATTTTTGTCCAAAATAACTTTGCGAGCTTATAAACTTTCTCTGTAAATTTACCTTTTGATATATTTCTCCCTTGGTGAACACAAATATACAGTCTGGTGGGATGCTGTTTTTTAACTTCATAAAATGAAAACGGGTCTGATTTATGAGCTAATATGTTTTTCAAAATAAACCAGTGAGAATTTTTAATATCGAGTCTAAATTAAAAACATTTGGTCGCAAAAGTTCTCGTTAGTTTTCCACCAATAAGAATTCCGTTTCAAACCAAAAATTATTTTGTCAATCACTTTCACAAGCACGCAAAAAGTTTTTTTTTTGCTGAAATTCAATTTTTAAATTTGCTCCGACTTGAACTACGTAATCACCGGCAAAATTAACTGGTCCTTTTTGAATTTCTGCTCATTTCCTGATTTTTCTTTTGTTTTTGCAAACTGTATCTGTTTCTTCATCTAAAAAAAATGTTTTTGGGTTTTGAATATTTTGGTCGATTATTTGTGTTTAACATGGAAATCGGGTAGTTTATTCAACTAGTGTCGAATGAAAAGTGCTTTTGGTCATCTATCAACTTAATAAGATCAATTTATGTCAACAATTAAATCTAAAAACCTGCCTCAAATAATTCATTTTAAGAATTTTCTAACGAGGGGTTTTGTCACAAACTTCATCAACTGTTTTTTTATATAAAAGATAATTTGCGCAAGGGATGTGAAATTTTTTCAGTATCACATCTTATTCAAAGTCATGGATAGTGCGGCCGATTGTCTTACGGCTGCGTAAAATCACCGCACTATGAAAGGTGGGAGCACTTGTACCGAGAATACGGATAAAAATCGAAATAAAACTTTTAGAATGAGAATGCGAGAAATAAGTTTTTAGGCAATCGATAGTTTCGAATAAATTTGACTGAAAATGATATGCTAACTGAGTTGGGTAAATATAGTCGAAGAAAATTATTTTGTTTTATAAAATTATTAATTTGGAAAAAAATGCTAGTTTTTAAATGAAAATAACCATAAATTACTAAAAAAAATGTAATTTTTGAAATTTTTTACTTATTATTTTGGTTTTCTTTTATACTTTGTGTTATTTTTCTGAATTTTTTTCTTACAATCAACTTTATACTTTCAAGATCGAGCGTTGAAAATTATTTCTGCCCCTCATTAATCACGTGATTCTAAAAGGATATTAATTGGATAAGAGATTCTGCGGGGAATTGCGTGAAAACGTGCGCGTCTCTGATTGGCTGTCCCTTCGACATTATTTTCCCGCCTTACCTTTTGATGACGAAAATTGTGCATCACAAAAATGGAGCCCACGGAATGTCAATTTAACCAGGTTTTCAAAAAAACCATCCCTTTGGCAATCTTTCATCCATATCTCCAAATTTTCCCTATGTTTTGCTATGAAGAGGGGGAGAAAAGTGGATAAAAGCCATCCTTTTTGGGAGCCTGGTATTGACTTTGAGATTCCCATTGGTCGAAATTTGAACCAATCAGAATCGATTATTTTGACTTATTTTTAAATAGAATTTTTTCACTGATTATGAATATACATGTATAAATTTCGATATACTCTTTTTATCACAAATTAAATTATTTAATACTTTTTTTGTGTTTAATCTAACCATGAAGAGTAGTCTAACCAAAGATATTGTTTATTATTTTCATAAAATGTGTTATTTAATAATTAATTGCCTTTGAATTACTTGCATATTTTTAAGATTATTCATCCACAACCCGCTTAATAAATCGCCTGTGATTGGCGAAAAACCTCTTTGCGCATCCCTAAGTATGCCATATCTTTTACCCAACGAAACTCCATCTTAAAAACGTTTACTATCTCTATAGCGCGTGTTCGAATTCCACTTATGTTGTATCAGTGATTGTCTTCAATATGATTATAGGCAAGGGTCTTGATAATGGGACCGCTAAATTTTATCGGTGTGTATTCACTCAAGCAATCACTAAGACAACATCAGTTGGATTCGAACACTCGCTATAGAGATAGTTAACGTTTTTGAGATGAAGTTCCGTTGGGGAAAGTATATATTATATACTGATTGCGCACGGTGGAATTTTCGACCGAGGGTTTTAACTAAAAACGAACGTCTAGGGCAGAATTTTAAAACTAGGAAAATTTTCGAAAACTAATTTTTTTTACAGGAGAATTTTGCGGGGATTTTTAGCTTTGAATGTTTAAAATGAAGATTTGAAGGTGTGCTAGATCTTTCTTTAATTAAAATTTAATTTCATCGCAAAATCCAGGTAATTTAAGACTAGATATAAAAAATGAGTGTAACAGCCTGTGCATCAGTGATACCTGCTTTAATGTGCAAAACTAGAAAACAATTTTTTTATTTTGGTTTATAAATAAACGTTGAACAGTTGAAAACAACGAGTAAACAGAATGTTGAATAGCAAAAATGAGTCGTTTAGTACAGTTGAATATATTAAGAAGTTTTTACATGTAATGTTCAATAAATTATAATGAAATGAGACAAATAACAGAATTTACAATTTTCTCGCCACTGGGTAGCGCTTAAAACCTGAGTTAATTTACAAATAAATTGAACTAAAAATTGAAGCGAAATCTTGAAGCCTGGTTTTTCAAACCATTTGTCTCGTTTTTTATGGTAAATTGAGGGTATTTGCAGTTGTTATTTTTATGAAATTTTCCCTCACAGAGTTAAATAGTTTCAACCATTCCAGAATCTCTGTTGTTTGTATTTTGATCATCACAGTATGTGATTTGTGTCACTGTTCTTTCGACCGCACAATGACCTCTTTGAATATCATTTGGATTCGATATAGCTGACCGGCGACCACTTTTATTGGATCGGATAGTCGTCATATCATTTGAAAAGTTACTAAATTTGAAATTAAATATTAATTAATAAAAATTTATGAATATCTTGTTCAGAAGGAGAGAACACAAAAAAAAGAGAGAATGTACCAGACTGGGAAATAACCGTACCTTATAGGCCGACAGGCGGCCTATACTATCACCCATTGCTGAAAATCCCTATTCTATACCACACAGATATCTCTATCTCGGTTTTTGTGTTCAGTCCCTCTGAACAGGATATAAAACAGAGAAATCAACAGGATCTTTACAAACACCAAATGTTGCGAAAATGGTCCGAAAATGCATCTTGTTCACTGGGACACTCACGGACTCCACAGAAATGTGCCAGTGAGAGACTTTTCAAGTAAGAACCACCCTCACATGTGTTAACCGGATTTATCCCTATATATTGCCTAGCGTTTACATTTAGAGATAAATTTTCTACCAAAAAATGTCTCAGTTAGAGAGACACCACTGTAATTTAATCAACCGTGGGCAAAATTGAACCCATATTTCACAAAAAAAATGGTCAAAAACTGGATATATATTTAATTTCGGACCATTTTGCTAATTTTTTGAGAGATGAAAGACATTCAATTTAGAAAATAGCGTAGGTTACACCTACTACAGTGTGTACGTTTTTTACTTGCGAAGTGAAAATTGTCCTTAAGGTAATTACGGCCAATAAAAAATAGTAACTAGGTGGATTTTATTTTCAACCCCTTGAAATCGGGTATAGTTTGGCTATCAAAATAAAATCTACCTAGTTACCATTATTAATTGGCCGTAATTAGCTAAAGGACTATTTTCACTTCGCAAGTAAAAAAAAGTACATAATGTAGGTGTCTTTGAAAAAATAAAAATGACTTGTTTTTTCGCGTGGGTTTTGCGTGGGTTATTTTAATGAGATAATTACCTAAGTTCTTTTTGTAATGGCCGATGACTTCTTTCGATAAGCCCATGTTGCATTTTTGGAATTTTTTTCCGATTAACCAATCGACGACTAGAATTTTAATTTAATTACTTAAATTAAGTGTATTTGCATAATACTGTTATTGTTTTTCTATTTCAGTCTATATTTTTAATCATTCTGATTGGCCTTATTTTCAGCCAATAAGAATCTTGGTTAATCACAAATTTTGAAATGTTTAATTCTCGTCATTAATAAATTTTTCATCAATTTCGATCATTAAAATTGGTCATTTAATAAACATATGTTTAAATTTGAAACGTATTTACTTTACAATATATCCGTCTATTAGTCAAAAAAAACTTACCAACAGAATACGGTGCTGACAATAGAAATAGATGCACCAACAACAATGACCAGAGCTGTAATAGTATAAAACCACCATGATTGTGAAATCTTTTTTGTATCTTTGATTGGTTCCTGTGAAATATCAGTTTGCCAATCTGGGATTTCGGGCACAAAAATAACAGGCATTGCAACATTTTCATAATTTCGAATTCCGCGAGACCGCAAATCTGTGTAAACCGTCTAAAAAGTAGAGTTTTAAAAGTCATATTTTTTAAAAATGACGAAAAAATTTACTTATCATCAATTAAGGGAAAATTTTCAAATTACCTTGAATTTAAATTGTTCATTTTTATTATTTTCTACCATGGCGAGAAGTGAATAATCTCCAAATCTATTTCCATGATCGTCAATTTTAACTGTTGAACCGATTCCATTCATTTGTCTCATTCTCATTTCTTCTGTCACAATTTGTCCATTTTTCCAATCTTTTCCCTTCGAAATGCACTAAAAATTTTCATTTTATTAATTTTTAAGTTTTTGAAAACTTTTCTTGATTTTTTCCAACTTTTTCATCTTTTTTCAAATTTTTTTGTTATTTGAAATTTTTTGGAAATTAATAATCTTACTTACTTCCGCAACAGCAAATGCATAGAGAATTAGTGAATCGTGAAATCCTTCTACGAAAGAGTTAACTCTCATTGGGGTCTTATCGTCTAAAATGTTCGATTTCATATAATCTTGAGCCAAAGTAGCTGTAAAGTTTGCAAAAGATCCAGCATCCGTCAGATTATCGATGTTATTTACTCGTTTGATATTTCGAATATTTGTTCTGAGAGTCAGTACTTGTAGAGCTAAAAAATATATTGTCATTACTGAAAAAAATCCCAAATAATCAGAGATGAATAAACGTGGTTTTTTCGAATTGTAAAAAGTGTTTTTTTGACATTTTATAGAGCAGGTTTCATCAGAAGGACCTGTAACTCTGCGAAAACACGGAATCATCTACATCATGTTAGATTTTAGCTTGTGATTTAAACTCAAGAAAGCACTTGATAATACGCATGATGATAAGCTCGCGTTTAATAATATTATGATGATTTTTTTCAATCTATTTTCTAATTGGTCGGTGTTGTTTACTTTTTGGAGCTTAAATCGCAAGCCAAAATCTTACATACTGTATGTTCACAATTCCACATGCTGTAAATAATTTTATAAAATTGTGTTTAAAGCTATTGTGTTTAAGCTAGTCTAGAATATAAAAATACTGTGTGTTTTAAAAACCATTTTTCACTTTTTTGACTTTGACATTAATTTTATCATTTACTTTTCTTCTTTTTAAATTTCAAGCTTTCAATTTTAGTCATTTTTCAAATTTTCATGATATCCTGTTTAGAGAGAGTAAACACAAATTCCGGGAGACCGATATCACTGTGGTGTAGAATATGGATTTAAAGCGGTGGGTGAAAGCAGGGGCACTTTTCGACCTATCAGGGACGGTTATTTCCCAGTCTAGTAAATTCTCAACTTTTCAGTGTCCACTTATTATGAACAGAATATATTTTAAATTTAGAAACAAAAGAAAGATCTTGCGGTACTGAACAGAAAAGTTTCAGGAGGAATTTTTCACATCTTAAATATTTCAGTTCCAAAAATGAAAATTACACAAATTTGAATTTTCTAAAATTCAAATAAATTTTCAAATTTCCGACTTTTAAACAGTTATTAGATCACTGTGATCTGATATATTTCAATCAACATCAGCTTCTAAAATACATAAAACAAAAAATGCGGGAAAGGGACCCGAGACCAATTATTTATATGCCCGAAAATAATTTATTCCCTCAAAAGTTTATTTTGTCTTTGTTTTGGCACTGGTAAAAAGACATTTATATACAACCTTTTCAAAGGGCTTTGCGAAAAGTTTAAAATTTTTAATACCTTTAAAAGCTTCATAAGCGTCGACATCAAACTGATCTCCACGCTGCCAGGCTCCGTGCCCATAATAGGAAGCATTAAATAAATCTACAGTATACCAAATATTCTCCTTGGGATCGGTCAAGGCCATTCGTTTTGCGGCCAGCATTAAATTTCGGACAAAATCGTCCGATCCACAAGTTATGACCACTTTTGGTTCGTTCATTTGCTTTATCACTTCCTCGTAGTTTATACAGCACAAGGGATGTTGAACAACGGTCACTAGGGATCGGAATTTGTCGGGCTGGAGCTTTAAAATATAGTCTGGAATAGGGTGTAAACAGCGAAATTTCAGAAAAAAAAATATTTTCAGAAAATGAATGAATACAGTTTTAATCAGTCTTAAATTTACGGGGTTTTTTCAAAAAACGCAAGAAAAATAGGAATCACGATTAAAGTAGTGAAATTAAGCACATAAAAAATCTTGTGTAAATATAATTTTATTGTAAGAACGGCCGTAATTCTGAAAAAAAAACAATTTTTATTATATAAATAACATCGTTATTATAACATAAAATTTAGATGCTAGAAATTGGATTTAGTGCTGAGAATGAAAGTTCAAAAAACTTATTTTTTGACCACTATTTCTGATGAAAGGCCCAAACGAATTTGTCAAATTAAGTCTGATTTTTAATTTTTCCCAGAATTTGGTCAAAAACTGATTTTTTTATTGTTTGAAAATCTTATGGAAATGAAAAAGTTATCAAAATGGAAAATAAAAAGGGCTTTCATTCACAAGCATACTCTTTGGTTAAATTTAACCAATTTTTCGCATGATGTGCTTTTATTTTTGATATCATTTTTTGTTCCCGAAATATATTTATTGCATTGTAAAGCAACATTTTTCTAAATTTTTGATAGGTTCATTTGACGTTTTCCACCCTAACCTATCGCTTCCATGGCAAAATAACAATCCTTTGTTAAATCTTCTGGTGAGTGATATAATAAATGAATAGTATGTTTCCAGTAATTTAATTGAATTAAAAGTGACTTGAAAAATTCGCCAATTTCAGTATAAGGAGCCGTAATTCTGGTGAGCGTAGGTTGATATTCCTGAGTAAATGCCATTGCCATTGCTCCAGAAGTGATCATTGGCACATTCCAAAATTTGGCGAATTCATTTACTCCATGGGCCGCATACGAGCAAACAGGACCAAGTATCAGAGATGGTGTAGTGTCTGAATTAAGAAAAATTAGTGATTTAATACTCACATACACTCAAATTTTGTTGCTTTTTATTATTAGGGACCTTTGAAAGACAAAATTTTAAATTTGAGATGTTTTCTAAAATCGAGCTCAGGAGCGCACCAGGTGGAAATTATGATATTTTCTCCAAGCGGTTTTCTTCAAATCGTTCAAATATTGTTATGTAATCAAAATATAGGAGAACACTTTAAACAGCATCATGAGGTTATTTTAACACTAGACTTTTCCTAAAAAAAACGTGCTCAACAAAAATATTTTGTGTACTCAGTACACTGTACTGCCACTGAAAAGTTATTTTCCACCTATTTTATGTTGTCAGAGACTTATAAACTTTTTTTGGTCAGATTAAGACGTGAGTTAACTTGCTTTCACCATTTATGCTTATATCTATCATAGAACGTGCTTGGGCTTTTATGCCGCCTTTCGGATTTAAAAGCATAAAAAGAGCAGCAAGTAACATAAAAGGCTATATGATATAGCCTATATGATATAGGGCCTATATTATAGGCTATATTTTCGGCCTATATTATTAGGCTATTATAGGCTATATCCCTTTAACGAACTAATGTTAATTCAGGATATGCGGGCTGAGGAGTGGCCCCATGAGTGGCTAGGGGGGGCCTTAAGAGTGATAGGATTGACTCCCTCCGCCCACACATCCTAGATTTACATTAGTTCGTTAAAGGCATATTTATAGGTTGGCTTTTTGACCAGCACATCATTTTTGAGTCATATTTATTGTATTTAATAAAATATTAAAAATTCACAAAAAAAGCGCTTCAAAGCTAAACCTTACTAAAAAAAATCTTGACAAATTTATTACAAAAAATACTAATTTTTTTGTAAACAATAGGGACAGAAAATCCGCAAATTTAATTTTTTGTGTGATTTTTAATATTTTATTAAATACAATAAATATGACTCAAAAGATGATGTGCCTGGTCAAAAAGCCAACCTATAAATATGCCTTTAACGAACTAATGTAAAGTCCAGGATGGTGGGCGGAGGGAGCCAATCTATCACTCTTAAGACCCCCTAGCCACTCATGGGGCACTCCTCAGCCCGCATATCCTGGATTAACATAGTTCGTTAAAGGGATATAGCCTATTATATATAGCCTATATAAGCCTAGTCTGCCTTTTATGTTACTTGCTGCTCTTTTTTATGCTTTTAAATCCGAAAGGCGGCATAAAAGCCCAGCTGAGAGGACCGCGGCCGTAGGTATCGATTAGCGGTCATTGTTGCAGTTTGTATCGGCGATAAGGCAAGGGTCTCAGTTGCTGAGAGGCTCTGGCGCATGCCGNAGGTTTTAGCTTTGAAGCGCTACAAAAAATTTCGGCAAATTTATTACGGAAAATCCTAATTTTTTGTAAAAACTACCGGACAGAAAATCCGAAAATTTAATTTTTTGTGAATTTTTAATATTTTATTAAATACAATAAATATGACTCAAAAGTGGTGTGCAGGTCAAAAAGCGAACTTTAATCAGGACAAATTAGAGAAGGAATCCTTCTGATGGATATAATATATGGGATCAAAAAATACAATTATTTATTTTAAACAAAAACTGCTTATAAAGATATCTATTTTTAATAAGATAAAGGCCTAACCTTTATCTTGCCCTAAGCAACTACGCAATAAACTCACTCGTAGCTAGGGTATATCTGTAAGTCAGTTATACATTCTTTACAGTCACAAAAATATTTTATTGATCTGAGACTTTTCCAACTTATTATGCAAGAATCTGAAGAGTCAAATTATTTTCGAAAAGTACAAATACCGATGGTTTAATGTTGTTTAGATTTAAAACTTCTGGTATGTTTTCTGGAATGACGTTTTTCATCATTTAGGCTCTACAACTTCCTTAAAAAGCTTCACATACTTATCAAAATGGTTCTTAATACCATAAAAGTCCGAAATTTTAATTTAAATTCGTGATTTTGGTTAGTTCAAATTTTGACCAATTAGAATATAACTGAAACGAAAAAAAAGTAAAATTTAACTTCCTTGTCAGCAGAAAATTTCTTCTTGACTTTTTAGAATTTATTGATGTATGAAATTTCCACGATGTTTTTTAACAGAATATACACTTATCCGCTATTTTTGTTTCAAAATTTTGACTGAACTGCTATTTTCTCCTCAAAAAACATTAGGGACAAATCTATTTTTAAATCTACTTATCGGAAAAAATCGATATATTATTGGTGTTCACTGAAGAGAAACACCGAGTCAGAATCTCTTTCTCCTCCGTATTTATCCCACACAACAACGGTCTTAAAAATGCGCATAAAAATGAGGGCAAATTAAACGGATGAAATTATGCGTGAGAAATAGGGGTTCGTCATGTCAAGCTGATTTGATCGGAACTTTGTGTGGGCCAAAACTGATTTCGTTTTTTCGATCTCGCGCCGATTTCACTCAAGCGAAAATAATCCCAAATAAATACACACCACGCTCTAAATCACATTAAAGCCAGTTCATAAGATTGATCTGATAATTTTTTTTTGTTAGTAAAAAATATGCAAAAATCCTGAATGTCTCATATTTTTCATGGTTATCGAAATTTATATGGATGTTAAACTTATCAATAAAGATAATTTTATAAAAGGCAACGTTTCGATTTATTACATTATTCAGCTAATTGACAGACTTGTAAGTTTCAAAAGTTGAACTGCCAGATTTTTAATAATTTTGCAAAAATAAATGTATATTTGTTTAGTCAGTGAAATTTTTGGTCGACTTTTTATAAATGCGTATTTTTTGCAATGAGAATGCGTAGTCGGAAATCAGTAGTACAAGTTAAAAAAAATTAACAACATGTTTCAATTTCCGATTAATTTTTCTATTTTTGCATTGAAACCGATTGATTATATTATAAAAATAAACCCAAAATTTAAATTTTTGCGACAAAAGTTTTTAATTGTAACGTTTATTGTACACGTTTTTACTTAAAATTGGCAAATTTTACTTGCCTGCGCATTTTTAATAGCCAAATATAAGTGAAAAAAAAATCGACCAAAAATTTTTACTTATTTTTTCAGTGTTGATCAAAAAACGACTTAGTATTTTGAAGCTTTTGGTGTCCCCTAAGTACTAAAAAACAATTATAATCAGCATAAAAAACTTCATCAAACACCAAGCGAAACTGATTGTGATTTGTTGATTATTTAAAGAGGTTGTATGTTTATAGATACCGCCTTTTGCATCTTTTGAAGATTCGTGACTTGTTTACTAAATTTCAAAAACCTGAAATTTTTTTTAAGAGTTTTTAAACAAGAAAACTTTTTGCTTTCTAGCGCTTGTTCTGTTACAAATACGGCTACAGTGGATAATATCGTTCATAGTAAATCTATGCCCAAAAATAGATTAATGAATGTCTGTTAGAAATTGCTACGATGCCGTTTTTAACAAAAATATTTTTCAAATCGCGTTAAAAATGATATCGAAAATTTTCAGTTTATGGCCGATTGAATATTTTATTTTTGGCGTAAAATAAAAACTTATTCTGATTCACCACGAAACAAGCATTTAAGTTTTAGAGGTCATACTGACCAAAAAAAACTACCTTCGAAAGCTTTGGAAGTAATTTTGAGCCAAAATCATAAAAATCGTATTCCATTGTGTTTTTGTATAACAAAGGTTTATCATCTGAAAGCTAATATATGGATTACCGGACCTCAGAGTACAAATCCTAAATATTTGAAAAATGCGAAATCTGAGCATTGATTGGGTGATCCTTTCTCACCTGACCAATGAAATCGGCCCTATTCCGCATCAAACGTTTTTGGATTGGGTGCTAATATCTTGCGTTGTTTGTATCATTCAAATATTTAGGATTTGTACTCTGAGGGCCGGTAATCTATATATTTAAAATGAGATGAAACCAGTTTTCAATTTTCACATTGTTTTGATAAATTTATGTTGACAAAATTAAATTTTTTCGTAATTAATATTAATTTTGCAAATAAAATGATTTTGATTCATTGAAAAACTTTGCAACAACTTTTGACGTTTTCGATTGTATTCTCAAATCGTGGTGATAACATCTTTAATATCCCTTTATTGCCCTATGTCAAAGATTTGGGCCCTCAAAAACAAGGGGGGGGGGGGTGAGAAAACAACGCGGTTTTCAAAAACGATTTAGCCGATAAGGTTTTTAGATAGCTCAAACTGTGCACAAAGATCTAGTGAATAATACAAATTAAAAATTGGTCCAAATCAGATCATTGTTTCTATTCTTTAACAAAAACTAATAATTGAACAATTTCAGTAATCTTAGAAAACAATTAAAAACATTGGTCCTATTAAAAACAATTTTAAATTTGTATATTAATTAGATAATTTTCCTTAGTTTGAGCTATCTAAGAACTAAATCGGATGACTCGTTTTTAAATGACGCGTCGTTTTCTCATCTTCGAATTTTTGAGGGCCCAAATCTTTGGCAGAGGGCAATAAAAGGATATATATATCTATTCCACCAATCGATTTTCGGCCAAAATCGACCAGTTAGTTTAGATTTGTATCATATACTGATCTGTGCCAAATTTTATTCCGCGTTTTCACTTTTTTTCATTTCAAATCTTTAGAATAAAGTTCTAATAATCGAAAAAAATTTCAAACAAAATGAAAATTTTCTCAAAGGTAGATTTCATTTTTTTAATTTCGCGCCAATTTCACTCAAGCGAGTAAGGCTTGGCTGATCACTGGGGAGAACTAATAATTATACAGAAGAGGTCCTCGGGACGATCGATTTTTGAGGTTTTTTTCATTTGATGATGAAAATTTAAATATAATTAAATGAGCCTAGAGTTTTAATACGTGGGATTTGTAGACTAATTAGATATTTTCTACAAACAATTATTTATATTTTTCTAACTAATCAAAATTATTGTAAAGAAGGAGTCCAAAGGAAATCTAGTTAATAATTTTGTTCATAGACACTTACAGTATTTCTGTGATTCAACTAATCCAAAAAAATTCAAAATAGCTGCGTTATTTTTATCGTCTATTTTTGTTCCATCCTCAGGCATGAAATCTCTCGAAAAAAAATTTGGTAAAAGACCATTTTTTTCCATGAACACCGTCGTGTTAGAAAATAAAGTTTTTGGCATGTGTTAAAAGTGATAACAGCTTTCACCGTGCAACGTCAACGCAAACGGTGCAACAAAAAAAGTGTTTCTTACTAAAGACGTAACAAAATTGATATTGTTCATTTCAGGCATATCAAATCATGTATAATTTATACGGTATAAGTCATAAAATACCATATAAAAATTTATTTTTTATTACTTTTTTGATTATTAAAATTACTTTTTTAACTGAAATAAGATGCATTTAGTATCGATATTGAAAACATTAGTTCAGTTTATCAGCTTCTTTTATTTAGGTAACACAAAAAATGGGCGATTTCTGCGGCATGGCTGCGCACAGCCATGTTCTCAATTACCAGAGTTAACTTACTTTTGTGTTGATTTTTGTAGTATAAATCTACTGCTGTTAACATTGAAGTTTTTGAACATTGCGAATCTCCATATTCCACTTCATATTCAAAATTTTCCAAAAAATCTGGTTCTATCCTTATCGAATTCAGTGCATATTCTATTGCTGGCCTAACTCGATTTTGGCTTTTTTTATGGTTTTCTTCTGAATTAAAACGGGCTTATGGATTAAGTACACACTTATTTTTTATCTACAGTTACGTTAAAAAGATTGATTTATCTTCTGACTGTTTTTCAATCATGTTTAATTGAATATATAAACATTATTCTTTCGTGTTAAGGGGGTGGTGATCGCTTGTCAATACTAAAAAAATAAATTTTCCTAATTCCTAACCTTTTATACTTTACTTGGCCTGAGTAGAAATAAAATTTATAAAAATAAGGGGAAAAAGTGCGAGTGTAACTTTTATGAAAACGTTGCGATAATTTATATTTGCTCGGTTATTTGGCCCCTTTTCTCACGAAAACTTGCTGCATTATAACCAAAGCGGTAAACTAAGCAGTTTCAGTGATATCTGAACAATAAAAATATATAATTTAATCAGAAATTTCATAATATTGGTAATGCAAATATAATAAAATGACATCATCGCAGATAATTGCGTGTTTAAATCCTGACACAAATTTTCAAATCAACTCTCCTTAAAAAATGACATTTCAACTATGATCGACTATTTTGAATACTTTTCGGATGACAAAATAGTCAAAATATAAGATTCCTTTTTACAAAAAATTCTTCAAACCATTCGAATTTACTTCCAGTTTTTAATACCAAAGACCAGGAGAAAAAAAAAGTCACGGTTAAACAAATCTAAGGAAAACCCTTTCCTGAATAAAAAATTGTCATTATTTGGTAAAAGTGCTAAAATTTTGACAAGTTCTTTTTTCTGTTTCTTATTCTTTCCACCTTCTATCAGCACCACCAAATTCGTTATAAATATCCAGAATTTCATTTGATCTCTGGTGTAACTCTCACTATAAGGGTTTTGAGAAAATGTGCCAAATATAAAACAAAATATATTTTGGACTAGAAACAACTTTATCCGTTTGTCAACCGTTTTTTTAATAATAAAATGGGTGGGTGACCCTAACCCGTGGTGAACAGGGGGACTCAGTTGCGCCACAGGTCTGGAATGATGAAGACGATTTTTTGCGTTCAGTATTTTAATGTCTAGATTGAAATCAGTGGCGTAAATTAAAAAGGTCTATTATTAATCAAAAATTTGTTAATCGCAGAGGATTTTTATACAAAAAGTTTTTACCATGAGAAATATATGGATGATCTAAAAAATCTAAATTAATACTTTTACATTTTTCAATCGTCAATCTTACGATCTTTTTACCAGACTTTTTATCAAGGCTATTTTTCAGAAAAATGAATTTAACCCTCAAACTAACAAAGCCCGAAAGTTCCACAGAGTTACACTTACTTTTGGGCATTTTTGTCAACCATTCAAAAATATCATAAAAAGATAAGACTTGAACTTGTGTTTTGTAATGAATTGAAAAAAGGGTTGAATTATAGATATTTTTTTCTGAAATTGCTATTTTCCAGCTTTGATCACTTGCTTTCATTAAAATCTCATTTTTTTCTGTTGTGATAGTCTGAAGAATTTTTTTCGAAAATACAGCTTTAAATATTATACACAGCTTTATTTGCTCCATTTTATGTACAGTACTGTAATTTTTCACAAAAGTACAACTTCAAACAAAAAAGGCTTTTATTTTAAAAAAAATTATTTTGAAAAATATTTGAACTGGGAACTTTTTGAACCATTTTTTAAAAT
Source organism: Oikopleura vanhoeffeni (assembly GCA_004367855.1). Classification (NCBI taxonomy): domain Eukaryota; kingdom Metazoa; phylum Chordata; class Appendicularia; order Copelata; family Oikopleuridae; genus Oikopleura; species Oikopleura vanhoeffeni. The sequence goes on along the minus strand of SCLH01000756.1, from coordinate 29,300 downwards.
TAAATTTATATTTTTATCAAAATCGTCCGAAAGTTTTTGCTCAAAATTCAACCCTAATTTTTTTAATTGATCAAAATTTGGTCTTGATACCTATAAAAAATGGACCAAAAACATTATGTATTTGGCATTATTTTTGGCGTCAAATGAAACTTGATAAAAAGACATTAAAATTGTTAATTGAATGAAATATTTCTAATTAACGACCGGATTTGGTCTGAAACTAGTAATAATCAATTGTTAACGTGACTAACGCCGTTTTATTGTTCAAATATTGAAGAAATTTATGATTTTTGATGACAGAATTGACAGGCCGAAATTTTTCTGAATTCTTGGCAGGGTCCATGGGAAACTTTTTCAACTCCAAAATTTATCAAGCAGCTATTTCAGCGAAATTTTAACTCTGCGAGAAATTAATAATCCGTTAACTTTAAGTCCGACAAAATGTCCAAATTTCGTGTTGTCTAAATGATGAATGGCGAAACATTGATTAAATCGAAAAAGTAAAATAGCGACTCAAAAAATGATAAGTTTCTCATAGTAAAATATGAGTAAAAGTTTTCTTAAGTTTAGGTAAGCTTGGACACAGATTCCTATCAAAATAGCTTAAGCCACCTGCGACACGCTCTGAAAGTTATGAATTCTTAATTGAGCTGACAACAAAACTATATAAAATACACTACAGTAGTGTCACTACTCTGATAACAGATAAAATATCTTGGAAACCAAAATCTTAAATTTTTTTGTATTGACAGCAATAGACAGCTATTTAAAAATTATGAAATTAAAAAATTATACAAAAATAATATCAATTTAATTTATGTAATTTTCTATAGGCCAAGGTCGCAAAAAAATATTTTATTAAAGCTCAATTTGAAAATTAAACTGATAATTATCATTCATAAAGGATGTACAATTTTTGTTCGATAAAAGCAAAGGAAGTTTGACGAGATTTATGTTATTAGTAGCTAATGAGCGCGTCTAGAAACGAATCCACCAGTCATGTGTCAATTCCCTCTATTCAACTCGAGATTGTTGTTCTCGATAAATTAATTTACATACTGTATAATTTAAATTATATTGAACTTTTGACGCCTTTTTAGGATATTATTGTATCCAATTCTCAAGTAAAAAAAAACTAAATTGTATAAAAAAAACAATATAAAACCATGATTAACTTTCGACCCATTTTGATGAAAATATCATCAAATATATTTTTTAATAGTTTTAAAGATTAAGTTAAGCTGTTCGAGATTAGCCCAACATAAAGTTCATTTTCCTCAGAATGAGTCAAAAATAGTTTATACAAAGTAGTCTGGTTAAAATATGGCTTTGATAGAAATGCGTGCGAAAAGTAGGATAAACCTGGGAAATAGTAAGATTTGGCATTCAAAATATAATAATCAATTAAGATTCTCTTGGATTATTCAGATTTTGTCATGGTAATAACCATTTGAACTTTTTGTCCAAAAAGTGCGATAGGATAACCCTTTCAGGTTATATCTAAAATTAAACTTGTCCGTCTCGTAAAACTTTGACGTCAGAGACCTAAAGAATCGCGTGATTTCATTGGACAATACACATTGACTCTTGTTTAGTGACCAATCAAAACACGTCCTAGACTTGTCTCTGACGTCAAAGTTCTACGAGACAGGCAACTATAATTTTAGATATACTCAGTAATACAATTTACTTTTTGAAGAGAAAATGACATTATTTTTTTTGCAAAAGTACAAAAAAAGGTACTAAATATCCTTTTACTAACGAAACTTCATCTCAACAACGTTTACTATCTCTATAGCGCGAGTTTGAATCCCACTAATGTTTTATAGTAAAATGCTTTATTCTAAGATTCATACGACTTACGTTCTCTTAGGTAAGTGTTGAAATTTTTTTTCAGGACGTTTGTTGTCAGGACAATTGAGTAAGTTGTGTAGTTTATTCCTGGGAAAATTTTTGATCAAAAATTGATTTATCGGTTTTTCATAACGGTTTCGAAAGTGGTCCTTGAAAATTTGGAAGATGTTGTTTTTTTGAGTTTCCTGCTAAGCTTGAATAATTTGGTAAATATGGCGAAATCAATTATTTAATCAAACCAGGTTAATCTTGTTAATTGTGTGAAATTTCACTTTTTCATCGAGAGGCGTGAAACGTTATTTTTGTATTATTATTAAAATCTTGACAAAAGGTCGATTTGAATGATTTAGCGAGAGATCAAAATCTTGTTTTATATTTATTACAGGGGAGGTCCTAGTGCCCCGAAAGTTGCGGATGGTTGTGGCACGCAATGAAATTAATGTTTTAATCGCTCAAATCAGAATATTTTCAAATTCGATATTATTGCTAAATTCTAGATTCAGTTTGATTATTGGCGTAAGAGAACAAAATTATTTTCACTCTTTAGTGCCTCATGTGAAAATATTTTTTTTTGGTTCATAATCCCGTTATGAACAAGTTGACTACACGGGTTTTTTATGGTGGTTTCAGAGCAATACCGATTTTGAATTTATAAAAAAGTAGAGAGAATATCTACTGTATTTTTACAGATGATCAAACTCGGCCCAAAAAATTTTAATAACCATTTTCTAATCTGATCTATAATAAAGGCATTTTGAGTAACAATTTGAAGAAAATGTATCGACAGTCGTAATATCATGATCAAAAATATAAAAAAAATAAGTTTCTGGCTGAATTTACGAAAAAAAGTGTGAGTCTACTGAGATTCGAACTCACCATAAATATATTTTGATTTTTAATCGGCGAACCGGAAGTCAAATCAAATTAAAAAAGTTCTGCATTTAGCTTTTTTGTTGGCTGTTAAATACAAAAACCCATTTAAAAGCCTAAGAATTAAAATGATAAGTAGTTATTGGAAATATTGAGCTTGAGAGTTAAACATTCTTTGAAATTGATTGTTGTTAATTATTTTTTTTCTGTTGTTTAATCTTAGTTTATTAGATTATTAATAGCACGACAGTTTCACATACTAATATAATTCGTGTTTTTTATTTTGTTAAAGTTCAGGACACCATGGATTTATTTTATATCTTTTGTGACGATCTCCTGCTGAGACAAGAATTTGAATTTCGATAATCTTAAACTTCATCAAATTGTAAACCTTTTTAAATGTCGATAATTTCTTCACGATGGTTAAGGAATTCTCCAATAAAATATGGAAAAAAAATACCCATGCATTTTGATTTTAATTTTCAAAATTGCCAGATATTCGACTTGACAATCGCTTATTCTGTTCAAAATTTTCTGCTGAATGCGTTTGTTCTTATTTTTTTCAATTTGCAATTAACGAATCGCAATTTAAATTTTTTTTTAAATTGGTCCGAAAATCATTTATTCAATTTAGTTGAAAATGGTTGAAACTCAGCAGTTTTTCATTTTTTGATGAAGTAAATTGTTTTCAAAAAAGAGTCCAAAAATTGTGAATGGTCCGTAACTCGAAAATTGTCAAAAAAACTAAAATATAAGTTTGAAATAGAAAAAAAATTGCCCCAAAAATTTACCGAAATGCGTAGGTTATCAAATTTGCAATTTAATTCATTTCTTTCAAAAATGGTCCGAAGAAAACATTCAACACAATTACATTTTTTGCCATACGACGATTTAAATTATTTTATTCGATGTTTTTTCAAAAATGGTCCGAGAATTATTTAGGGTTAAAAATATCCATTTTAGCGGTCAAAGACACTTGCAAAATTTGAGAGCATCAGATCAACTTATCCGTAAGAGTTTTAAATACTTAATAAAATTCATTGTTCAAAATTTAGTTCTTTTTGTATCAAATTCTTTTTATCTTAATTTTATCCATTTGTTAATAATCCACTTACACTGTATGAGTGTTTACTAGTTTTTGGTCAAGAAGCCGCTGCGAGTAAGTCAAATTTTTGATGAGAAAAAGGCTTTTATGATCAATTCGCAAGAGCACAAATAACGTCGCCTGAATGTTTTTACCGCAACGTCCTCTTTAAAGCGCGCCTGTGATTGGCTAGCCATACTTGTACGATAGCTGTAGAGGCCGCAAAATTGGCTAGTTGTGAAAAATCCCCATGGGCGGGTGTATAAGAGTATCACAGCTACTAATTTGTTATTATACTAAACTGTCCTCAAAAAATGATTGGTGATCCTAAAATAGGTTAAAGCTCGTCAAAGTGACCTTTAAACGATTGTCACTAGTAGATATCTTTTAAAGAATTTCTGATACATCTCAACCCACTTTTTGTCACTCCAAGATTCGCCGTAGTGAACTTGCTGGTGACGATATTATTAACCGTAGGTGAGTAATGATAAAACAAGGCGCTAAAGAGTCAAATGTTATTTTGCTCTCTTACGCCTCGTCTGGACATAAATCGTTTTTGCGCCGCATACATACTATTAATTCTAACATTTTTAGTACTATTATCAAATATTTTGTGTCTGTTCATAAGTCAAAATTATCAACAAATGAAATAAACAAATCAATAAGTAAAAAAACATTAGAATTTTCCCTACTTTTTTCCTTCAATTTCGATATATCGATTACGATGCCCAAGTTAGAATGTAGATCATAACCTACCCTGCTTCATCTGTATTCTAATTGGCCCGATTGAGTGCGTAGGTGCTAAGTTAGTGAGTGTATTTTGGCTAAATTTGATCTCATCAACAGTTAATCATCATCACGCGATTTGTGTCCCGATTTGGTTTTTCACCAGAAAAAAATTTATAATTTTCGTGTTCGATATTTCTGATAAGAATGCTCGACGGACAAATCTACCAAAATTATCATTTTTTCTCAAATATTGCGATAAATGTTGCATTCGTATCATAAAAATTTTGATTTATGCTTTTTGAAGAGAAGGTTCTGTAATGGATCATCAAACTTTGCTTTTCTTAACTGGGGAAACTATAAGTACAACTACGTTAAACTCGAAATTATTTATATACAAAATATTCTGTGATAATTATTTATCAGTTGTTAATCAGGTTATTTATGTTTCTTTATCAGGTATTTATGACGTTATTTATCAGGTCATATAAGAAGTGGACCGCGTGGTACAGTGCATAACAGCCGTGGTATAATATATCTGTATCATATCTAAGGGTCTCGAGTTCGAATCCCGGTGCTACATATAATTAATCTGTATATACCGGTACGCATTTCTGTATAACTTATAAGTAAACAATTATATATCAGATAAAATTTCCGCCTCTGCGTCAGGCTTGTAAAAGGGATGGCTTTTGCGTGGGTTTTCCATCCCCCTTTTGCGTAGGTTTAAGCAAAAGATAGGGAAAAAATGGGGATGGGGATAGAAAATCCGGTCGGGGATCATCCCTTTTGCAACCCTGCTCTGCGTGTAGCTGTAGAATAAAGGAAGAGATTTTTATGGTATAGATTCAGGTAAATTTTTTATTGAACTGATTTATGAAATGCAAGTTTGAACTTAAAAACTAAAATTAAAAGTCATAATTAAATAGAGAACAAAAATTATAAAAAAATTAGGTTATAAAAGAACTGTTGTAGAAATAAATTCTTCTTGGATCAATTCAACTGGATCAACTGGGTAAACCATCGTAACAATTTCTTTTACTGGAATTCCCAAACTTTTATAGAACCGATTTTGAACAAAAACATAAAAGTCGATTTCATAAGCTAGTTGCTGCCTCAGGAATTCTATCGATTTTGGAGACGGAACTAAATAAATTGTAATTTATTTTTAACTCTATGAAAACATTCACGGACTTGCCTTTTAATTTCTTAGTTAAGTTTATTCTATTAAGATTGAGGTTTTCTGTGTTATACAGGATGTTATTTTTTTTTGTCGATATTGTAGGGGCTACTGGAACGAGAAGTCACGTGTTAAAGGTGTGAAATTGGTGGCGCGCTTCACACGTGATCAGTGATGCGTCATGTTTATTTCCAACGTTTTACCTCAAACTAAATATTTATATCCGACCGCGGTAGCCACTGGCTACTAGTCAGCCAAAGGTAGGCAAAACTATATTGCATCCTATATCCCTTTATCACCTTTTGGTTAGAATGCGTAGCCACTACTCCTTTTAACGTGTGATTTTAACGTTGTGGCTACGCATTCTATCCAAAAGGTGATAAAGGGATATATATGTCGTGAATTTGCCAGCAATTTTTATACATTATTTATACAGTTAATGATCACTTGAAAAGTCATAAATATTGTTTCAAATATTTCGTCCTGCTAAAAAACGAACTAAAAAACAGATATGCTCGAAAAAGGGAATTCACTGGCCAGAGCGGTTTAAGCTGAGAGATTTTTGTGCAAATTAATCAAACGTCTGAATCCTACTGTAGACCGAATCCAAATTTATATCTCAAACTTAATTTCTATAATCGTCAAATTTTCCTGTAAATAGATTTGAAATTTTAACAAATAAATGAGATAAGGGATAAAAACTTAATTAATTAATTAATTCAACTACAATGTATATCCTTTTCCCAACCAAACTCCATCTCAAAAACGTTTACTATCTCTATTGTTCGAATCCCACTAAGTTGTCTTAGTGATTGTCTTGAGTATGATTATAGGCAAGGGTGTCTTGATATTGGGACCACTAAATTTGATCGGTGTGTAATCACTCGAGCAATCACTTGGAATTCGAACAGGAAATATAGTAAACGTTTTTAAGATGAGTTTGGTTGGTAAAATAATATAAAGTCCCTATTGATAAATAACTAGCATCGGGAAGACGTAAAAAAATAATCTTACGTTTTGTATGCCGTACGGGAGGTTCTTCATTCAGTTTAATAAAAATATCCAAAGATCCTTTAAAAAATAATGGAAGTTTTTCCTCAAGCAATTTGAATGTGCTCTCCAAGTCACAGAGAAGTCCAATCGCGGAATAATATTCAACATTTTTCTTCGCCATGGAAAGGGCCTGGAAAGAATCGAAAAAATTTTCGATAATTATAATATAGAAATTAATTTGAGGGCTGCTTTTTATCTGCCAGCTCAGATTTTATTCAATTTTAGAGCATTTTCAGTTTATATGTTGAAATTGACTCAGAAAAAATTTTGGAAAAAATATATCCCGTTTTCTAAAGCATTTTCCAAAAAATTGTGCTTATCATTAAAAAGGCTTTAAATTATTTTTGTTTACAAATAAATTAATTTATTTCAAAACTCCAAGCTAAATTATAGACAACTTCACAAACTGTTTTGCGTTTTTGAATACTTTCCTCGTGAAATTTTTTGCATAGATCATATTTATTCATGATTTCCTAGCTACCAAAAATCAGCTACCGTAGTCAAAAAAAAGTTTTGTCATGCCTACCTTATCCTAAATGTAGCGCTTTTATAAGACCTGGTTCAGCAAAAACCATAGCAAAATGAAAACTCAATCTGTGTATTTTACAATTTTAGCACACATGTAGACAAAATTTCAATTAATTTTTTTCAATTTTTCTTGGCGTCTCTTTTTTTACACTGAGCAGAAATTCCACAAAAATAAAGGATTAAATTTGACCATGGATGTGTACAAGTTTTGTCTTTACTTTCAATGCAATCGTCAATTGAATTATTTTCTGTTTCATCTTCCAACCAGCTTCCTTCAAAATATTTCTAATAAAGGTTTTTCATGAAGACGAAATTTAAATGGATCTCCGCCCCAACTTCAGACTGAAGGCCCAATTCAAATATTGCTAAATTTTGGGCGAATACTAAATTACGTGGATTGGCTGACACTTATATGCTGAAGCAAAAGGGGTAAACTCTCAGCCAACAATATCCAGGGATTAAGCATCTTTTGAAACGGGCTTCCAGTCTGCATTTGGAGCAAATCGTTTAGTGAAACATATCTATAATTAAGCCATCCGATACCATTATTTCTTGCTGAGAATTCTAGCTATAAGAAAATGATAATATTTATCAGAAAGTTCCCGAAAACTCAATAAAACTTAAAATGAAAGTACTGCATACATTCATCTGCTTTTCTTTTATGGGAAAAATGTAGACAAATTAAATATAATGAAAGTATTTTAAATATACTCAAAAATGGGTGTTTTAATATACATTCAGAGATTTTAAAACAACATTTTTGAGTATACTTAAAATACTTTCATTATTAGTTACTAAATCCAATTCATATATTGAGAGAGGAGCGAGATATCGGCTCACTTATACGACTCAGCACGCTCGTATGAGGCAACAATTACCACACCAACTCCACGACGCTATGGGACAATTCAGAGTCAATAGTGTGACATTTTATATATTCTCTACTCTCTCAAAACAAATAAAATATTACAATGCGGCTCCAATTTTGTAAACTGAAATATAATCCTCTTCTCGGGAGAGCTTACTCCACTCTTTTAATAAACGGCCCGATATATGATTATTTTATCCTCTTTGTGTTAAAAATCTTTATCTATTTTTGTCAACTGGTATGAACATGCGTGTACCTTTACTATGAGATATACTCGCGGATATAAAGTGCTGCAAAAGCTCTGAGCTCCGTTGCAAACTTCATTGTTCTGCGTAAGTTCTGCTATTACCGGAGAACGCGCTAGAATATGAGAGCGATAAACAATGTAACTTTTTATTCATTAATATGTGTTTAATTCATATATAAATAGACATCTTCATTAAATTAGAAAACTTTCTATTAGAAAAGTGGACAGTTTTATTTGATTAATATTTTAGTTGTCATAAACAAGTCACGATCTTCAAAAAGATGCAAAGCGCTCACGCAATTTTATTGTGAGGGAAATGGGAGACGTTCGAACAAAATTATGAGGGAAAAGATAGGAATTTGATTTTTCTAAAAAGTGGACTTCCTTCTCAGAAAAAAGCCCTTTCTTTTGGCCTGAGTTTTTTGGTAATCTACATATAAAACAAATCTAACAAGATATAACAACTGCTCATCCATACTAAGTATATTATTCATACACAAATCTACAATCAGATTTGTCGTCATTAATAAAAATGGTTGTATTTTTCTTCGCATGATGATAGTTTTTATTTATTTCATCAATATTGTTAGCGTGATAATATTTAATATATGGTCTGTTGTGTTACAAATATATCTCATTATATGAGAGTTGACACCCATGAAAAGCGTTTCCAAGATATTATTTCTCAAAGTTCCGAAATTCTTTTTTGAGGCTTTTGTATCAACATCTATTCTCACTTTGGTAAAAAATAACATATAGCTAAAAATAACACTCTCTATTAGAAAACAATATCATACCCCTTTTCCAACCTCAAGTCAATTCCGGATAACAATTAATTGTGTGCTTGCTTTCACTTCCCTTAATATAGTTGGCGTGTTCGACATCTACTTAAACACCAAACTAATGTGTCTGTCGCGTTGCAGATGCAATTGTACTAAGTTAATAAGATTTGCGCAAATTATTAAATAGCGGTTAAAAAATATAGACGGTGTGATATACAAATACAGACGTCTCAGCACATATCATTATATATGACTTTGTCGCAAAAATTTAAAATTTTGGGTTTATTTTTATGATATAATCAATCGGTTTTCAATGCAAAAATAGAAAAATTAATCCGGAAATTTGAACATGGTTGTAATTTTTTTTACTCTGTGACCTGCGGATCTTCCCGACGTACGCATTCTCATGCGAATAAACCCCTACGCATTTATAAATGATCGATACCAGAACAACCAATTCATGACCGCGTACTAATCCGTGGACTAATTAACACATCAAAGAAAAAATTTATACATTTATTATGTATTTCAAGCCCAAAATTATATTTAAAGAATTTCGTGGGATCTCCGAACACGCGCTATAGAGATCAGAAAGCCATTTTTAAGATGACTTAAGGTGGGAAAAAGGATATGGGATCTTCACCCCGAATGCCTACTTTATCCCTTTTCACATTTTTGAGATATCTTCCCAGTTCATACTCTTAGCTTCGACTGACAGCTTACAAGTCTGTCGAATTAGCTTTAAAACATCACGCATTGATGTAATTAGAGATTCGTAAACGTTTATCAATGCCTTTTATAAAATTATCTTTATTGATAAGATGAGTTATAACATTCCAATATAAATTTCGTTAGCATGAACCAGTTATTGAAAAGTCAAGCCAATATGAAGATCACATTTTCTCCACAAGGATCCTCTTTTGTTCCCAACTATTTCCTCTCAATTTGAACCGTGACGACATATGCAGAGCGGAAACTCTATCAGCTTCGGGTTAGTCGAGATCTTTTATCACTGAACTAGTGATTTTGTTTACTCAATAATAGTCAATATATATGTAGAACACTCACCGTTGCGCCTGCTTTAAAATAATTGATGATTTCAAACTTTCTTTGTAACTTGACAAGATTTAAAGTCTTTAAAACTATTTTGGAGGCACATCGTGGAAGTCGATTATAGACTAAAATATTTCTTGTACTATTCGTTGATCTTATGGGACGTGGTTCGATTTCTTCAATTTCCTCAGCGACAATTTTTGCTTTCTTTTCTATTTTGATCAAATCCAAGTATTCTTCCGAGTAGTTTTCATCTTTCAAATGGTCACAAAAAGAATACCATTTTTTCGTTAAATTTTTTGACCATTATCTGAGATAATTTATCTCTGATTTTTGGTTGAAAAACTTCCCTGAACGATCTAAGTTCTTAAAGTTTTTAACCAAAAATATATTCCTTTACGGTTGATTTACTCACTAACCAGGGAGTCTAGTATATCCCTTTATGACCTTTTGCTTAATCTAAGAGATGTGGGTTGAAGGAGCCAATCCTAACACTCCTAAGACCCCTTCTAGCCACTCATGAGGCCGCTTTTCAGCCCACATCTCTTAGATTAAGCAAAAGGTCATAAAGGGATATACTATACTGTATATCCTTTTCCCAACGGAACTCCACTTCAAAAACCTTTATTACCTCTATAGCGCGTGTTCTAATCCCACTGATTTTGTGTGAGAGATTGTCTTGCGTATAATTATAGGCAAGGGTCTTGATAATGAGACCGCTAAATTTTATCGGTGTGTACCCAAGCAATTACCAAGACAATCACCCAGACAACATTAGTTGGATTCGAACACGCACTATAAAGATAGTAAACGTTTTTGAGATGGAGTTCCGTTGGGAAAAGGATATCCAAGGGAACCTTTTATCAACGGAACTACATCTCAAAAACGTTTACTATCTTTAATAGAGAGATTCTCTATAGCGCGAGTTCGAATCCCACTAATGATGTCTAAGTGATTGTCTTAGTGATTGCTTGAGTGATTACACACCGATCAAATTTAGCGGTCCCAATATCAAGCACCCTGGGCTATAATCATACTAAAGACAATCACATAGTAAACGGTTTTGAGATGGAGTTCCGTTGGTAAAAGGATATGAGACAAACCAATTTTCTGCAAATGCAAAGCCAAATTTTTTCTGACCAATTCCTTCGATTAAAATTGCATCTAATTCAGCGTCCAGTTGATTTTCAAGTTTTGATTCAAAAGTAGATTTTTCAGATTTCAACCCTTTCAAATCATCAATTCTGAGGTCTCGTGTAATCAAGGAGTTCATTGAAATAAAGATAAAAGTCATAGCACAAATTGTCATGATAGTTGTAACAAATAAAGCTAGATTAGTCAAATTGGAATGTTGAGAGTGAGTAAAAACCATTTTTTTCTCTTATGATTTATGCATTTTTAAAAACAAAAAAAGGTGAAAAACGATGATTAGACACTCAATTTTTATTTCAGGATTTTAATAACAAAATTTCGTGGTAAATATTATCTATCACGATCTTATAATTTGATTGAAATAACTTTATTTTTTTGTAAATTTAGTACAGAGTTTGCTAAAGAAATAATTATCAATTCTACCGAAATTAAATTACAACAAGGTAATAGATAGCTTATCTAAGAAAAGGTTATGAAATCAACTTTTGGCCAATCACAAATCATTTTTGACATAGATTTTCAAAGCAAAATTTTATTTAATTTGACCACAGAAATTACAAAAAAATATTTTTTCCAATAGACTGAAGACAAGTTACTGGTTATCCATTTTGACCTTCGTTTTAAAAAAATAACCGTTTTTGAGCTAAGAGTTAAAAATCTGTTTTCGAGGAAATCAACGAGAAAAAAAAAATTTATTTCGAAGGATTTTATAAAATCTCGTTTTCAAAGTTTTTTTGAAATTAACCAGAAATGATATCCGTTTATCACCTTTTGATTAATCTAATAGATGTAGGTTGAAAATAAAAGAAAGCGGCCTCATGAGTGGCTAGAAGGTCTTAGGAGTGTTAGGATTGGCTCCCTCAACCTACATCTATTAGATTAATCAAAAGGTGATAAAGGGATATGTTGTAAAAATATCAGAAAAAATGGCGAAAAAGATGACCCCAAGTGGTCACTGAAACCAATTTTTCAATAGCTCAAGTCTTTCTATGTCATTATGAACGTCACATTAGTTTATTTGGGAATTTAGTTCGGAGACTTGATTTTATGATCATTCCTGGCAAAAATTAAGCAATACAGTTTTGTGAGAAAAAAAAAATTTGCCATAATTTATGTGAATTTAATATAACTTCTTGACAATAACTCAAACTTCCTTACAAAAATTGCCAAATCATAGGTGTTAGGATGTTTGAGTCCTTGGTCTCATATCCTTTTATCACTTTTTGGTTAGAATGCGTAGCCACAACGTTAAAATCACACGTTAAAAGGAGTATTGGCTACGCAATCTAACCAAAAAGTGATAAAGGGATATATCTTTTTCCAACCGAACTTTGGTTACCGAAGTGCATCTTAAAAATGAGACTGACCCTATAGAGCGGGTTCGAAGCCCACTAATGTTGTCCTAGTGATTGTTCTAGATATGATAAAAGGAAAAAGGTGCTTGATATTTGGACCACTAAAGTTGATTGGTGTGTGATCACTAAGACAATCATTCAGAAAACATTAGTAGGATTCGAACTTGCGCTATAATGTTAGTCTCATTTTTAAGATGCATTGCGTAATATGTTCATGCGAAACCATTTCCTTGTACTTTTTCGTTTCTCTTGGAATATCAATCGTATAATTTCCATTATTTGAGTTGAAATTTCCATCGAACTGACTAAATTCAAACATAAAATAAAACTTAAAATTAAAACTTAGAACTAAAAATTAGAATGAAATATTATTTTAAACGTTTTTGTTTTATAGCCCTTTTTCGCAGCATAATTTGCGGAGGTTTGGATGACAATACGAACTGTTTGACCCATTTCCCGACGTATTCGCAATGTTATAAAATTGAGTAATAATTTTGCGGAAAATTTGAAGACAATAATAATTTCTATATCATTATTATGTCACATAAGTTGGGATGGGGGTGAAATGTCTTAAACTAAAATGTCTAAAGATTAAAAATTTAAGAAATTTAAATTTTGAAGTCAGAAAAAAACGTTTTTCGAACATATTACATGAAAATTAAAGGGGTTGGGAGTAAAATGTCTGAAACTAAAAGTTATTTTTCTGCATTCGAAATTTTAATTTGTAGACATTTTACCCCCCCCCAAGTGGGGGCCTCTACCTTTGTGGTTGGCAAGAGTTTTAAGGATTTCAAAAAGTCTTTTCAGCCGATAAACTGCTGTCGCAAATTAAGTTATTACAAATTAATGAGAAAAGATACACATTCTCAAATATTTTCAAATTGTCCAACGATATTTTGCGACGCTGTTTCTCAACTAACCGGCAAAAGTTATATCCCCTATTCACACTTTTGTAAATATCCCGGCCCTGATTAGGAAACGTAGTGTGTTTTCAAGTAGTAGGGCCGGGATATTTACAAAAGTGTTAATAGGGGATATACCAAAAATGTTTTAAACTAGAAAAACACCTCTTCGCAATCCCTTCGACAGGTACAGTGATCTAACACAATCAAACCTACGCCCACACAGAAACATTCAATAAGCTTTCCAAAAGAGATCACCTTATTCAATTTAAATCAATTTTTATGTCTGGCTCCAGTGCAGAAAAATCAACAACTTCTCATTTTTGTTGAAGTCAGAATAATAAAAAAAAATTAAAATTGGCAGACGCCAAATAAAATATTATAAAAAAACGGCTTGAAGCAAAACTCGGAAATAGTGGCGTGAGAAGTTGTTAACGACGGAGATTAATATCCACTATGGGATATGCGTAGACGGATGGGAGCAACTGTAATGAGCTCGGCTGTATAATAAATAACTATCAGAAAATATTTTTTTTATATCGAAAGATTCGAAATTTATATCTGCAAATAATAACTTTTAGTTTCCTCACTAAACGAGAAACAAATTCTGACAATCCATTTCACAACCTACGCTTTAAAACGCGTAGATCCCAAACTTAGCAAATTGCTCTTCTAGAACTCGACACGATAAAATGACCAAATTTTTAACCAAACAGTATAAAATCTTCTCAAAATTTGCCTAACAAGAAGGGCCGGGATATTCACAAAAATGTGAATAGGGGATATTTCTTTTTCGTAAAATAAATACTGACAAAATTTTTTGCAAAAGCTATTGTGTGAGAGGAAAGGTTCATTTTGCAGCAGTTCCCTTCAAGATTTATTTTATCAGGTACAAGTAAATTTCGTAGTTTGATAGACAGACATTAATGTTACGAAATAATTCGAGTTGAAATTACTCGAATTGTACATTTCCCAGCGCCCAGATTTCCGATCAAATTGGTACCATTTGGATCGAAATTGAAAGAACCGCCGCCACCACCGCCCATGTTCCTCAAAAAGCCGCCACTTCCTCCTGTGTATCCTCCACCACCACCAATATCGACCATTCCTCCACCACCAAAACCACCGTTCCCTTGACCAAAATCTTCATTTAATATTCCTCCTCTTAGACCATCTTTGAAGCACTTTGGGACAGAGTATCAAATGGAACGGAACAAAACGGAACGGGTTCTCGCGGAATGGAACGGAACGAGACCCCGTTCCTTCGAAATCCGGCGTTCCGTTTTTATTTTTCAAAATTTAAATTTCTATAAATACTAGTATTTCTATATTTTTAAATATTATAAGATAAAAAAAAATCTTCTCAGATTTTTTTCCCAAAATGGCTAAAACTGACGAAAAATCGTGTTTTTCGGTATTTTTTTTTCAATTGATAATTATTTTGAAAATTTGAAACACGTACGAGCTAGTAATAAGGTGTTTTAGCCCTGAGACTGGAATAACTTATACAAGAAAAATTAAGTTATGTTTGCATGCGAAAAAGAAGTAATCTTGATTTTCCTAGGTCGAGCTTGAGTGATATTCACAATAATATTATTAGTTGGCCTCACGAGCAAATATTGAGCACCCGATAAAAAGGTCCCATGAACTTGAAAATAACGTATTCAAGGTAGTTTTTGACGCTTGATATTTTGGTCAACAATTTCGTGACTCTGACCATTCGGTGGCGCTGTGAAAGGTGGTGAAAACTCGTTTTTTAACAAAAAGCAAAATGTGCATCTGATTTCGCAATGCTCACTCACTTTTTTAAGTAAAGCGTAAAATTTTGTTCAAAGTTGAAATTTAAAATTTCATGGACGACCATGATCACGTGGTGTAGCAACGGAAATAGAGGTGTCCGAAAAGTCGAATGATTTCAATGATTGAGGGTGCTTAAAAGATGCGCAATCCTAGAAGCATTTCTATGATTTGGTGGTGTGAATTGTCAATTTTAGCATAAACAAAACTTTTTATTAATAATTTGAGGAACATGTCAATATATGAAATGAATGAAAGCCATCATTAGATAGAGAATGTTCTGGAGGTTTATTTTTGACTATTATTTCAGGAAATTCTTCAAAATTTTGCCGATCGCTGATTGGTTGAAAAATAAAAATGCTCAAAAGTCATTTTTGACCCCGGAAATCAAACCGCATGCTTGAATTAGACTAGAAAACATAATTTCAAAATGTGTTACAAATCAGAAAATGGTTGTTAAAGGTACTGAAAATGACGAAAATTGTCAATTTGAGGGGGTATGCGACTCTAATTTGACAATTTCTCGGTGAAATATACTGAAAACTAAGAGCTTATGTGAAAAACCAAAATGCTTATTTGTAGATCTATCTTTAATCTTGCGAAAAAGTGCATCACAAATTATTTTTGACCATCATACTAATTGGTACAGTATGTTTAAAATAAGACCCTTTCAAAACTGCAAAATCTATCTCTCACCAGACGGTATATCAAATTGAGCCCAAATTTTCACAGATCAAGTAACGGTAGTATGTCAATTTTTTAAGACAAGCTTTTTTTGATCAGGCGACTAAACAATTGTAGAACGCCAAATAACCGACGATTTTTCACAATTTCAGACTTCAAAATCTATCTCCTTGAAGGATATATTTGCAAAATGGCTCAAATTAATATCAAGTATTCTCCAGAACATTTGTAAGAGATAAGGACACGTATCACTACCCGTCGTGGTTTAAAAAGCGGAATTTTTAATTTTGTTGAAAAAAGTGCCAAAATTGGCAAAAGGCCGATGAAGGGGTATTTTTTAATTGTGTTGAAAAATAAGCCCCAAATCGGCCGAAGGCCGATAAAGGGGGATTTTATATTTACTATTTAATTTTGTTGAAAATGAGCCTTAAATCGGCCGGAGGCCAATAAAAAGAGATTTCATATTTTTACATAATTTTGTTGAAAAATGAGCCCCCAATCGGCCGAAGGCCGATCAAGGGGGATTTTGTATTTTTTATTAACTTTTGTTGAATAAGGAGCCCCAAATCGGCCGAAGGCCAATAAAGGGTTATTTTATATTTTTTATTTTCTTCTGTTGAAAAATGAGCCCCAAATCGGCCGAAGGTTTTTATCGGCCTTCGGCAGATTGTGGGCTCAGTTTTCAACAAAATTAAATGCGAAATATAATATCCTCCTTTATCGGCCTGCGGCCGATTGGGGGCTTATTTTTCAACTAAAGAATATTAAAAATTTATAAACCCCCTTTATCGGCCTTTGGCCGATTTGGGGCTCATTTTTGAACAAATTAAATACAAAATATGAAATCTCCTTTTATCGGCCTTCGGTCAGTTGAGGCTCAGTTTTCAACAAAATTAAATGCGAAATATAATATGAAAATAATTTGTGATGCCTTTTTCTGCAACGATTAAGGATAGATCTACAATAAGCATTTTAGGTTTTTTTTCATGAGCTCTTACTTTTTAGTATAGTTAAGAGAAATTTCGTCATTTTGAGTACCGTTGACAATTATTCTCTGATTTGTAATAAAATTTAAAAAATTAGTTTTCTAAGTCTAGATCAAATCAGTGCGTTTTCATTTCCGGAGGTCAAAAAGTACTTTGAGCTTTTTTATTTTCAATCATTCAGCGGTCGACAACATTTTTTCCAAAATTTTTTCTGAAAAATAGATAAAATTAACCCCCAGAAAATTCGCTTTCTGATAGTGGCCTTCATTTATTTCTCATATTGACATGTTTCTCAAATTCTCAATAAAAAGTTTTGTTTATGCTAAAAATTGACAATTTTTGTCATTTTGGATTATCCTTAACCACCATTATCGATTTTTAAAAAAATTCAAAATAATTTTTTTCTGTCTAGTTTGATCATGCGGCTTCATTTTCGGGGTCAAAACTGATTTTTGAGCATTTTTATTTTCCAACCAATCAGCGATAGCAAATTTTAAAAATTTCTCTGAAAAATAAATTTAAAGAATTTCCAAAAATTTCCTTTCTAAGGTTACTTCAATATCTTATCATAATGAGCTTTCCTGCTAAATACCGTGGTGTTGTCACACACCAAATATGGAATCGCCTCTAACACTACCTGTGGTCATCTGAGCCTCATAGTTGCTAATACCGTTTCCACAAAGTTGTGCCTTTTGCATCTTTTAAGCACCCTAATTCAATGATTTGAAAATAATTTCGAAGTTTTCGGGCACCCCTCATTCCCGTTGTTTCACAGTGATCATGTTCCTCCCATTAAAATTTGAGATTTCAATCTTGGAGGCAGAATTTTACGTTCTACCCAAAAAATGAGTTAGCATTAAAAAAAAGATGTACATTTAGCTTTTTATAAATAAACTTTGACCACTAAACGCGCACCAGTTGATTGCACCAACAAATATTTTTGACAAAAATTTTTCGGCGTGAAAACTGCTCAGTGTCCTATAGTTTTCAGGTTTATAGGATCTTTTTTAATAGGTATCGCTTGATTTTTGTCGGAGGCTACGTCACTATTCGAATGCCTTAATTTTTGTTCCGCATGGCGAAGCGAAAGGATTTTTTCTTCTTGTCAATAAATTATAGTTTAACAACACTTAGAAAAATCAGACTCGTACGTGTTTTCAGAAATTTCAAAAAAATATTATTTGTCGAAAAAAATGCCGATTTTTGAAGCCCCAAATATGCTGTTTTGGGAAAACAGTCTAAAATAAAACAAAAGTGTTTTTAGACCAATTTAAATTCCGGAATTCATTTACGTGTCAAAAATACTTTAAAGCAACTTTTATTATCAGCAAAATGAGAAAAAAATAATCTCCGTCAAAAATTTGTACACAGGAAATGGCTCCTAGGATTTTTCTCAAAATTGCGCTATTTAAGAAATGCTTTATTTGTCACGCCGGTTCACCCATCCTATACATGATGTACCGTACATCCTATTAGTTATATCCTATATTTCATAATTTTCGAATAAATTCAATGAAATAGCTTATAAATAATTAACCATAATGGAACGTTCGGAACGCGAATGACGCGTAACGAAGGTCCGCAGAACGAACGGAACGCGGAACAAATAAAAAATAAACGTACGCGTTCCATTGATACTCTGCTTGTTACAATCACCAACCATCGCCGTATTCAAATGCTCTAGAAGGGCTGACATTAAATCCACGCTCACAGTATAACCATCTATCCAAATACATTCACCACAGGCTCCCGATACTTTTGTTGATATTTTTGTACTAAAGAATTTCCCTCGCAAATTGATCAGTTCTTACCATTTGCCACATGGAGGAATAACCTTCTGGTTCTTATGTCTCGTCTGTACCGCAGCACACCGGCAACAAGAGTGGTTTCAAAAATACCATTTTTTTCATTTTTGTTTTTTTTTTTTTTTTTCTTGTTTTTTTTTTTTTTTTTTTTTTTTTTTTTTTTTGCAATAAATGTCTCCACCATTTCCAGCATATTTATGTAGTCCTTGTTGTCCTATGCTAGGGTTCGGACCGGCGAAAAATTTGGTTTAAACGTTGATTAATTTGAATAAGTAATTACCAAAATCGATCTTTTGATTTGAAAAAATTTTCCATCTTGAAATTTTTTATAAATAAAATGTATGGGTAAATGCGGGTCTGCAAATCTATTATGAATTATAAAAAATCTTATTCGATAGCTCTATTTTTTGAGTTTCATCAAAATTCGCGTTTTCAAAGAAATATTAATAAAATATCATTAAATTGACAAAAATGAATTTTCTGTGAAAAACGATTTGAAAAGTATATTGAAAAAGCATGCATCCTTTTATGAAGGAAAATCAGCCTTTTATTATTTGTTATGTAATTCAACAGCTACTTTTCATATAAACTAACAGGTGCGAGAGTATACTGTGATAAAAAGAAATGAACACAAATTCCATACCAACGTTTGTGAGCATTTAATTCGCGTTAATAGTTTCGTTTTATAAGAATTTTTTTAATTTATCATTATAATAGTGGCCGATATTTTGTTAATATCCCGGCCCTACTACTTAACAACACCATCGTTTCCAATCAGGGCCGGGATATTAACAAAAGTGTGCAATACGAAGCCTAATATAAGAGATATTTTGCAATGTTTACGAAATTTCTGTTATTTCATTTTTACGAATCACCTGAAGGTTAACTCATTATCTCTGCCCAACTTTGGTCGCGTTATGTTTCCGTGTTTTTTGAAGTTCAACATTATTCGTATATTACGCTACTCGAGTTTTAGCTGCTTGGGCAAAAATTGTGCATTTTTAAAACTCGTTTTCGTAATATGCGTTACGAATTTGAAAAAACATTTTGGATTTATAACAAAATTATGAAAAGTGTTTACAGACAATATTTTTTTTTCATTTTCACATTTGATCATTTTAATCACAAGTTACAGACTGTTAAAAAGTGGTTACAAATACCCAGCAATTAACATTAAGAACCTCCTTAAACCCCTTTTGCTGAATCTGAGATGTACGGGCTGAAAAGCGGCCTCAAGAGTGGCTAAGAGGGGTCTTAGGAGTGTTAGGATTGGCTCCCTGAGCCGGCACATCTCAGATTCAGCAAAAGGAGTTAAAATAATATATGGTAGATCTATCCTTGATCTACTAAAATAATTTACTAGAATAATTTTCGGCCGACTCTGGTCACCACCATGCGGCGAGTTCTAGAGCGAATTTTAAAATTACTCCTAGAGCTCGCATACGATCTCACTCAAACTTGGCATCAACCACGGAAACAGTTATGGTTGTTATTTGATGAAGCGGATTTTTTAATTTCGTACTAGTTTTTTCTAGACTGCGACAAAACCGTCTAATTTCAAGGTTTTTACTCTTCAAAGTACTACTCCTCATAGGTTACATTTTAGAATGCAGCATTAATTTGGGAAAAAGATGGAGAAATATGTTTTTGTTATTTTGATGAAGCCGAATTTTGAAATGTTTTGTTGAATTCTAGAAAATCGCATTTTAGTAAACCAGAAGTGAAAACTCGAAGATAAAAGTCGTCGGATTTAGTCGAAAGAACCATCAAATTTAAGCGTGGGTGATGCCGAGAAGAAAATCTGCTTACAGCTTTTTGATATTTTGAGTTTTTACTCAGAAAAATTCTCAAAAAATGAAAATTTCGAACTTTTTTTTGAATTTTTGTATTTTTCAATAAGTTGATGCTTTCTGAGTGTTCTCAGCAATTTCGTGCTATTTTTACACCCCAAGGTACTCTAAAAAGAGTACGACCGCTACTCCCTTGACAATATAAATATAGACCAAAAACTCACATTTTGAAACCTANATTTTTTTTGTTATGTGGAATATGTTTTTCACCACTGATTTAACTTATAATATATTTTTATTCATTTTGTATATTAATTTCGAATTATTCATTCATCATCAGTACGTAGTATAATAGTTAAAAAACAGATACAAAAAATATGCAGTCGAAAATATGTTCTAGAAAAAAAGTTGAAAACAGGTGTTTTTAGCACAAAATGGGCGACCTTTTTTATGTCTGTAAAAATAGCCCATTTTGAGAAACAAAACAATTGATGGAAAAGTGTTTTCAGAAGAATCTGAAAAAAGATCATAAAAAAGGTCGCCCATTTTGTGCTAAAAACACATGTTTTCAACTTTTTTTCTAGAACATATTTTCGACTGCATATTTTTTGTATCTGTTTTTTAACTATTATACTACGTACTGATGATGAATGAATAATTCGAAATTAATATACAAAATGAATAAAAATATATTATAAGATACTTCTCGCTGCAACAAAGTTGTAAAAAAGGATTTAACTTAGGTAGTTTTTTTTTATGTCAACCAACCCTAGTCATGCAGATTACGGGAAAACCATAGGCGATATCAACAAACGTTTTTTTCGCATTGAACTGCCAACTAAAAATCTAAATGGAGAAATTTCATTAAGTTGATTTGACATCCGGTTAACCGGATATAAACCGGAATGTATTTTTTTGGTAGGTTCGAATCTCAATGGGCCCAAGAATTTTTTTCTTTAAATCAGTCGGAAAGTTAAATTTTAATGTTTGTTCATTCTTATATCACGATTGTCTACACATTAACTGCTTGAACTATATTTTTGATGAATTCCTGGAAGAAAAAAACGAGTTTCGATTTTTTTTCTCAAATTTTATGCTGAAAATACCTATATAATAAATCTCCGGTTACCGGTTAACCGGTAGTCCGATGAAAAAGAAACCATTTCTCCATTTAGCTTTTTTAGTTGACAGTTGAATGCGAAAAAACGTTTCTCGATATCGCCTATAGTTTTCCTGTAATCGTCATGACTAGGATGGGGTCACCTAAAAAAAAACTACCTTAGGAGTCTTTTTAGTATAACTATCGGTTTTACTTTGACCCCCGGTGCTCCCGGTCTGAACCCTACCTATGGCAATATGAATTTTTTTACCTTTTTTGAGTTCAATTTTTCCTTTAATAATCGCGCCCACAGCTCTGTTGTTTAACGAGCCGGCCCCCCTTGCTTCAATTTCATACACTGCGGTCTTTGGAATTTTAAATATTTGTATTCCTTGAGTTTCCATACTAATTTGCTGATTTCCTGGAGAATCTTTTTTATACTTTTCTAGACATTGTTTTAACGTAGGGCCATCTGGTCCTTTGCAATCAATCGTTGTGAATGTATATTTCGTGAAGGCTGTTTCCAGAAAATCTAAAATTTTGAAAATTTGAGCTTGAACCGTTCAAACAGTGACAGGAATTGATGATCGATCCAAATATCGAAGAAGTAACATTATACAGGAGTCTTTAACAAGGTTATCGGTTTCAATTTGGTTATTCATAATTAAGGTCGTACGATTTTAGATTTTATTTTACTGCAAAACTGTGATAAGACTTTTTCAAAAAATCCCTCGAATTTCAACAAAAGATTAATGATTTCGCTATCTTGAGAAGGACTCTAAATCATTATTAAGGGGGTGGTCAACGCAAATCTGGACAAAAATGTGTGATGAGGTTATTTTACTTAGAACGTTCGAAACTGCATAGTTTCTGCATTTGAAATCAATAAGTGGTATTTTAGAGTCTATCCTCGTAAGTACTATTCTAGAAAATAGTCTTTTTTTTGGAAATTTGATTTTGAGGTTTAATTTTCATCGCAGAAATATCAAAATTAAATTTTCTGAAACTGCATTGAATTCTGCGTCTGATAAGTTATAAAAATTTAATTTTGAATAAATATTAAGAAAAAAATATTTTTTTTCGACTAAAATTTAATTTTCACATGTGACTTCCACCTCTCTGGAGGAGAACTAAGAAGTTAAATCAGAATTCTGTGAGATCAGTGGTTTGAACGACTGTTTGGCCTTTGCGATGATATTGATAGAAAAATGAATTTTCAAAATTAAGGTCTCAGTTAGGTTTTGTAAACCCATGATTTTCAGGCCAAAATAACCGTTTTTTCTTAATTTCGAGCGCTATGAATTTTTTCAGCGATCAGGGATGTTGATATTATCAAATCTAGTTAAGCCCTCTTTAATCAAGAATTTAAACAAAAATATTTCACCGAGACTTGCCCAATTGGTAAGTCGACCCATCCACCACGTAAAATTTCATAAATTAAACTCATGAAAATAAATATTTCTTTCGATGTGCTAAAATTTCGGTTTTTTTTGTCTTTTTTCTGAAATTTTAATTTTCGATTTTGACGTAGAAATCATATAAAATAAATTATATAAATTTTCGAT
>SCLH01000755.1:54469-67640 GCA_004367855.1 Oikopleura vanhoeffeni | reverse complement strand
TTTGTTCTGAGTCTCCGTGAAAATTGATCACTAAGGGTATTTTGTTTTTGATCTCTGTCATACTCGGGCATTTCAGTTAGAAAGCCGATTTCAATGTTCTAGAAAAATATCCAAACTAATTGTAGTTTTTTTTAATTGCAAAACGATTCCCGAGTGCTGGCCATTGGTCAGATTGCAATGAAAAAATACAGAATTGCCCGACCGTAAGGTTCGAAAATAACTACTGCACCCAATCCCTTTAAGGAGTACTGTCGCATTTAAGGCCAAAAACAGGGTTTTCAGCGTCGCCTCTGAAGTACTAGAACAGCCACGAACTATGTATTTCAGGTTTAGGGATAATGGAACATGAATCTTACACAAAATAAATTCAAAATATATATATTCCTATATCGGCCTTCGGCCGACTTTGGGGCTCATTTTCATTTAAATAAATTCAACTATAATTTCTTCCTTTATCGGGCCTTCGGTCGATTGGGGTCATTTCACAACAAAATTAAATTCAAATTAATTTTCCCCTTTATCGGTCTTCGGCGATTTGGGACTCATTTTTCAACAAGAATTAAATTTAAATAAAACTTGCCCTTTTATCGGCCTCGGCGAATTCGGACCATTTTTCAAAAAATCAAATCCAAGAATATATTATCTCTACTCATATTGGTTTCGGCCGATTTGGGCTCATTTATCAGAACAAAATACCGAATTTCTTCCTTTATCGGCCCTTCGGCGATTTGGCCTCATTCACAACAAAATTAATTCAAAATATATATTTTTCTTTTCGGCCTTCGGCCTTTGGGGCTCATTTTTGCATTAAATTAAATTCAAAAAAACCTTCTTAATCGGCTTCGGCCGATTTGGGAGCTTTATTTTCACAACAAAATTAATTTAAATAATATTATCTCACCTATATCGGTCTTTGGCGATTTCGGACTATTTTTCAACAAAGTTAAATTCATCAATTCTGCCCCTTTAGCGGCACTCACCAATTTGGGGGCTCAATTTCTCAAAAAAAATTCACGAAAATATAATATCACCCTATTATCGGGCCTTGGCCATTTGGGGGCTCATTTTGCCAACAAAATTAAATTAAAATAATTGCCTCTTTATCGGCCTTCGGCGATTGGGGCTCATTTTCGAAAAAAATTAAATTTTAAATATAATATTCTCCTATATCGGCCTTCGGCGATTTTAGGGCTCATTTTTAACAAAATTAAAATTGCGAAATTGAAATATCTCCTTTCACCAGCCTTCGGATAATTTATTTCTCTTTTGTAAAAATGGCTTGAAACGCCCGCAAAAAAACATTTTTTCGTCGAAATGTTTTTGTAACCACATTTCCGAAAGTACGTTTCGAAAAATTTGCATGCTTTTTAAATTTCAAAAAAGAATTTCTACTCTCGCACTACCCGACCGGGTGTCTCAATTAAAATGTAAGGCAGCATTACGCACACCTACGGTGAGAAAAATAAGTTCCAGGACCTCCAGAACGTGTTTTGAGAATAAAACTTTCGGCAATGGTTGGGCATCCCCTTGTAATTCTCATATGCGAGGAACAACCATAAACGCGATCTCAAAGTTGGAGTTTTGTTTATTTTGGTGGCTGCTCTGCGCTTAAATTTTTCGCATCAAACACGTGTTGCTCTGCTTCTGTTCTACCCTGATTTTTCAAAGGTTTGCTGCTCTGCTGTACTCTGATATTTAAAAAGTCAGCTCTGGTCTGCTCGTAAAAAAGTAGACAGAGCGGTTTAGAGCAGAGCAGAGCAAACTCTGCCGATTTCCTCCGTGGTACAGTACTTAGTACAGCTGCCCTTACCTACTTTTTAAATTATCAGTGGCTTCCAAAACTGAAATGTTGTTTACTTAAGTAAACTGTATTTGTTAATATCGAAAAAACGCAAAATTTTCTAAACCTCTTAAACCTAAAAGTTTTACAAAATTATTTTATTTCACACAATATAATTTGTGTTATTATGAAACATTTCTTATTTACTGCATTGTTATGTGCATTTTCATATTCGATGAGTTTTTTTTTAATTTTAAATTTATATTTTTTATAAGCATCGTCCTTAGGACATATTTAATTTTATCCGCATGAAAAGTTTTCAAGCAATATATTTGCCCAATATTGTCTTGTAGACGAAAATCAAACATAAATTTATTTGACAGCCTAGAGTATTACAAATCCAGCAAACCCATTCCATGTTTAATTGTTAATATGCTCCAACAAAATGTATTTGTTTGCTTTCCTAGAATGTCGGAAATTCCAAATAAATTTGTGAGTAAATGTGAGGACTTAACGTGTTTTTAATGGATCCGGGTACATATTTTTCAAAGCGTTCCTTAAAAGAGAAGACACAGTTAATAATACTGTTTTATTAATGCCTGTATACACATTTTTGCCCAATATTTGCGTTTACCACCACTCAAGAAGCACGTTGAAATATTGTGTTGACAACTGTTTCAAATTTAACATAAAAAATTACAATCGCTACGTACAAAAGATTGGCATCGGATCGGGAATCGGACTCGTTCGCCTTTTTGAAAAAAAAATGGATCGGATTCGGGATCCGGATCAGGTCGCCTGGTTGAAAAGACTTGGATCGGATCGGGATCGGATCCGGTCGCCTTTTGAAAAATTGGATCGGATCGGGATCGGATCGGCAAACCGATCGATCCGTCCGATCCATCCGATTCCATTCCGCATCAATTGTGCCCGACCCTGGCACGTAGAACAACAAAAGTTAAAATGTTCTGTAAACACTCTGCCTGGTTGAACCATTAACTTGTAGTTCTTTCATAAGATCTGCATGCATAATTATCAAGAAATTTAGTGTCAGTCTATCGCTCAAATATTTTTGTGATTTTTTGAAGTCGTTAACAATTGTTGTAGGAAAGTTGTTAAGAATGTTTGTGCTCACAATTTTTCATTTTGCAAGCTAAATTCCATTTAGATAGATTTTTACTGTTGAAACAGTGCTTTTTGCTAGGCCATTTAAATGAACGTCATGACGTGAGCAAAAAAATTCTGTAATAACAAAAATTATAATTATTGAAATTTTTCTGTTGTTAATAACTGATAAGTCCGAAAATTCAGCGGTTTTCGATGAAAAGCAATAAAGGAATTATAGAACTAAGCATCATTATGCTTCAAAACTATAGAAATCGTGTCGTCAAAAATCTAAGGGGTGATTAGAAAAAATTCAATGTTTTGACAGCATTTCGAAATAAGACATTCACATATTTGAATAATTGCTCACATCAAATATGAATATGAGAACTTTCCACTGATAAAGTTAAAAAATAATCTCATGAAATAATTTTGAACTTCGGCCAAAATTCGTCCAAAACTTTTTAATTTCAGAATTCAATCGGATCAGTTTCAATTCCATTATTGGTAAGTTTACGGTAAAATCGGAACGGCAAACAAACTTTGCTAAACATTTATTATTGATGTTCAATTTAGCCCTTGAAAAAATATTCGATTCGGTACTAAAAATTTTCTGAAAAGTTTAAAATGAAAAACCGCTTTTGAAAATTGCCTATGTTTTAGGGAGTACCTGACGGGACCTTATATTCCTTTATTATACTTTGGCTTAGAAATGCTAGCCACAACGTTAAAATCAACGTTTAAAAGGAGTTGTGGCTAACGCATTCTCAGCAAGTGTAATTTAACAGGTATCTCGACACTTCAGGCATGTTAGAGAGCTATTTTAACCTATTCTCAATTGTTTATCGTTTCATTCAAAAGAATTCGATTATATCTTCCCTGTTACAGGCTGTAACTTCTAAAGTTTTACCTCGGTCACGCATAATTCTTCTATGCAATGAGTTCACTTTAAGGGGTACTCAACGGTTTTTAAGATTTTTAGATCGGGGCTCAGAAGGAAACGAAGCAAGTTATCAAAATTCTGAAACTCTCGAATGAATATCTATCCGTTTTGCTCCGACCAAAAGTAAGAAAAAACATGTTGAGCACACAGCACCAAGTGGGAGTAGAGTTCTTAGAACACTGATTTTGACTTCACATGTCTTTATCTCCGGGAAACGGCTCAATGGAAATTGCATGAAAGTTTGTAAGAAAGAACGGTTTCTACTACGTCGACATTAGGTTGCGAAAATTTTTTGCAGAGAATTTCGATCGACGTGCTTCTAGATGTATGAAAAAACCGTAATTTTAGGGTAATTTCTAGAAGTTTTTAGCTTAATTTTCTCAAAAAAACGAATCGGTCGATTTTTGTTTTCAAAGATTACGGTATTCTTCGGAGAAAACATGTCTTCTCAATCTCAGTGGCAAATTTTTTTTTTGAACACTCGCTCCTATTTCTAGGGAAAATTGCAGATTAGTTCAGCCGGAAGTCAATTTCATGATTCTCTAAAAAAAAATTTGGTTTACGTCAGGTTTGAAATTTTTGCATCCTTTTTCTAGAATCAAATAAACGTGAAATTTCACAACTAAAACGAATTTTTCTCCAAAACACGATTCTGGTCTCGACTTTTTTTTTAATTTGATATATAATTCGTAGACGCATTGTGCTTCTCAATTCTACTGGATTTTTGTTTAATATTGCTACCTATTAATAGGACAAATGCATTTGGTTCCACCGAAGTCATTTGTGGAGGTTTCTAAATTTATTTTCATCGAGTTTACGAAAGGGGTTTTTTAACCCTCAATTGAAAGCTTACCTGCAAACTGAAGTAAAAAAGGCCACTCGACTTTTACTTATTTTTAGATTTTTCATTAAACTTAAGGTTATGTATTTTTCTTCAAAAAATCTTTATAAAAAATCTGAAAAACTCGGAAAGTTTGAGACAAATCTCGAATTTTTTATGCTAAGAGCCAAAAATGCATCTTTGTAGCCTTCCTTGAGATTTGAGATGCAGTAAGTTATGTCCCTAACCTGATTAAAAACCGCTTGAGTACCCCTTGAATTCTATCTTTGAAATTTTCGTGAAACGGCGTTTGCTTACAAAATAATTGAAAAATTTAAATTTTGACCGAAAAAATAACTCATAAATTCGCAAATTTCAGTTTTTATAACTATTTTCCAAATAATATTAAAGGAAAACTCGTGATTAAGAATCGGATCTGACTATTTTTTTAGTTCATTTTTAAAGTTTAGCGATAATCGTTAAAAATATTTTATTTTTGTATTCTTCCAAAAAAATGTATGGAACTGAGCAAAAAACATATTTTTGCCGATTTTGAGTAACTAAGCCCTCGTAATCTCACTAAAACGGCATCGAAAAAATTCTCAATAATCCTCCGAATATGTTCGGTTCTCTAAAAAGCGCTTTCAGGAAATTTTGTTCTTTGACTTCAGATGTTCGAATTTAAATTCTTTCTTCAACGATTACGGACAAATAGATATTATTATCAAAATTTCCCTCGATATTCTCCTTGTATTTTTTTAAAATTTATTTATTTCTCGTACGAATAAACAAAATCTGTTATCGCCTCCGGCCAATTTAAAATTTATTCAAAAACTGCGAAATCGACTTTTATTACCATCAAAATACCGGTACGATTAAACAAAAAACTTGTTGGCTACTTTTTTTGACGAATTAAGACAAAAATTCTCCTGCGGTCCCAACTATGGAACTCACGACTGTATATTCAGCTCGCAGAGACGTTTAACAATCACTAAATGGCTCGTCTTTTTGTCGAAACTTGTTCTTTCGAAAAAAATCAAAAGTCTCAAGATCAACGTTCATGCACCACCCTTTAAACAAAGGCAATTTCGAAAACCGTGTTTCAAATTTTACAAGCAGTAGCTGGCAACCTGTTCAAGACATGTTTTTTTTTTACTGAGCATCATATTTTGTCCAATTTAATTAAAGCCAAAAATTTAAAAAAGTTTTAAACAAAAAAAGTTTGGCCATTCCCCTTAGTCTAGACACATAACTTTTTGACGAATTCGACGTAAATTTGTCTGATACGGTATTTTGTGGTATTTTTCTTGTTGTTTATAATTTACGAGATCAAAGTTTTTGAATTCACATCAAGCTTGCGGACTTATTCAAAATGACTTTTAAATCGTATTTCCTCTTCGCAGCAAATAACTGAGGAGATTAAATAATTAAATTGACTCAAATCTAAAGATCAAAACATTTCCCTTAACCTAACTGTTGTGAAAGAACTAGAAGATTCTCTTGAATTAGACTTTTTCAAGGGTCTGAAACCAATTTTGAAAAAGACTTGAAGACAGGTTAAGGTTTAATTCTGAATTATATGGGCAAACTCACGTTATTTTTTGGAATTCAAACTTAACTTTTCTTAATTTCCCCATTTTTGAGATATATCATATAGTTAGTAAATTACTGTAAATCTTTGTGCTAATGTCGTTGTCCGTACCTAAATTTATTTCCCCGTCGCCATCTTTATCAAGTACAATCCAGATGCATTAAGTTCGTTCTGTCATCGGGAATTACCCGCCATCTGGATGTCCAGTTTGAATTCGCTCGATGGATAAGTATCATTTTAAGTTAAGAATGTGATTAAGGCGTTATTTGATAGAGGATTAATTTACCAAATTACGGGCGTTAATATAAGGCTGAAAAACTTGTTTTGGCGCTGCAGTTTTTTAAAAATGAATTATTGATTTTCAAATAAAGGCCCGATCGTTCTTGATTTTGAAGAATCGGAATTAAAACTGCCCGAACTTGGTACTGATGATTCTGTTAACCTCTCATCTGTAAAACCACAGATTTTCCAAAAAAAATAAACGACCTATTTGGTAGTCTTTACTTCAAAACCTGAAAAGGGGTATTCAAAAACAATTTAAGGGTGAGAAGTAGTCTTCTTATCAATAATTTTCGAAGTTTTCTCTTTTTTTCTTAATTGTTTCAATATTTCCAATTCTATTTACTCTTATCTATTTTTAACGCTTACGAAGGTGTTTCATAGATATTTTGATGATATATCCTGTAGTGTTTTCAGCGGAGTTTGGCAATATTTCTCCGAAATTGTCCTCTATAGGGGTGTTCTGAGTAATATTTGGAATATTTAAGTCCCTTTTTCTTTAATTGGATGACGTTGGAATTAGAAACCTTCACGAAATTTTTCCAAGTTGACTATTCAAAGCATTTATTATCAATGCCTACATTTTTCACTGAAAATCAAACGAAACAAAATTCAACCTGAGATCTCATAGCTTCCGTCGAGTGTCAGTTTATTGAAAAGTCACTCAATTCTCATTTTGCTTGATCCATATAAGTTTTAGCATCGTCATAGGGTCCGATTCTAGGCTTTTTCTTTTGCTTTTTGAACCAACTTCCCCCAGTTGATTTTAAATTAGGAAAACGTTTCATAAGTTTGAGTGTCCTGTAAGATTCTTTTTCACGACTTATATGCCGAAAGTCTAAGACTTCAAGAGAAGTTCTGTGATTCAGATATCGCTTTTCCAATAGCTCACAACAACCGTCGCCAAGAATGGATTGTCTGGTTTTACATTCAAATCTTCAGCGTTTGGTTTACCTACAAATACATTTTGATTCATATCGTCAGATTTAATGCTACTGTGATTTCTGTCTATAAGGACAGTGACGATTTTCTGGAAATTGTTATTAGCAATTTTTTTCTGAATTGACCCAAGCTTATTTTCCTCAGAGTGTCCTTATCAATATCATGCCTCTATACAAATTACTGTTTTTCATCAAATTTATGCTTTATCTGTATCCTTTAATCATCATTCCCTGTCAGCTTAATTTCAAAAGCCTTTTGATGTCCTAGAAAATTTGTCGAGCTTTGTAGATTTGTGAGGTGCGGAACATGCTCTTGATGAAAAGACGCGCTCCACTAACAAAGCAACTTTATTACCGTTCTGAAAATACTTGATATAATCCCTCCGCGTTAAGTTGAAAGCTAAGACTTCAGAGAATAACATTATCGTAATATAAGAGTGCTTTGCATAAAGCCTATTATTGATAGGTCATAGGATTCTTGTTTATTAAAATATTTATTACAACGATAACTTCCAAATATTCTAAATTGTAAATTGCTATTAATTTGATTAGAGGCTTCATTTTGCGTCTTAAGGGGGTGTGCGTCGCATTTTAAGATTTTATAATAGGCAATTGTCGCAAAGTTACAAATCGTCGACCAACTTTTACGCTCTTTGATATATTTAAAGAAAATGCTTTGCATCACTAAAAAACATCCAAAATAAACCGGAGGCTCGTCCAATCGAGAAACGTGACGCACAAAAGTGACTGAATTATTTTTTCAAAAATGGTATCGCCTCCCATGGTTTTAAGCTTCAACATGATTCATGTTAATTATCGACAAAACGTGGGCCATCCGCCAAGGTGGTTTTGGAGAAATACTTGATTTGCCTTCAGAATCACCAACAAACTGTATTGTTTTGCTGGTTAAACATTGGGTCCAAATACTGTTTCGGTGATTCTAGAGCGCAATCAGAAGATTTCCAAAAACTCACCTTGGCGGTGCTCACGTTCTGTCCGGTTAATTGAAGAAAACATGATGCATGATTGAACCTTGAAAAGCTCAGGAGTGAGGCTATTAAAAAACCCTAAATGCGACCGACCACCCTCTAAATGGCGATAAATATAAATTCCGATATTTATTTAAGGATTTGTAAATTTGGTTTGGACCTTCAGCGCGCGCCCTAATTAGCTAACCAGGCATCACAGAGAAGCGAGACCACCACCAATCGATTTCCTTTGTCTGATTTAGTTATTCTGAGTTTACTTTTTTTTAGCAGACCGGACCCCCTTAAGGAGGGTAGCAGCGATGTGGCAGATTGGTACATTTTTTCTGAGTGATATATGTGAAAGAAAAAAATGTGAAAATTTATTTTTTTAATTTTTATCTTTAATAAAAGTGTCCATTCTTGCAAACGTTTATATTTTGAATTTCTCAACATAAATAAGTATCTGTTAAAATATCAAAAGCAACTTTTCATTGGAACTCCATTTCCAACTTAACCCGATGTAAGAATTTTTTTTGAAGACGATATTTATAAATTTTAGAGATTTTTGGGTGTAATGCCCTAAAAAGTGGGTTAATTATTTAGCACATTAAAAAATTTCCTCCATCAGAAAGTTTTTTTCTATAAAAATTAGAGAAAAACAGCTTTTTAGGAATAAAAATTGACCTTTAATCGCGTTTAAATATCAAAAATGTCCTGACTTTCAAAAGAAAAGACGCCTATCACACCCGAAATTTTATCGAAATTTTTTTGCAAAAATAAAATTTTATTAAATTGCGTGTCAAATGGCACAAACCGGTGTCACAAGCAAGTGTTGTAAATTTCATCAGTAGTTCAGAAACGATATTCGCTTGACCTTTCCATCGGTTAAAATACGGAATCCAGAAATTTCACAAGTGATTCTGTTTGATTTTTTAAGGAGAATTAAAAAAACTACTAATAAAAAATTTTGGACTTGATTTGCATAAAATTTTCATAATATCTCTAAAAAAGTCGACAAAAATGACAAATAAACATTTTATGATTTTTCAAACAGTAGTCAGAAAATATGTAAAAATGCAGGAAAAAAGTTAAACTGTTTTTTTTTTTCTTTTTAATTCGCAGATTTCAAAAAAAAATCAGAAAAAATTTTGAACAAAAATGCCTAAAATTTTTTAATGCTTCGAATTTTTTTGATAATTTCACGAATTCAAAAATAAAAGATTGAACTCAAATCTTTCCTTAAATAGATAAAAAAATAATTTTAAGGAGCTGATACACATTTATTCCGGTTCAGATAACGATAATAAGCACAAAAAAATAAAGCAACTAATTATTTTCGTAAATTAAATTGCCGCCAGTCTGCCACATTGCTGCTACCCCCGTAAGCATTTTGGTACATACATTTGTTTAAAAAGCACTTTTTTCGCAACAAAAATATGAAGATATTTTTGTTGGCTCTTCCCCATATTGTTACGAAATAGAGGTGTTTTAGAGTAATTTTCGGGAAAATCTAAAAATGAAGGTTTCGGCCATATTATCCTCGAATTGTCCTTATAGACGCAAACCACAGTTAAAGAGTGGTTTATTCACAGTCTTAAGAATTTTTTAAAAGTTACCTTAGCAATTTTTTTCAGCTTCTTTTAGAGCTGAGAATTTCAATACAAAATTTTCGACCAACACAACGCGTTGCAACGTATAATGTCGCTTATCAAAAAAATTGTACTTTGATAATTATTTTTGAAGGTTTTGTGTAGAAAATATTGCTTTTTATGTAAATTTTGTTTATTTGTAAATGTGCTTTTCTCAAAAAATTAATCAATTACTGCAAAATTACCGTTTATCTAAATCAACAGTAGTTCTGGTACTTTTTGAAAGTTTCATATATAATATATCAAATAAATTTTAATTATGTATATCCCTTTATCACCTTTTGCATGATCTAAGAGATGTGGGTTGAGGGAGCCAATCCTAACACTCCTAAGACCCCTTCTAGCCACTCATGAGGCCGCTTTCTCTTCTTTTCAGCCCACATCTCTCAGATCATGCAAAAGGTGATAAAGGGATATCGAAGATTATGCCTGGAATTATTGCAAGTGCCTTGTTGTAGCATAACAATTTGCAAAAATTCCAGGCAAAGGCATATTCTTCGATATGAACTTTATTTTGGTGGTCAAGAAATTGTACCTAGGCATGATTGTGTGCGTTAAGGTAAATTCATGCGTTATAGTTCAAGCCATGACTACTTAGTATTATAAATTACAAGATATTAGCTTGTAATAAAAATAAACGCAAATATTTATGATTATTTAATAATTATATATGGGCGTATATTTTGCGTATACATATTTGTGGTTATTATGATTTCAAGAATATATCTTGCCATCAATAATAAAAACGTCATAGCTTGAACTTTAACACATTAATTGAACTATCAAAAATTTCATTGCCATAACATAGCTGCTATGTTTTACAATTCATATAAAACGTTTTTGAAAAATAATAAATCACATTTAAAAATCCATACCGAAAAGTAAATACAAAAATACGCTTCACTTTAACTGCATTGTAGTCAATTAAACTTTTTCCAGCGTTTGAGCTTATGGCAACTTCTTGAAATCGTTATCAATCGTTGATTTTCTACTCGTAACCTTCGCGATAAGGTCAATAAATGTCAAGTATTTAAATCTTGCATATATATTATTATGGTTATATAAAAAGAGGGGTTAATATTCACGGAAAATAATTCGAGAGAAATCAAGAAAAATGATCACAAACTTAGTTTATAAACAAAATATACGCAAAATATTCACTCAACATTTTGTTCAATCGACCTTTTCTCAAGTTAACGCGGAAGTTCCGTGGCGGAACCCAGGTTAGCATTTTCTGAACATTATTCAGAAAATTTCTTAAAGATCAAACCGGAAATGCAATTTGGAGCACCATATGCTAAAACTCACCTCTGATTTTGATGCAAAATTCAATATTTACGTTCCTCATTTTTTTTAACATTTATTCAATTGTTTAATAATTGTGAAAAAAATCAGAAACGTAAATGAAAAAAATTAGTTTTTATAATAATTTTCAACTCGAAAAAAAAATATTTTCGTTGCCTCATAAAAATTTCCAGATCGGCGATTAGGCCTCTACAGCGTAGCTTTATATCCCCTTAACACACTTTGGTTAGTTTTTGGTCCGAGTGTGTTAAAATCACCTATTCACGCACACACTCGGACCAAAAACTAACAAAAGTGTGTTAACCCCCTCACACCCTTTGACTATCTAAAGGCAGACTTTGATTGGTTAAAATTTTGATTAGCTGTAAGCACACTTTTTTGATCAGTGAAATCTCAGCTTCAATTTGTGGTACTTTGGTTCCGATGAGACGAAATTTTTTTTCGAACTTTTTATTTCCGGTTTACTTATAGTCATATTTCAGATTTCTAGGGGAAATTCAAAAATCAGAGACAAACATATGACGACACTATATTCATCTACCTGAGTCGAAAAAACGGTCTTTCTGAACATCCGTCTAGGAGAAGTATCACTTTGAAGACGAAAATTGTAAAATCGGCGTTCAAAGTGATTCTTGAAAATTCAAGAGCGAAATTCAAAAAATGCTCCACATATGGTAACCTCACTTCCCGTACTCTGTGTGAATTTTCAGACGCTTTGTATGTGGGGTCTAAAAGAAGATCGATTTTGAAAAAACCGTTTAGTGCTCTAGAATAGACTCACCACCTGGTGGTGTGATGTAACAAGGTTACTTTGAGTGTGTAATCGTAAGCGAAGGCTAGATCTACAAAGAGTATCCTCAAATTTTTTACAACTGCCCTAGATTTGATCTGAGGCGTGATTGAAAGGTACCAAAAAGCGACACCACCCCCCTTAAAGGGATATCCCTTAACCTCCTCACATCCAGAAACGAGAACTTCGCCTCACACCCAAAAGCCTATCTAAAGCAATACTTGAGCGCTTATCACGGGAAAACTGGGAAAGATATCAATTTACTTTTTGTCACTGATTGAGATCAAGGATAAAATTAAGTGAACAACACGTAACATTTTTAAATTTCGAAGTTTGTAAACTAGATAACTGCGAGAGAAAGAGATAGATTCACTCACCTTGTATTTTCTGAAAACCATACATTTTTTACAATGACATATAAGTTACAAATTTAGGAGTGAAACTTATCATTTATAGCAGGTCTCAATTTATATGTAATCTCGATCGCTTACAAAACAATTATTCATATCGCCGCGCGTCGAAATATATTCAGTAAAATGTGAAAAATATTGCTAATCAGCTGACAACTCAAAATCAGACCACCTTTATGTTCTATATTTGATCGATTTGTCGTTTGTCGGCTCTATTTGGGTTAAATTGCCGTTCAATCTTTCGAAAATAATTTTTTGAAAAATATCTTTTTTCATTTTTTGAGTTTCATAAAAATCACTTGTGAATAATATTCTTCGTATGAGACTGCAGATAAAATAAACTTATATCAAAAGATCCTCAAATACTTTTCTAAAAACTTGCTACCTCGAATTTCGATATTATGTATCGTTTTCAAACAATTAATTTTTAAGAAATTTTGACGAAAATCCTAAAAAAAGTAGAAAAAATAACTTTCGAACGGCTCATCGTATAAAATTTAAACATAATTTTTGGAATAAAAATTGCAAACTCATGATAAATTTGAATTGTGGGTCTGTGACGATGTATTTCTGCGCCGTTTTGGCTCGCCC
>SCLH01000755.1:42493-54137 GCA_004367855.1 Oikopleura vanhoeffeni | reverse complement strand
AAAGTACCACCAAATTGAAGCTGAGATTTCACTGATCAAAAAGTTGGCTTACAGCTAATCAAAATTTTTAACCAATCAACGTCAAATTCGATAATTAGGTTTAACATTTTTGCTTACAAATAATTGAAATTTCTAGAATTCGATTAAGACATTTCCGATAATTTTAATGTCATGCATCGTTTTCGGTGGGTCATATTTACCAATAAAAAATGTTCATATCATGGTAGAATACCGGTTTTATGCGGGTTAAAGCAAATTCTAGATTTTGTTCCAGATTGTTTTGAAAAAAATAATTGCCACCATGAGATTCCTTGGGTCAACTTAAGTCATAACCGATATTAATTTATCATAAATTAATCCTATAAAGGGCCTAAAAAAACCGACACCCACCCCCTTAACATCTTTTGTTAAATCTAAGAGATGTGGGTTGAAAAGCGGCCAGGAAGCCAATCCTAACACTCCTAAGACCCCTCTTAGCCACTCATTAGGCCGCTTTTCAGCCCACATCTCTCAGATTTAACAAAAGGTGTTAAAGGGATATATATCTCTTTACGAGGAAGATAGACATTTTTCAGTTTGCTCAAGTACATTGTGTACGTTAAGTAGTACCAATGTACAAGATCAAAATATAAATTATGTATCTTCCTCGTTAAGGGATATGGAGCGAACCAGCAACCTTTCTGACAAAATCATAACAGTTGACCAAAATCATTTGATCTTACAGGATAAATTTACCTCAAGGAAACTGATTCTGAGCATGAGCAAATCGATAATGAAATAATTAAAAAAGAGGCATGTAAAAGGCGACCAAGAGACACCAAAAAAGAGAATTG
This sequence comes from Oikopleura vanhoeffeni, assembly GCA_004367855.1. Lineage (NCBI taxonomy): Eukaryota > Metazoa > Chordata > Appendicularia > Copelata > Oikopleuridae > Oikopleura > Oikopleura vanhoeffeni. The sequence goes on along the minus strand of SCLH01000755.1, from coordinate 53,304 downwards.
TAAAAAACTTAAGACTGAGCATTTGAAATTACAAAGAAATCGGAAATAGTTTACTTTTTGAAACGATGCTCACAAGGGCAGAGATGTACCGCTCGGCACACCATGAGTGTGGCCGTTAAATTTTTTAAAAACATGTCCGCAGATGAGTTCTTGAACAACTTGTGCAAGTGAAGATTGGGACCTTAAAAGGAATCGTAATAATTCCTTTTTAAATTTTGATCGACAGTTTTTTTGTAAATAATCTTATTTTCAAATAAATTATACTGTAGTTCACAGTTTGTTTTAAAATTAATATGTCCAAAATTCATGTAAAATTCAACAGAACATTAAATTAAGGGTATCCCATTTAAATATATATCGAAAACCTAGAAAATTTCAGGCTGATTAAATTAAACGAGATATTCACCTTCAATCCACTTCCAATTGCTATAGCGGAAGCTACTCCTAATCGATTACACTTTAGATTCAGATCTTCTAGGACATTATTATTTGTGAAATATTCCAATAGTATTTTCGCTGAATTATCATCGAGCCCATTATAACTCAAATCTAATTTTGTGAGAGTAACGCTTTCTGCAAGACCTTTGAGTATATTTGGAGTGGTGATTTGATTCCAACTCAGATCTAATTCTTTCAATGAAGCATTTTCAGCAATAACCTAGAAAAACAATTAAAGCCTATTAACAACTAACTACGCGCTAAGATATAAACTGTGAAAAATTTTCGGTGTTTTTTTTATTTCCAATTAAAGACTTTTTTTTTTTAACTTTCAGTTAAAAATCTGTCAATCAACTTATCAGGTATGATTTGATGATATTCTAGATTTGATCAGATGGAGCATATCTTAGTCCATATCCTTTCTCAAAATTTTTATACAGTAGTAGAAAATGAAATAATTCGGCAACGTCACAAAATTTTCGATCGAAATGCAATTGATTCCAATAAGAATTCCCAGGATTATTTGAAGAAAGCAATAAATTTTTGAAAATACGCAAGACGCGAACTTTGGAAAAGTGGCAAACAATATTTAAAAAACTTCTAGAAATAAGGAGAACGTTTTAGGTTCCATAAATATTTTTTTGACCAATACAATATAATCTGAAATTTACAATATAATTTCTCTCGAAATCCTTAAAATTTTCTGAAAAAGTTTTTACACACGAAATTTTGAAAAAATTAATAAAAAGGCAATTATTTTCTAAGTGAAGCTCGAAAAAATTTGAACAGAACCAAAAACGTTTCGCATATTTTTAAAAGTTTCAATTTGATTAATATGATAATCCAATTTTGAAAATTTCGCGTCTTGCGTCTTTTCGAAAATTTCTTGCTATTGTCGAAAAATTTCAATAAATTGTATATAATTTATATTTAAGACCTTGTTAAATTAATATTTATACCTGGCCCAAAAGAAGTCCATCAGAAAATTTATTTCCACTCAAATTAAGAATTTCCAGTTTCTGTGTTTGTGCTAAAGCAGCATTCATACCTTCAATTGCAGTATTATCAAGATCGCACTTTTCAAGATCGATCCGTTCGATTGTCGTATTTTCCATCATCATGGCTACCAGACGAAATTCATTTTATATAAAAAATTATAATCACGATAGATTTATAAAATTTTAATTTATTAATAACAGTCCTTTATTCATAACTGGTAGACCTCTCACAAGTACAAAATTGTGATTAATTTTTCATCTGCTTATTTCTAGAAAACCTCTGAAAGACAAAATTTTCACATAGATTGCCTTGAATTATTATGGTTTTGGAATAACAAAAAGGAACACAAGTTGAATTTGTTTTTCGATTTTATGATTAAAAATTCTAAAACAAACTTAATCTCAATAACAAGTTTTTTTAAAACAGTTGATATAAAACTGATGGGTGTTTTTGATATATGTGTTATAAGGTACGAAGTGCAAATTTTTTTTGCTGAACAGTTTTTAAATGATGTTCAAATTGTAGGTCTTGAACAAATATAACGTTCAGTACAAAAACAAATATAAGGTGTCAGCTACTGGTCATAAATAAAAAACCATTTTCGATATTGCAGCAATATTATTGCTTATGTTTTGTCTTGAGATTTTTGATTTTTTCCGAAAACACATTTCAAAAAAAATTCATGGGGCAATTTTTAAAACGTTTTTTTCGTTTTTAGGCAGTAGCTGATAATTTTGAAAGAAAAATTTTCTACGGAATCGTAATATTTTTTCGACGGGCACAAATTTAACATGAACAAAATTATGAAACAATGTTTTTAGAAAATAGTTTTGCCGTCCTATCTTATGTTATACACAGAACAGAGTGAAAGTATGGAAATGTTCTTTAAGTGCAAATTCCCTCACAGGGACATCGTTTTGGGTGAGTATTTGTACCAGTGAGTGAGCGAGGAGTGTATTTTGAATGATCTCGATATATTGAATTTCGAAATTATACCGTCGTTCAAAAATTATAAAAGTAATCTAACGTATTTGCAAATGTTCTTCGATTTAGATTTTGTGAACATGAAAAACGTTTTCGAACAAATCTCATCCCTTAAAATCATGTCAAATTAAGCTGTAAAGTTCAGTGATGATTTATGATAGTCAATTCAGATAAACAGAAAATCTAAGAAATGTTGAAATAAAATCGTGAATTTTTAAGGGATGTTCAAAATAACTCTACGTTTGCTTGTATATTAAATATGAATTCCGTTACAAATACAGCTGAGCATCCAGTTGCTCCTATCGCATTTTCTGATAAATCAATATCTTGAAACGTGGTGAAAAATATTTTCGATAAATTTCAAAACTTTAAAATTGACCAAAATTATTTCTTTTGGTTTTCAAGAAAATATATTCCAAGTTAAACCCAAAATGCAATTTTAAGTAATCAACTCATTTGTTTTATGTTTATAAAGAATAAAGATTTCCAGCTTTTAAAGTTTGTATCATACATTTTCGTTAATTTGAGTGAAATTATTTGATGTTATACAAAATTTTATTCCGAATTAGTTCCAGTTCAGTTAAATTCATTAACGCACAATCTGATATTATGATCTTTTGCCCGATCAGCAACAATTTTTGTTTTTAGCCAATAAATAATAAGTAAAGTAATCTTATTAGTGTACTCTTTGATTTTAAATTTATCGCCACGTATTCTTGAATATAATTATTTTCTGTCAGCATTTCGGCCATGGCTCGAGCTCCGTCAACGCCTTTTTAATTATTTTACGATTTTTTTTCATAATTTGACTTAGTCTGAACTTTAAATTTTAAAGATATTTTATTTTTTTTAGTATTTTATATCATCAAATTAATTTTTATGACCTAAATTTAATCAGGTTGATTCGAAATTTATTTATCCGAGTCGGATAATCTGATCAAGTCGAGTCAAAAATTCTTTCTTTTAAATGTTGATTCTCAAAATTGAATGAGACAGATTCGAAGTAGGTTCCATATCTCGTTAGGAAGAAGGTTGTTATATTCTGGTTTGGTCTAGTTCATTCGTTCTACTTAACGTGCATAATGTACTAGACCGAACCAGAAAATAACAACCTTCTTCCCAAAGGAATATCCCTTTATTACACTTTGCTTAGAATGCGTAGCCACTACTCCTTTTAACGTGTGATTTTAACGTTGTGGCTACGCATTCTGAGAAAAGTGTGATAAAGAGATATTCTTGATTTAACTGAGCTCGTTAAAGGTTATCGAAAGAACTCGAATCGTTTTGAAAACCATAACAGTTTGAAAAAAATTTAAATATTGTTTTTTTCACTATGAATTATGTCCGCGGATGATATAACTTGGCTTTTATGGTTTTTAAAATTGGATTTCGAATCGTTATCGATAATTATCGTGCGCAGCAGGCAAATTTCTAACTTTGGAACGGTTGCAATCGTAAGAAAAAAATTGAGAAGAATTAAAAATGTAAAGATTATTTTTTTTTCAAAGATCCGATTTTTTACCGGTAAAAATTTCGTTTTTTTATTTAAATTGAGGTGGTGAGCTGGGGTTTGCTTGAGAAAGTAAGTTTGGTTTTTCATGTTTTCCTGAAAATTTTACACAGTATTGACGAAAAATTGGACCTGGGAAGAGCTGGGAGTAATTAGAGTCCGACATTCCTACGAAATAACAAAAAAAATTTCACAAATTTTCAAAATGTTTTTTTTCAGACATTTATTATTTCAAAATGTAGCAAGTTTTTCTGTGACAACGGCCCTACTTATTGAAACTCAGATCAATAGATGTTTATATGCTTAAAATCGAAGTTAGTTTTAAAACTCCTTTTCGGACCACTAGAATGCTCAAAAATTATTTTTTCTGCCGGAATCTTTTTTTCTGGGTCAACAACCCAGTTAAACTACTGCATTTCTATCAACTACTGTTGTTGTCTGTTAGTTTTACTGCTGCACACCCCATCGATAATGTATCGAAATAAAACTTTGGAAGCCATGATAGTTTGAACATAAATTTAACGAGGAGTTTTATATAATTCTGTTATTATTATAAAACAAATATTATTTCAACTGTTATGATTTTTAAAATTTACATTTTATCTAGAATTCATTCGAATGTGAACGGTTTTTATAAATAATCTTTCTTAAATTATTATAGAGTCAATGAAAAGTTAACTGTTATAAGGAATACATTCTTTCACCCCTCAAGAAATAATCTCAAAAGCACTTCATTTCAGGCAATAGTTCGTTCACATATTTAAACGTTAATAACTGTAAATATTTTGTATGATTGAAGGATATGAATGCGCTTTATAAGTATAGTTTAAATATGATGACGAGAATTTGACGTAATTTTGATGCACACCCGGCTATTAAAAATGCTGGTATAATGTAAACATTTGTTAAGTTTTGAAAAATTTTCAGGAAAAACAATTTTCTGTAAAGCTTGATGTTCAAATGAACAAAAAGGGTAGTTTCCGCATAAATGGCTGAAAATTTAAAATGATACTAAAGTGGCAAAAAAATGATTGGTTTTCCCAAAAATTTCTTTCAATTTCGAATGGTTTTGATAAAGAATAATTTAAATGTTAAAAACTGTATCTTTTCATTAACATAAATTGTATGTTTCTAATTTTTTTAACTGATAAAATTTCGTCATTATTTTTTCAACTGACCGATAATGAAATTCAAACGTTATCAAAAAAATAACATAACAAACAGATCTGAAGAAGTTAAACTTCCCAGTTCCATGTCTTAATCTTAAACGGAAATATTTCGCAATCTTTATTTTTCATTAATGTTTAGAAAATTCAATATTTAATAGATAATTTCTGACAGTACTCAGAAATTATTCAATCGAACAAGAAGATTGATATTCTTCTTCATTATATATCATTTTCTTCTTTAAAAATTTATTATAAATGGAAATAAATTAAGGAAGTTCGCAGTCTGCAAATTGCAGATCTTGAAATGATTATTTTTTGATAAAAGTTGGGATTTCAGCAACATTTTTCGCTGGCTTTATAATAAGGTAGTCGCGACAAAATTTTGTTCTGCCTACGGTGGGTGATTTTTCGATTTGTTCTAGGAAATTACAAATAAAAAGTGATCTATGCAAAAAAAATTTCACCAAGAAAGTGTTCATAATTACTAAAGCGTTTTTAAATGGCCTATAATTTTGCTTGGAACTTTCGAAATAAATTCAATAACAATTGCAAGCCAAATGATAGGCAATTTCAACGAAGATTTTGCGCTTTTTGAACACTTTCCTGGTGAAATATAATTTTTTTTGCCTAGATCATTTTTATTCATGATTACCTATAACCATTTTATAATGGTCTCCACCATTATAATAGACCAATAGAAATACTAGGTGGATGGGTCAAAACTTCTTGAGGGCAAATAATCGAAAAAATGGGCGTCACCTCACATGTCTAACAAGTCCATTTTTACCGATTTGGACGATCGATCGAATGGTGGAAACCCTACCTATAACACATCAAAAAATCGGCTACCGTAGGCAAAAAAGTTTCGTCGGGCTTGCCTTACTTTATGAGATCTTCAATTTCGTGTATTACGAAAATCACTCCGTCAGATATAATTGAGTTATATTAGTATGACGAAAATCCACTCCGATCCAGGGTTATTTTGACCTAGGAATTAGAAAGAAAATAAATATTTGTGCCTGTTAATTACGGTCTCGCCTGAAAGTAAATATTAATTAAAAACGTAACTAAAAAAACATTTTGAAATAAAACATTTCCTCAGACACAGGTAATTAACAGATCAAGCACGCAAAACGGATGGATTTGCGTGGGTTTCCAACTCTGTATTTCGCATATTGATAGGGCCTCAGCTTGGCTTTCAATATTTTCCTATGCCGCATGATTTTGTAAAACACACGACAGCGATTGTACATGCAATGAAAACATAAGAATTAATAATTTTTATTAATTTTTTTCTAGCTCAATATAACGATTTAGTTTACAATTTGGTCTGCTTTTTCTCATCTAACGGTATGAAAAATTCATAGGCGGAAAATTCGACGAATTTCTAAATAAATGTCAATAATTAAAATGTTCGATTTGGAAATAGAAACATTTTGCATTCATTTCTACAGGGGGGCGGTATTTGTTTTTGCCAATTTTGACGATATGTTTAGCCGTATGTGTTTGAAAGGATGTGATCATTTCAACAGTTTTTTCAGTTTCATTAATGAAGGAGTTTCACATAAGGACTAAATAAAGTGAATAAGTACTAGTAAGAATCTTACTGTAAGATGCTTAGAATTAGGTACTCAACCAAACGCAATTAACCAAAAATTCAATAAAGTAAATTTGGAAAAATTCGATCTTGAAAATGAGGTCATTAATGACGCACTAAAATTAGTTTGTGATTGAAACCTCATATTGCGTGGGACGATTTGAAATAAGGAATTTCAAACGTCAATAAATGGGTTTCAATGTGTTTAAGCTATCTTGTAAGAGATTTCTTTCTGGTCATTTTGAGAGCCAGGATGTTTTCGTTTTTAAAATTTTTTTGAAAAAAAATTGATTTTAAGGTCAAATTTTCATGACTAACTTTAGCCAGCTTAAAAGCCACTTTTTTCTGACAATCAGGAGAAAAGGCTGATACAATTTCAAGTTTTTTGATTAAGGGCACAATGACCACCCGGTCAACCACAACGACCGGTCAAAGTTCAAGGTCAATCTCAAGTTCATCGTAGTCTACGATTCGTAGAGACTTGCAATTACCTTCAAAATAATCGGAAGGGTCGACTTTCCCATGAAAATATGAGCGACTATTGGTCAATTATGTACTGAAAGGTCGCTAGAGAGCAAAAACTGGTCAAACCTCAAGGTAAATCTCAAGTTCATCGTATAGACTTACAAATACCGTCAAAAGAATCGGAAAAGTCGATTTTCTGATAAACGTATTAGCAATACTGGGTCGATTCTGTACTGAAGTCGATAGAGAGCAATTATTTGACCAGTTTTTGCTCTTCAGCGACTTTAGTGCATGATTGACCCTATGTTGGTAATACTTTTATCAGAAAATTGTACCCATAGTTGCTAAAATTTTCATGAGAAAGTCGACCCTTCCGATTCTTTTGAAGGTACTTACAAGTCTCCACGATGACTTGAAGATTGCCTGAACTTGACCGGTCGTTGTGGTTGAACCGGTGGCCATTGTGCCCTTAATCGAGAAACTTGAAATTGTATCAGCGTTTACTCTGATTGCAGAAAAAAGAAGTGCGCTAGCTCCTGATTTGCAATTTTTTACAGCTGCTGAAAGTCAGTTATGAAAATTTGACTTGAAGGGGGTACTCAACGGTTTCTGACATTTTAGATTGGGGCTCAGAACAAAACGAAACAAGTTTATAGAAATTCTGAAAACCTAAAAGGAAGATCTATCCTTTGCTTCCCGACCAAAAGTAAAAACAGAGTTTTTTAGCACCACAGCACCAAGTGGGAGGAGAGTAACGTAGAACACTGATTTTGACTTCAATGTCTTTTATCTCGGAAACGGCTTAATGAATTGATTACACTTGTAAGAATAACAATGATATTCGGTTGACAGTTATCGGAAATATTTAGCGAAAACTTCGATCAGGACTTGTTCTAGAATAATGAAAAATCTATATTTCATGATATTTAGAATTTGTAGCTCAGTTTTCTCAAAAACGACTCGGTACAATTTTTTTTAAATTGGTATTATTAGGAAAAACATGTCTTCTCAATTTTCTAGTGCAAAAACTTTTTTTTTAAACGCGCTCCTATTTATAGAAAATTGCAGATTTAATTCAGCCGGAAGTCAATTTTCATTTGATTCTAGAAAAAAAAAATTCATCGTATTGAGCTGTAAGTACCATCAAATTATAGCCCATAGTCTACTGAATACAAAAAATCTGCTTACGTCAGGTTGAAATTTTGATCCCTTATATCTAGAATCAAGAAAATGTAAAATTCCCAAACTGAAACAGAATTCTCCGAAAACGACTCGGTCGATTTTTTTTTAAATTTGATATAATTCGTAGACACATGTCTTCTCAATTTCTAGTGTGAAACTTTTTTTTAATCATTGCTCCTATAATAGAAAATTGCATTTTGGTTCAGCCGGAAGTCAATTTTGGAGTTTTCTAGAAATTTATTTTCATCCGATTGTACCGAAAGTACCCTTAAATTGAAGTTACTGCAAAACTGAAGTAAAAAGGTGCTTACTCACTTTTACTTATTTTTAGAATTTTTCATTAAAATTGAGGTTTATGTATTTTTTCTCAAAACAATACTTAGAAAAATCTGAAAAAACTCGAAATTTTTGAGAAATCTTAAAATTTTTTTCTCTGATAAGAGCAGAAATGCATTTTGGGTCCTTTCCTGAGGCTATTTGGTGCAGTTATTATGTCCCTAACCTGAATTAAAAAAACATTGAGTACCCCCTTAAAATCAATTTTTTTTTTGGAAAAATTTTTAAAAACGAAAAAATTCTACGTCTTGAAATGACCAGAAAAAAATTCTCTACAATATAGCTTAAACACATTGAAACCCAATTTGACTTTTGAAATTCCTTATTTCAAATCGTCTGGGCGGTTCAGCGATATAGCCTATATATATATACCAGGTATCAGTATATATCATAAAGGGTTCTCCGGTTTAACATAAACTAACCGGTTTTAGTGAAAAAATGATAAAATTAATTAATCATTTTGATTTCCATCTACGCACTTATCATAGCAAAATACGCATTTTGAAAAGCGTCGACAAAAAATGTATGTTCAAAAAAAATTACCAATACCAAATGGTCATTTCAGAACATCGTCAACTTACACGTCAAATTAATTGAACCAATAATTTATAAATATTTATGTTTTCAATTTTGGTCAAATTCATTTAATTAAATTCATTTTAAATAGAAGGGGCTGTTTGTTACCGCCCCGACGTATTTTGTTGATATTGATGACAAATTAAACTATATTACCTATATTATAAGTGTTATATAAGTGTTATTTATAATAAATATCATAATAAACACAGACGACCCAGTGTTTTCTATCGTTTAAAACTGAACGTTCTAAAACAGCGTCACACTTACTTCTTTTGGTATTAGGTTTTGTGAGATTTTTTTTAAACAAATCAAAAAGTTCTCAGTCTATTAAATCTTACAATATTTTTTCATCAAATTTACTTCACGTCACCTAGAATAACATTCCTATACCATTGTCTCTAATCGATAATTTCAAAATTTTTGTGTTCACAGTCAGAGCAACTGCAATTGAACGACATCCAGCAGGGCCAAGTTGATGATGATCTTTTTATTTTGATAAATTATGTGAAAATACAAGTGAACGATGGTCATTTACCGTATATTTGGTATTTGATCAAGGTACAATACTAATGTATAATTCTGAAACGTAATTCTTCGATGAAAATTAGAAAAAAGTTTCTGAATAAGAAATGACTCATTTTTGAAACTGAATATTTTTTGTGTGAAATTTAATTTTAAAAACTAATTTATAAGCAAAATTTAAAGGCAAAATCTGGGAAAAGGTTTTTTACAGATTTCTTTTTAACGTCAATTTTAATTAAGATTATCTGAGAAATTCGTATTTTTTAAAACTCGGCAAATCCACATATTAATGTTTCAGAACTTAATATGCATCAGTAAAATTACAACCTACACACATTTATTATGTATAATGACTCAATAAGGTATGTTTTTGTCAATTATTTCGGTTTTATCATAACTTCGATTTTAAATTAAAGTACACATGAGTAATGTGTAGGTTGTGATTTCACTGTTGGGGCAATTATGACGTTCATGTTTTAAGGTAAATCTCCGATAACGGAATAAAAGGGTTACTTCTGTGCATCAGGTTCGATATGATATAATATTCGAAAAGGTGGGGGGAACAGTGACACTTTTATAGTCTGAGCTTAATTGAGGGATGTCATTCTCATAGATATATTTCTCACAAAATGCAATATTATAGTTAAACCTAGTTATTCAGTTATTTTATTACTCATAGAGATTCAGTGAGTAGACCCCACTTGGCACGATTATGCACTTGGGACCAATATGCAGTTGGGACCATGACGGACTTGGGAAGAATATGCACTAAGGACCAAGACTCACTTGAGACCAGAAAGTTCGCATTTAAAACTCAGTTACAGTGCGGCACTTGGGACCAAAATACACTTGGGACCAATACTCACTTGAGACCAATATGCACTTGGGACAAATATGCACTTGGGAGTCCCAAGTTGGGACCATGACAGACTTGGGACCAATATGCAGTTCGGACCAAATCACACTTGGGACCAAAATGCAGTAGGGACCAATATGCAGTTGGTCCCAGATGCATATTCGTCCCAAGTGT
>SCLH01000755.1:24707-42479 GCA_004367855.1 Oikopleura vanhoeffeni | reverse complement strand
AAGTGGTACGGTTTCTGGTCTGTTTTTCTATACAATTTGCAAAAAGTGCACTGCCATGCTTTTTCGTTGAATATTGTTCAAAATGTTCGGTATTTCATAATTATTTACCAAAAAAAATTATTAGAACCACAGAGAGTGCTTTTAACGTAAAGAATTTGAGGCTAAGCAGTTTATTTGTAATTAATTTGGGTTTTTGGGTTAAAAATTAGAATAGAGTAAGTTTAACCGTTGGAATTTGATTTGTGGTCAAGTTTCTAAAAACCCGATGTGGAAATAAAATAAAACTGACCGATTTGGCACCGTAATAATTTAACCAAAACCTAATGAGACGTTTTCTAGCTCCATGCTCCGAACAAAATAGGACACAGGCACAACTCCATACATGCTGCAAGAGTCTTTCAATGGAATAGTTTTCTGGATCCGGAAATTTATACACAAATCAAAATACAATTTTTCGTAAAAAACATTTTTGGTAATATTTTTTTATGAAATGTATAGTTAAAAATTGGTTCGCTTTCTAGTCAGCTATACTCAGCTAAGTACGCTGAATAGTCTTTCGGGTGCAATACTGATTTCGATTACTAATACAAGGCACAGCATTTTCAATATTTGACTTGAGTTAACCGAGGTATGATTCATAATTTATGAAACTTCGTTATTGAAATAGCGGCTTAAAAACAAAGGATTTTATTTAAGATCTAAATTTGTCCTGCAGGAGAGCATAAATATTGCCACATTATGCTGTTCTACAAATAAATTTGCTGTAAAATAAATGAGCGTGAGAATGGTCTTTTGACTTTTATGGACCAAAAACATGTTTATTTTGTTAAAGGTTTCTTAGGCCATCCCGGATGACCCATCCGGTATTGTGGTTTTAAAAATAATCTGTCCCAATCTTGGTATAGTCGACGTGCAGTTGCGGAATTGTCATATTCATTCAATGTGGTTCCAGTGTCCTCTAAAAATACGATTGAAAAATCACAGCAAAATAACGAAAAGAGAAAGATACCACGAAAATGCTATTTTAAAATTTTAAGTCATTATGCTCCATGAAAAAAATAGCACGCTCACTCACACTACTCCACAGTAGCTATGGACGTTATTATTGTATTTTTATACAAACACTTGAATTTTCACAATGAATGACTCATCCTTCAATAACTTAAGAAGACCTTACTTTTCAAAAATTATTGTTAAATTTGTTTGACTATGATAAGAACACTGAGTGTTCAACACTCAACAAATGAATCTGCTTTGTTTTTTCTTTAAAATATCGCCTATGAATAAAGCCATGTGTTTTACAGTTATTGATTTTGTCAAACTAATAACTTATGTGCAAAACTTGATGATGAGAACGAAAACAGCTAAATTCCCATAAATCTTAACAAAATTTCTAAGAATCAGAGAACCTACCGAATAGTAAAGTTTCTTATTTCAGCCTTTTTTGAGCTCAATTTCTGTGTACAATATTTCGGTGTACTAATTGACTTTCTAGAAAACTTTTGATTTGATTTTCGATCAAATTTAATTCTGCGAAGTACGAATTACCTTGACTTCAGGTTTGTTAAAATTTGTATATGTCTGTAAATAACTTTCATTTTTGGCGTATATTGAATCAGTGTTACTGATAAAGACTTGAAGTTGAAAATAAAACAATTATAAATTAATTAATTTGGGTTAATTTATTTTCATTCAAATTTATAAGAAACATGACTGAAGAAATAAAAATTTTAAATTTCTTTTTATTTTATTCAAACATAAAATTACATACTAGTCGAAATTAGTTGATTACTTAAACAAATCAGTATTGAATCTCAAATTATAACGTGAAATTATTTTACCTTCAATATCGGTATCATAATCTATTTTCTGTTTTTCCGCTTGCCCCTCGATATCTTCGGTAGGGGTCTTTGTATATTTAGAGAAACGGGACGACCTGCCAGATAGCGCTGATGCCCGTGACCGCGAAGATAAGTTCGTTCCAGATCTCTCAAATGTATGTTCAACCATTTTGAAGTTTATAAAGAATTTAACTAAAAAATAACGTTTTAATTAAAGATAATAATAGAGACAAGTCTTTATTGAAATATAATCTAGTTGCCATGGTGAATCTGAGAGAAGCTTGAAAATTTTCGATTCAGAATCCTTCCTTTTTATTTTTTTAGATAGCAAAACTGACTTTTCTGTATTCACTTGATATCAGAAATCAAGAGTGTTTTTTTGTCAGGCGGCTGATCCGCTCGATGCGAAAGTGATCTTTGGGAATATTCATGTTTGTAACATACACTATGCAAATCATTGTGAATTCATGCCTGCATAACAAAGTTTGGGATCCCTAGAGTTTTACTTTCGCGTAATAACAGTCCTTAAAATAACGGTCTCGCGGGAAAACATTCGTTTGAGATAACAGCATATAAGTTTTATTTTTCCTTATTTTAAAGTCCGATTGAAGTTTCCGCCATCATTTTTGAAATTTTTCTAATATCTTTTCCCGTTTTTATTCAAATAAAATATTAAATATGCAACTCATACATAAATTAGGTAACATAATGTTAAACAGAATTCCAAAATGCTTGTGCTATAATTTGAACGCTCAATATGGCATCTTCTACTCATATGAAAACAAGGAAAATTATAAAATTTAATCAAAAATGACATGATTAAGTTCATTCAAATGTCATCAATAATGTAATTCAAGATTCCAATAGATTTTTTCTTAAACCAAATAATTCCGAAGATGAGAATGAGCATGTAACGCATCTCAAAAAAATTTCATACGCCCAATTGATAGTTTCAAGGTCAAGTTTTAGAAAAACTGATCCTTAGATCAAACGAAAACTACAACCTCTTTTTAAGGGGTTAGCGGTCGCATAATGGTACTTTCGCCCTCTACTTCACTAGAATACTAAACAGCTTCGAAACTTTTAAGAATAGCCATTTGGTAGATCTATCTTCAATCTACAAAAATAATTTATCAGAATAATTTCTGGCTGACCCTGGTGACCGCCATGCGGCGAGTTCTAGAACAACCTAATCAAATTTCAAATCCCTAAGGCTTTTAAAGGTCGCATACCATTCTACTCAAAGTTGGCATGAACCACAGAAACATTAATGCTCGTTTTTTGACGGAAACACATTTTTGAGTTTCGGACTATTTTTTTCTTGTAGAACTGCCAAAAACCGTCTCATTTCAAGATCTTCAAAAGCCTAAGGATCCTAGGTTAAATTTCAGAATGCAGTATTAATTTGACAAAAGACGGAAAAATATGTTTCAGGTTTTTTGGTCGAAACAGAATTTTGAAAGTTCTTGCTAAATTTTAGAAAATCGCATTTTTGTAAACCGGACGTGAAAACTCGGAAAATGAAAGTCGTCGGATTAAGTCGAAAGTACCATCAAATTAAAGCTCGGGTGATGCTGAGAAGAAAATTTGCAAACAGCTTTCAAATATTTTGAGGTTTTCTGGTCGAAAATTGCGTTTCAATGTTTTCCAAAAAAAAACTGAAAAATTTCTCCAAAAATGAAAATTTCGAACCTTTTTTGGATTTTTGTTTAGTTTTTTAAATAAGTTTATGCATTCTGAGTGTTTTCTAGCAATGTCGTGCTATTTTTACATCCCAAAGTACCCTAAAAAGAGTGCAACCGCTACCCCCTTAAGTTTATGGAAGACAAGTTACTAAACGCGTAGGCGTGTAACGCAAAAAAAACGAATTTGTTGAAACACGTAGGCGTGTTATTTCATTCACTTCATGCGTAATGTAAAAGAATGGAGAAATTATATTTGCTGAAATTTTTAAGGGATCCTTACTTTGCATTGGATCACCTTTTCAAATCTTTGGGGACTCACGACGTTTAATCTGGAGTGATTTTCTCAATTTGTGGACTCCTGGTCACAGTAATCACTGAAAAAAGCTCACACCTAGCTTATGTGGCAAAACGAACTTTTAAACTGCGGTTTGATTCGCGTCATAATCAACATATCTTAGTCGAAATGGTAACGCAACTAGTCATGAATATTTCACCAGAGTTGGATTCCAGACGGTCTTAATTTGTAATATATTTTTAGAGTCATTTTGAACAAAAAACATGAATGAAAAAAAGCTTTAATCTGTGGCTTTAATATTCGGCGCTGTTTACAGACGCCTGAAACTTGCATCTCAATTTGTTCAGCTTCATGAATTAAGGAGTCAGATTATTTTTCCAACCAAAGTGTCTCTGTATAGTAAATCAGATCCAAACCCTTAAATTTTGGGTTTGTAAACGCCTCATCATAAAATTCATTTTAACATACCATATATGGCCATAGTTAAAAATGAGGACACATATTAAAAGATAAAAATGCGAGGAAAAAATTGTTCCGAATCAAACTTTTATTGATTTTTTTTGTCAATATTTGTTTTGAGCTACCAAAGAATACAGTTAGATAAGTCAATTTCAAAATAAAAAAATTTAAACGTCTGTTTACAGAAACCCTATTAATAAAAAAATTTATCAGATATTTTTCCCGTTTCTCAACTGACAAGGTATAGCTTACTATATATTTTTATCCAATACCTAAAAAAGATTAAACCGCAAATTGCTATCCAAATCTGTACTAATTCATGTCAAACTACCACTATTTTAACGGGAAATATATAATCTAACTAAACATTTCGAAATATAACTATTTTTTGTCAAGTTTAACCCCGATTTACCCCGAGATTATGGAAATCCGGTAGTAACTTGTTATTTAAGTACATGAAATAAACAATATCCGTAGTCCGAATTTTCATCTGATAACTGACTGTTAATCTAAGCGGAACACTTTGAGTATCAGAAGACTCAAACTCAGCTTATAACGTCGCTCTGAAAAGATAAAATATTAATCCCTTGTAGGCACAAACTCAGAGAGAATGTTTTCTTAATTCAAAAAAATTTTACCCTTTTAACAATTGTATAACTTTTTTTTCAAAAATGCTAAAATGGACTGTTTCTCAAATTGAGAAGTACAACAAGTGTCAAAAACTATATTTTTATACAAAAATAAAAGGAAACTGATCAAAACGAATAATAGAGGCCATATTCTGTGCTCGGTTTTTTGTGAGCGAATCAGCCTATCAGCGGCACTTTAAGGGGATGGTCGTCGCATTTTAATGCAAAAAACGAAGTTTTCAATGGCCAAGTGACGCAAAAGTACAAATCGTTAAACCAAATATTACATCTTTTTGATATATGTGAACTAAAATCTTGCATCCTAAAAAATATCGAAAGTGACAGATGGCTCGTCCGATCATAAACGTGCTAACAAAATTGACGGAATTATTTTTTCAAAATGTATCTCCTCCCTGGTTTTTCAAGGTACACATTCGAAACTTATATGTATGTGCAGCTGAATAGTCCGCGCAGATCAGTATTGAAAGTTTTGTCCAATTTTCTTGGATTTGGCTTCAGAATCACCAAAAAACAGTATTTTGACCCTATTTTACGGGTCTTAATCAGAATGTATCTCCTCCCTGGATTTGAAAGTTACACATTCGAAACTTAAATGACGGTGCAGCTGGATCGTCCGTGCAGATCAGTATTGAGAGTTTCGTCAAAATTTCTTTCTCGTTTTATTATAAATCGTTTTTTTTTATTTCCCAAAGATTGATAAATTTCAACTTATTTCATACAAAATATTTTCGAGACCCTTAAAAAGTGCTTTACTGACCATGTACGCAGATAAAAAGACTGCCCCTATACTCTCAGTCGTCTATATTTTCATAAGAAAACATTAAAATAAAATCAGGAAAATTTGTTTCTAGAGCCTCATTTTGCAACGATGACCCCCTTAAGACACTGTACTGAATTTAATTCGAATAAATGTATTTGTTCTTAATCAATTTTTCTAAAAACAAGAAACAATTTATTTGTTTTCAACAAATTTATTGAAATTTACTTATTTCCAGAATAAAGTATTTGTTTTCGAAAAAACACAAGTACAAGTGTATTTTTATTATTTAGGAAAGTAAATGTGCTAAAAAAAGTTGCATTTTGATATATTTTCGATAAACAGTATGTGTTTTTTTTCGTGGGAACAAAAAGTAAAAAATTCGGGAGAATTCTGCTCAAAATATAGACGATTCTCCCCGACACTTGAAATTCTGTTCCCCCTAATAAAAAAACACATACTGTAATAACAAAAAAATCGTCAGATCATTCGATTGTCAAATCATTTTCAAGGTTGTGATTATTAAATTTGAAGAATTAACCTTAATTTGATTTAGTTTTTGATTATAGCAAATTGCATTAGTTTATTTTGTATGAACAAAGTAATATACCCTTAACGTTTTAGGAAGACATTTATTTGAAAAGTTCATATTTGTTATGGAGACACTGAAAAGCTGGTTAATTACCAGTGATAACACTAAAAAGTATTATACCAGCACATTTACAATAATAATATGAATTTCTTAACTCTCTTGCAATCTTTTTTCAATATTTCAGTTTATCCAAAGTGGGTGTTGGCAATGGGCAACAATGGCAATGGGCAACTTTTCAGAGCTCTGAGGGCAATGAGAAACAGCCTAGAGAAGTGTGAAATAAATTTGAGCTAAAATATTTTCACAGACCGCCTTTCAATGACACTTTTGGTGATTATTAAAGATTGTCATAAATAGGACAAAAAGGCAAATTCGGTGCTCATTTTCATCAAAAATTACATATAACAATTCATTTTATCGACCTTTGGCCAATATTGGGCTAAATTTACCAAAAATTGAAATCAAAAATATTTATTTTTTATCGGCCTTTGGCCGATTGATGGCTCATTTTCCGAAAATATAAATAACCCTTTTTTCCAATTGATTTGTTCATATTTTGATAAATATCCCTTTATCATTTTTTGGTTAGAATACGTAGCCTCAACGTGAAAATCACAAGTTAAAGTGGCTACGCATTCTAACCAAAAAGTGATAAAGGGGTATACAAACTGTAAATATCTGTATTTCGAAAATTATAAAGTACAGATTGTACTTGTGCGTTATTTTTCACTCACACGTGATAACTGTGACTCAGGCTAGAGAAAGGAAGAAAAGGGGGATGGAAAAACTCTGGGGAACGTTTTTTTCCTAGCCTGCTGTGACTGGTGACCAATACTATCACACGATTCTTTACCAGACGACCCACCCATTGATCACCAGTCACAGTTTCCATATATTTGTGAAATATCAATCTTCAAATTTGTTTAATTTTATAATCTAGAACAAAAATTCGAAAAAAACTGTGTTAAAGTTTAAATGTAAATATCGATACTTTACAGTTTGAAATTGAAAAATCGGACTTTCGAGGACAAATTTTTCCCCATTATGGGCAATACCCTGCGCGCAGCTGCGTATGAGGACAATGGCCAACAAAGAGTGCAATGCGCAACAATTTTGACCTATAGCTCGTATGTAGCTCATAGCCAACTGTATTTTGAACGTATTTTTTTATTGTGATCATGCAAAACTTTAATATACCTTATTTTTTTCTAGCGCGAACTGTACGTTCCAAAATATCACCATTTGCGCAAGAGAGCAAATGTTAAACAAATTTGAATCTTTGAGTAACCATATTTTAACCTTGTTTAAGGGGGTAGCCAGCCGATGTCAAGAAGGACATTTTCGGATGATTAAGGGGTAGGTGGTCGTTTTTTGAGCCCTTAAGAAATTAATTATGATACAAATACGTTATGACAAAGTACCCAAGGAATCTCATGTGGCAATTATTTTTTCAAAACAACTAGAACAAAATCTAGAATTATCAAAATTCGAATATTTTTGCTAAACCCGCATAAAACCGTATTCACCATGATATGTAACAATTTTTTCATTCGGAATAAGACCCACCGAAAACGAGCATCGACATTAAAATTATCAGAAATGTCTAATCGAATAAGAATTTTTCAATTATTTTAAGATCCAAAATTTAAACCTTAATATACTTTGAACAGCTGATAGGGTAAAATGAATTAGCGTAACCAACTTATGATCAGTGAAATCTCATCTAATTAGTGTACTTTGTCGATCACAACTTTTTTTCGGCCTTTCATTCGCGGTTACCTTCATAGTCATATAGTCAGAATCTAGGTAAATCAAAATCCCAAACCAATCATATTTGCAACGACAATACTAACCTAGTCTAAAAACAGCTTTCATCTGAACATGGCAAAAGGAAGATACAGTTGAAGTCCCGAAAAATGTAAAAAATCCGGCGTTTCAAAGATCTAACGAAAATTCCAAGAGCGAAATTCAAAAAAATACACTCCAAACTAGCTAGTAACCTCGCTCTTCCCGTACCAGTGTAAATTTCAGCCCCTTCGATGTGCTAAAAGAAATAATTTAAAAAAACCGTAGTGCCTAGAATAGCCACAACCAGGTGGTTGATGTACCAAGATGACTTTGAGATGTGTAATCGAGACAAGCTAGAATCTACAAAAACGAGTTCCCAAATTTACAACAACTAACCCGCTAGATTGTCTGAGGCGTGATGAAAGGTAAGCAAAAAATCCACAACCTACCCCTAAGAAAGAAAAAAATGTAAAATATAATTAATTTTATCTTTATAAAAAGTCAATCTGGCAAACGTATTATATCAATTTCAACAATACTTAAGTACGAAAAACTAATAAAAACCACTTTCATTATAAGACACCCATCTCAACTGACCATGTGAGATTTTTAACGAATTATGAAAGTCAGGCTCAGGTTTATCACTCATGTAAAGTGGAGAACATATATCCATCTAGAAAAAGATTCCTATAAAAAAAAAATTTCAAGGAAAAAAAGAGAAAACGCTTTTTAGGAAAAAAATGACCCTTACAATTGCGTTAAATATATAAAAACCCGCCTGCTCTGAATAAATGCTTAACACTCGAAATTAATGCTGATTAATAATAATTTGCCAGAAATTCTAATCCGAAATGTAGAGATTAGGGTGTTGGGAAACTACAAATGAAAATGTCATATGACGGAACCAAACCGTGGCACGGAACCGTGTCACAAGCAATTGGTTGTAAAATTTTCAATCAATAGTTCAGAAGCGATATTCCGATTGAACCTTCCATCGGTAAAATACGAAATCAAATGAGATACCAGAAAAATAACACAACTGATTCGGCTCTGGTTTTTAGAAAGATATTTAAACAAACATTAAATAAAAAATTTTGGACTTGATTTGCGAAAAATTTTCATAATATTTCTAAAAAAGTCGACAAAAATGACAAATAACATGTTATGATTTTTAAACAGCATTCAGATAATATGTAAACATGCATGAAAAAAGTTAAAGTTACTATTTCGTTTTTGTTGCACAAGATTTCAGAAAAAAACCAAAAAATTGGGTGAAAAATCGTGAATTTTAATAATGTTTTGAATTTTTTTGAAAAATTTACGAATTCAAAAATAACAAGTTCGAACTCAAATCTTCCTTAAATAGATAAAAAAAATATTGCAATGAGCTAATACAACATGCATTCTGTTCAGCTAACGATAATAAGCACAAAAAATAAACCAACTAATATATTTCGTAAGTTAAATGAACGCCATGCTGCCACATCGCGCAACCCCTCAATAACGGCGCGCAGCGGCGTTAACAGCGAAATAAGAAAAAACTCAATGGACAAATAACCTATTTCTTGGTTTTCATAGAAGCCTAAATTTTAAATGTCATTTTTGACAATTTTGAAGTTTACACAGAATAAAGTCAACATTGATCTTTATCATAGAAAATGGTGAAATGTTTTTATAACATCATATTCAAAGTTTTAAGGTTCATAAGAGTGCAATTTTTGAAAAATACTGATTTCGGCAATCGAAATACATTTCTTAATACAAATCTACTGCATATGAAGTCTTTTTGAAAACCTTATTTAATCATGTTATGATTTAATTCACCTCTACCTAATTTCTGAGTTTGTTAAGAAACTTTTTATCTGTTGTTCATTAGAAAACATTTTCAGCATAAAAATTTAAAGAAAACTGTTCGAAACTTTTTAATCGAAATGAATTAATTATTCAATTCCTAGATCTTGAATAACTTGATAAAGTCATGAGGAAAAAAGTTTTGTCACAAAACTCATTTGAGATAATGGGGTCGTGGCACGACCGTCGTGCTAAGATCACCAAAATTGGCCAATCGATTTTTTTATCTCCAGTATAAATTGCCTAGGGTACACTTACTTCGCTCGTGCTTTCCGTACTCAAATTAGTCTAGATCCAAAGTTTTGGTTTAGACCAATTTGGTAAACTTTCAAATCATTTTGTTTTATTTCGAAATTTTATCACTCACCCTACGAGTCAGTAGTACTGATCGGTGCAAGGCAAAACGCCCGACTTATTCTCGAGCCCGCGAGTTTTGCCGCTTCGAGTAAACAAACGCGAGAAATGTACCGTCCGCCAGGGATCGGCAAAAGCTGGCCCAGATGTTGCACTGATGTGGCAAGCATCTATTGAAAAGTGTGAGGATACGGACGAGGATATAGCCGAGCTTTTTTAATTGCATCAAATGTTAGCGTTGTATCAGTTTATCGAAAAATACGTTCGTAAAAGGTCAAAAATCGGTGACACCGAAAATACAAATGAAGGCTTTCTCATATTGAACTTTGTTCTGACGGTATGAGCACCATTGTAAGTTTCTTATTTTTTTGACGATTAAGTTTAGCACAACAATTTCATCAACAAATTATTATGAATGTTACCCCCTAAGCTAGATGAGGGGGCAAAATTTCTAAACTGTCGTGAAAAAAATGTGTCTAGGAGACGCGTATGTCACAGAACGTTATTTTTTGATGTTTATTGTTTGTATGTTAATTTTGTCACTCATTGCGTGTGATGGATATAATTTTAAGAGCAAAACATCATTTTGGTGATAGTTGCGGACCGAGTATCAAATTGACTGAGTATCAAATGGAACGATCGGAACGGACTGTAACTCGAGATCCATACCTGAAATCTAATTTGTGTTGCATTCAAAATTTTGTCCTCGGTTTGCCGATAGAAAAGTCGAAACCAGATCGATTCTACCATCCAGACAATACTTTAGAGGTGTTCCGTTCCTTTCCGTTCCAATTGATACTCAGGTTACGGTTGCATATTTTGTATAAATGACATTTAATGCCTGACGTGAGCGTAATATTAAATGCATACAAAACAAATGTTCTTAATTCCTTATTCAACTGAAAGCAACGTTTCGGTACATTCCATTTTAAAAGTGAATAACAGACTTGCAATTTACAATACCTAGGCTTGCAGTATCTATAATATTCAGAAATTTTGTAGTTATCTGTTGTTTGACACTTTTTTTTTGATCTCGAAAAAATAAGATTATATTTATCAGATTTAATTCTGTAGATAATTGAAGGAACCTGTTTTTCCAACAAATTGTGGGCAAACTAGTCCTATTATTTTATCATAAATCTGAATTAATAAAGCACTGTGCCGCACAGTCTGTGCGATTGTTCCTTTAGAGAATGGTTGATGCAATTGAAACCTTTTTTGAATTTGCGCTCCCGCATAAGCAACGAATAGCAGAAACTACATTTAACTACATGAAGAGCCGAGCATAAGTTGCCTATTCTAATCTTGTGCGGGGGCGGAGAATACGTGTGCTTTCTATACGTGTGTGGGGCGGAGGAGACGTTGCCCACACTAGTTTACCTACACCTGATTTATATTGTATGAATCAAGAGAAATTTCAATTTAGACGGGACCTAATAAAATATTTGTCATGGTGACCATCCAGGAGATCTACGACCCCTCAAAAAGTGAAAAATGGACATCATGGAATTTTTCACACCCTTTGTCTTAAATCAATATATGATAGTTATCTGCCGTATTCACACTTTTGCTGAATATCCCGGGCCTGATTAGAAACGTAGGTGTGTTTTTAAGTGTAGGCCGGTGATATTCACAAGTGTGATAGGGGATATTCAGGCAATTAATACTCCTTTGCCCTTAATGCTGCTTACACCTGAATACGCCTTCGCCTTCTCGCTCCTTCGAACTTCGTCCAGCTAAAGCATCATAGAAATTTGAAAACGTTAACATTATATTAATCGATCTTCGAGATCCGAATTTGAATTTGTTCCTACAGGAGGCGCTATATTACATGAAATATTACAAAAAATGGTATTTTTTCAAAATGTTAACTAATTCGAACATTTGAAATCAAAGTTTTTTTTAAATACAAATTTTTTTAACAAAGTTTTACCAAAATTGCCTATAAATCACAAGTAATTTTAAGGTGACTTTTTCTCATAATAGCGTGATCAGCGCCCAATCCCCGCATAAAACTCCTATGTATATATTATCCTTTGTATATTTTTTTACAGATTAAAATTTATGTGACGATTGTTAAGGATAAATAAGCTGTAAGTGTTTTTCACATAAAAAACGGTTCTCGTGAATTATCTGGTTACATTTGAAAACTTATTATAATGAAGAACCTTAATTATTTTATTATTTTACAGGAGCTATAAATTTATCAGAATATCGAATATCTAAATCCAGTTTCAAAAAACAGGCCAAGCATATTATTAGAAATATCATCAAAATCAGTAAATGAATTTGTAGTGGCAAGTAGGAACCAATAAAAAACAACAGCATGGCCATCGCAGATTCGACTGAAAACATTGAATACGAATATGAAAAATTTACAAAATTTTTTTAATTTTGCAAAACCATGAATTTAAAAACAGACTCTAATGAATTTCCAGGGGTTATTTTGATTACTGATTCGATTATATTTGACCTCTACGATGGCAGTGAGACTTAAAAATGTCAAAGGTTTAAGGGGGTAGCATCGACTCGGCAGACTTGAGTCAATTTAACTAACGAAATTTGAATTACTGTTTTACTTTTTTGTGCTTATTATCGTTAGCTGAACCAGAATAATGTGCAGCTACTTATAAAAATAATTTTGGTCTAATTTTAGGAAGATTTGAGTCCGACTTAATTTTTGAATTCGTAAATTTCAAAAAAAATCAAAGCATTATGAAAATTTTCCGCATTTTTCGTCCAAAATTTTTCTTATTTTTTTTTAAATCTCTGGAATAAAAAAAAAAAAAAAAGCATTTAACTTTTTTCATGCATTTGTCTACAGGTTGAGATTTTATGGTATTGGGGTTTTTTGCCGGATCACTCAAACGAGAAAGTTCACGTGATACAAGGCGTTAAACACGGTGCATCCTCCTCACTGAATTTTTATTGATTTAATCATGAAATATTCATTACAATGTTTTTGTTCATAAGAGGAACTTATGATTGCATTTGTAGTAACATGTGAAAAATTTTTTAGACGGGATTTTCCAAAAAAAATAATTTGCCTTTTTCAATAAGTTTTGTAGGCTTGAAATGCTTCCAAAAATGTTAACTTTGCTTGATACTGCTTTTAATTTTTGTACATATTTTCTGACAGCCGGTTTGAAAAATCATAAAATTTGTATTTTCATCTTCTGTCGATATTTATGGAAATATCATGAAAATTTTCCGCCAAATCATGTCCAAAATTTTCAATTTGTTTTCGAAATTTTCAATAAAATCAGGTGAATACTTATTTATTTTTTTGTTATCTATTAAATTATCGTAGTCAACTAATGAGTTTGTCGCGCCGATTTTATTTCTAAAAGCTATCGGTGAAATTTTTAAACTGGCTGTACACTCGATAAGTGCCAGTTTGCACTAAATCTTTAGAATTCTTATGCTTGCTTAAAAATTCCAAATAAAATTGTGGTTTATAGGCGCCATTATAATAGATATAAAACAGTTTTAAAGACAAAACGCAGATGGAAGGTAAATTTTTACGTCAAAAAAGTTGTTTTATTTCTCTACGTTTGATAGCCATTTTCATGGAAGACGAAAAAACTTTTCTATATCAAGCAATTTTTTAATAACGCACAGAGTAGAACCATGAACTTTTATGCGCGTTGAAGGTTACACCCCGTACAACTGGTTTGAAGATTATAATATTCTTCAAAGAAATTATATGGTCGGGTTAAGTGTGGAAAATGGGAAGTTCCAATGAAAAGTGATTTTTATATTTTCACAGATGTAAAGTTATTTAATAATTAAACAATATTTAATATACGTTTGCAAGAATGAAACTTGTATATTGAAGAGAAAAATAAAAAATTATTTTCACATTTTTTTCTTTCATATCTTTTTCTCAACGGAACTCCATTTCAAAAACGTTTACTATCTCTATAGCGCACGTGATTGCGAAATCGCCGACTGATGGTTGTGCTCTGGTGAGTTTTTTTAGTGATTGCTTGAGTGATTACACGCCGATAAAATCAAGCGGTCCAACTATCAAAACCCTTGCCTATAATCAATGATTATTAATCATACTCAAAACAATCACTTAGACAACATCAGTGAGAATCGAACACGCGCTATAGAGATAGTAAACGTTTTTGGGATGGAGTTCCGTCCGAAAAAGATATATCCCTTTATCACTTTTTGGTTAGAATGCGTAGCCACAACGTTATAATCACACGTTAAAAGAAGTAGTGGCTACGCATTCTAACCAAAGAGTGATAAAGGGATATTGCTTTGAAAAAATGTACCAATTTGCCGGGTCGATGCCACCCCCTTAACTCATATAATGATTTGTTTGTTTATTTTCCGTGATAATATTTTGTGCCAAGA
Organism: Oikopleura vanhoeffeni; assembly: GCA_004367855.1. Classification (NCBI taxonomy): domain Eukaryota; kingdom Metazoa; phylum Chordata; class Appendicularia; order Copelata; family Oikopleuridae; genus Oikopleura; species Oikopleura vanhoeffeni. The sequence goes on along the minus strand of SCLH01000755.1, from coordinate 27,839 downwards.
CTTAAGTCTTAAAAAGTCCTGAGCGCTAATGACTTCCGTTTCGTTTTTGACTAAATTTATTGAAATATATTATTGATAATAACCTGTGTTGAACATCATAAATGCAGCTTCCGTTTCTCGAGGTCCTTTTTTCGGATTTAACTTTTATAACTTCAAGAACATGAATAAAAAATACCTTTTTATGGTTTATAAGTCCGAAACTAAAAATCGTATTTTAATAATAATAACGATAATTGACTGTACACATGAATTGAGCTAAATTTATTTTAACCTTCATTTAATGACTCATTTTGGAATAAAAAATTGAAGTTTTACAATATCAAATCTGCCTTTTGTACAAACAGCAGAAACGAAATTCATAAATTGAGAGTTAAGAAGTGCGTCCCCTGTACCAAGAAGAAAAGCAGCAAAACAAAGAACATACTGATTTTAAATATTGAACATAGTTCTGTTAATTCATAAAAACATTTAATGAAGCGTAAATTACAAATTAAGGAAACTTTTTTGGTTGGTTATGTTCCGATATTCTGCTGGCCAAAAATATACATATTTACATATATCCTTTTCGCAACGGAACTCCATCTCAAAAACGTTTACTATCTCTATAGCAATGATGCTTGATATTGGGACCGCTAAATTTGATCGGTGTGTAATCAGTCAAGTAATCACTAAGTTAATCACTAAGAAAACATCAGTGAGATTCGAACACGCGCTATATAGATAGTAAACGATTTTGAGATGGTGTTCCGTTGGGAAAAGGATATTTTTAAGNTTGATTTGTCATTTTTTGTCGACGTTTTTAGAAAAATTATGAAAATTTTCCGCAAATCAAGTCTAAAATTTTTTATTAGTCTTTTTTGAACTCTTCATAAAAAATCAGGCAGAATCACATATTAAATGTTTTGGTATCTATTAAATCTCCGTATAACAACTAATGAGTTGGTCGCGCAATTATCATTTCTAAACTTTGGATGAAATTTTTAACACTCGGCTGTACACTCGATAAGTGCCATTGAGCACTAAATTTTTTAAAATTTTATGGTAGTGATAAATTTCCAATATAATTGTGGGTGTTATAGGCGTCATTTTTTGTGATAGTCAGGACACTTTTTAATATCAAAACGCAATTGAAGGTCAATTTTTATCTCAAAAAAAAATGGTTTTTTTCTACTTTTTGCCATTTTTGACCATTTTCCATGGAAAAAAACTTTCATATCGAGGAAATTTTTTAATACGCATCATAAAAACCAGACTTTTAAGCGCATTACACCCGAAAATGTCTGAAGTTGATTAATATTCTTTTCAAGAAAAATTCTGTAGTCGGGTTTAGTAGGAAATTGATGTACAGTGAAAAGTAGTTTTTTATATTTTCTCAGATAATTATCTATGTTAAGAAATTAAATATATAATCGTTCGCAAAAATGAACACTTTTATTGAAGATAAAAAATAAAAAAAATTGTTTTCACATTTTTTCTTTCATATATCGCTCTGAAAAAATGTACCAATATGCCGGATCGATGCCACCCCCATATTAATTAACCCGAATATCAATTAAAAATTGTAAATAAAATTTATGAAATGATATTTTTCGGAATGTATTTTTTTACTGCTAAATGTAATTGAGGCGCTAAAGGCAACAAAAGGCAATTCATTTGGTTCGATTTTTTGTTTACAATCTTTATTCGATAGAAATAATACTGAGAATACTGAAAATGATAGAGAGCAATCGGAAAGGATGATTTCCACAGCCGGACATGTGGGCAGAGCGTCCATATCCCGTGGTGCCCGATTATCAGGGCCCGGTGTTCATTCAAAACAAGATATAAATCAAAAAATATCAAAAAAATAAATAATTAGAGGTAAAGCTGTGATTGATTAACTTCAAGAGAAATATATTTATACTAGAGAAATATTTATCGGTAAGTGGATGTGATATATTATCATCCGCGAGTTCAAATATATGATTTTTTCAAATTTACAAGTTAATTTGAAGGTTTTTTCTTCGAAATTCAATAAACTCACCGTTAAAGCGCTCGCGTCGGCAAAATAAAAGTCGTATTTTATTTTTTAAAAATGGTTCGAATGGCCAAACAATTTTGTATCAGTGATTGGATTCGTAAATCATAATAACAACTCGATAAATTTTTATCGTAAGTTTTGTGAGACAAAAGTGCTCGATAAAAAACGTTTCTCATTTTTCAAGCGCTATAACTTCATAAAAAAATATCTCACAGCATTTGAATCTAGATATTTGGAATTCTCGTACAATTTTGAGTTCCACCTGATATTACCGATACAAAATATTTGCACACTTAAATGTGAGAGTGGTTTGTTTGAGTCGTTTCCTGACTCAAAGAGGAGCACTCAAAATATATTTTTGTTTTGTCTTTCGAGAGGTATAACTCAGAGGNNNNTTAGTACGATATTTGAAAATTTCAGACAATTTTGTATAATCATGGTCAATCTCAAAAATAAATATCCAGCGGTCAAAATTCTACAGACACTTCGTTGGTCGAAAAGGCCAATCTCGTACAATAGTGTACGATGAGTGCGTACAGGTTAAGGGAGTGAATGACGATATTTGAAGGTTTTCAAACAGACTTTATCATCAAGCTTTTTTGTAGAGAATTTTCCAACGAGTATTTTGACTTATATTTTTTATTTAATTTTAAAATTTTTCACAAAATATCAAGTTTAAGGGGGCTGAAATTTAAGGTGAAATTTCATGTGATTTCAATTTATCAGTCCCAATTCCGATCTAAAATTTCATCTAGCATATTAATTTTGTGGAAAAACTCATTTGACTCTAAATACTGCTCGAAAAAATAACTAAAATTCAATTTTTNATGGTATATCAATATTGATAAAGAACGGTTTTGTGACATCAATGGCAAGGTAGATTCTGGTTTGAAAAACGTAAATCTTTGAAGAGACATGATTGTGGTTCAGGAACGCTTTTGTCACATCTGTGGCAGTTTTGAAATTCACCAACGCTTTTGTGACATTTGTGGCAGTTTTCAGATCATAAGAAAATTTTGTTACCATTTTGATCATTTTAAATTTCTGGTAAGTCTTAGGGTTAGGCCACTGGGATTGGAATTTCGCCAAAGTTGTTTAATTTTTGCCTCCAG
>SCLH01000755.1:10235-24686 GCA_004367855.1 Oikopleura vanhoeffeni | reverse complement strand
TCATACAATAACTACCAAATGTATGCCCTTGTGTAAATTAAACGAAAATGACCATGAAAATATCCAAAAATGACCACACGAGTCAGTAGAGAGCTAATATTTATAAATGTTCAGCTTTTTAGATACTTATACAATAGCTACCAAATGTATGCCCTTAAGTAAAACGACCTCAACTAAAACGAAAATGACCATTAAAATATCCAAAATGACCAGACGAGTCGGCAGAGCGCTAATATTTTGAAATTTTCACATTAAAAACAAATTGATCAAGGTTTATGGTCAGCATTTCCACCATTCGATTTTGGGCCAAAATCTACTAAACAGGGTTGTGTTTTCAGATATGGGGGTCTATGTGAATTTTAAATGCGCGTTCGATAAAATTTGTATTTTTTCGAAAAATTGGCTGATGCCGGTGGTATGAGAAAAATTTTGAAATTTTTTTCAATTTTTAGTGAAAAATCTTCCAAAACAATTTTCCGGTGATCCGGTGATCACACTTACACAGCTGATTNTTTAAATAGTCATACAATAACTACCAAATGTATGCCCTTGTGTAACTTAAACGAAAATGACCATGAAAATATCCAAAAATGACCACACGAGTCAGTAGAGAGCTAATATTTATAAATGTTCAGCTTTTTAGATACTTATACAATAGCTACCAAATGTATGCCCTTAAGTAAAACGACCTCAACTAAAACGAAAATGACCATTAAAATATCCAAAATGACCAGACGAGTCGGCAGAGCGCTAATATTTTGAAATTTTCACATTAAAAACAAATTGATCAAGGTTTATGGTTAGCATTTCCACCATTCGATTTTTGGCCAAAATCTACTAAACAGGGTTGTGTTTTCAGATATGGGGGTCTATGTGAATTTTTAATGCGCGTTCGATAAAATTTGTATTTTTTCGAAAAATTGGCTGATGCCGGTGGTATGAAAAAAATTTTGAAATTTTTTTCAATTTTTAGTGAAAAATCTTCCAAAACAATTTTTTCTAATTTTATAATCGCATAAAACGCTCACAAAAAAAATTACTTGACCAAATTTTCAAAAATAATTAGAAAATTTTTTTAGAATCTGGAACGAATAGAAATAAGATTTTTTTTAGTTTTAAATGAAAATAAATACAAATTTTGCATGATATTTATTAGGCCTCCCGAGCAAAATGAGCATCCAAGAAAAAAATCCTATGGATTTAAAAATTTTGGATCTAGAGTAGTTTTTGACGATTGAAATTTGTTAAAAATGAGCCCTTAATCGGCCGAAGACCGATTAAAGGGGATTTTGTGTTTTTAATTAAAACTTTTTTATAAAAGAGCCCCAAATCGGCCGAAGGCCGATAAAAAAAGATTTTGAGTTTTTGATTCAAATTTGTTAAAAAATTAACCCAAAGTCGGCCGAAGGCCGATAAAAGGCTTTTTTGATTTAATTTTATTGAAAAATGAGCCCCAAATCGGCCATAGGCCGATAAAAAAGGATTTTATGCTATTTATTCAAATTTGTTAAAAAATGAAGTCGAAATTTCACAATTTTCTCACAAATTTTATAATTTTCTCAAAAATTTGACAATTATCTATAAAATTTGACAATTAATTGCAAATTCGAAAATTTTTAAGAAACTTTTTAGTAAAATTGTCGAATTTCAAATTAATTGTCAAATTTTTGGGAAAATTACCAAGTTTTTGAGAAAATTACCAAGTTTTGGAGGAAATTGTTAAATTTGTTAGAAAATTGTCAAATTTCAAACAAAGAAATTTAAAATAATAAAGAAAATTTATTTTTTGCGAAAATATTCAAATTCGAAGAAAAACAATTTCAAATATGGTTTTTAAAATAATTTTATTCTTAAATTTTTGTTAAATTTTGAAAAAAATTGAGGAATTCAAATAATTTTCAAATTTGAAAGAACGGTTTCAAATTTTGGGATAAAATTATAAAATTTTCTATAAATATTTTTTTTCAAAATTAAATAAAAACCAAAAATCACTTTTATCGGCCTTTGGCCGATTTTGGGCTCATTTTCCCCCAAAATTCAATTATTGATATAATATCCTTCTTTATCGGCTTTCGGCCGATTTGGGGCTAATTTTCCAGCAAAATTTAATAATAGATATAATATCCACCTTTATCGGCCTTCGGCCGATTTGGAGCTCATTTTAACAAAATTAAATCAAAAACATAGAATCCCCTTTTTCGCTATATTTTGATAACGTGACGACCATTTTTTTTTATATCGATTATGGAGGCTCCTTTATTTAATTCAGCTTTTGCAAACGACTCATCCGATTAAATTCTTAGAAAGCTAAAATAGAGCACAAATATCTGATGAATAATTGAATTTAAAAAATTGTTCCGAATCCGACGATTGTTACCAGTTTTTTAAAAGAAAAACTAGTAATTAACAATTTCAGTAATCTCAAAAAAAAGATTAAACAAATTGGTCCGATGAACCANAGAGAGAGATGGAATAGAAAAAATTGAAGTTTTTACAATATCAATCTGACTTTTGTACAAACAGCAGAAACGGAAATTCATAAATGAGAGTTAAAGTGCGTCCCCCTGTACAAGAAGAAAAGCACAAAACAAAAGAACATACTGATTTAAATATTGAAAACCATAGTTTTTGTTAATTCATAAAAACATTTAATGAAGCGTAATTACAATTAAGGAAACTTTTTTGGTTGGTTCATGTTCCGATATTCTGCTGGCCACAAAATATACATCATTGTACATATATTCCTTTTCGCAACGGAACTCCCATCTCAAAAAACGTTACTAATCTCTATAGCAATGATGCTTGATATTGGGACCGTGGCTAAATTCTGATCGGTGTGTAATCAGTCCAGGTAATTCCCTAAGTTATCACTAAGAAAAATCAAAGTGAGATATCGTAACACGCGCTAATTATTAAGATAGTAAACGATTTTTGAGATGGTGTTCCGTTGGGAAAAGGATATTTTTAAGTCAAATCAATTGAAAAATATTTGGATAAATGGACGCTTTGTGACATCCATGGCAAAGGGGCAATCTCTGGTTTGGAAAAACGTTAATCTTTGAAGAGACTCGACTTTTGTTCAGGAACGCTTTGTGACATCCTGTGGCACTTTGAAAATTTAGGAACGCTTTTTGTGACCTCTGTGGCAGTTTTGCAAATTTAACCAACGCTTTTTTTGACATTTGTGGCAGTTTGTCAGACCAATTACAGAACATTTGTTCATTTTGCATCATTTTAAATTTCTGGTAGTCTAGGTGAGGCACTGGGATTCGAATTTCGCGAAAAAGCTGTTTACTTTTTGCCTCCAGGGTAAATTCCAACCCAAATTAAGAACGGGAAAATGACCTTGAAAATCTTTCAAAAAATGACCCCACGAGTCAGTAGAGAGCTAAATATTTGAAAATTTTCAACTTTTTTAAAATAGTCATAAACAATATACTACCAAATGGTATGCCCTTGTGTAACTTAAACGAAAATGAACCATGAAAAATCCAAAAAATGACCACACGAGTCAGTAGAGAGCTAATAATTTATAATGTCAGCTTTTAAGATACTTATACAATAAGCTACCAATGTTGCCTTACGTAAAACGACGCTCAACTAAAACGAAAATGACCATTAAAATATCCACAATGAACCAAACCCGAGTCGGCAGAGCGCTAATATTTGAACATTTTCACATTAAAACCAAATTGATAAGGTTTATGGTTAGCATTTTCCACCCAATTCGATTTGGGCCAAATCTACTAAACAGGGTTGTGTTTTTTCCCGATAATGGGGGTCTATGTGAATTTTAAATGCGCGTTTTCGATAAAATTTGGTATTTTTTTTTCGAAAATTGGGCTGTGCGGGTGGTATGAGAAAAATTTTTGAAATTTTTTTTCAATTTTGTTAGTGAAAAATCTTCCCAAACAATTTTTTTCTAATTTTATAATCGCATAAAACGCTCCACGAAAAAAATTACTGACCAAATTTTCAAAAATACTTAGAAAATTTTTTTTAGAATCTGGAACGCATAGAAATCAAGAATTTTTTTTAGTTTTAAATGAAAATAAATACAAATTTTGGCATGATATTTAATTAGGCCCCGAGCAAAATGAGCAATACAGAAAACGTCCTATTGATTAAAAATTTTGGGATCTAGAGTAGTTTTTGACGAAATGAAATTTGTTAAATGAGCCCTACATCGGCCGAAGAACCGATTAAAGGGGATTTTTGTGTTTTTAATTGAAACTTTTATAAAAGAGCCCCAAACGGCCGAAAGGCCGATAAAAAAAGATTTTGAAGTTTTTGAATTCAAATTTGTTAAAAAAATAACCCAAAGTCGGCCGAAGGCCGATTAAAAGAGCGTTTTCATGTTTTTTGATTTAATTTTATTGAAAATGAGCCCCAAATCGCCATAGCGATAAAAAAGGATTTTATGCTATTTATTCAAATTTGTTAAAAAAAAGAAGTCGAAATTTTCAAACAATTTTCTCACAAATTTATAACCTTTTCCTCAAAAATTTGACAAATTATCTATAAAATTGACAATTAATTGCCAAATTCGAAAAATTTTAAGAAAACTTTTTTAGTAAAATTGTCGAATTTTTTCAATTAATTGTCAAATTTTTTGGGAAAATGACCAAGTTTTGAGAAAATTTTTGAAAGAAAAAATTGGAAATTTTTTGAGAAATAGAAAATTGTTAGAAAATTGTCAAATTTTTAGAATTAATTGTTAAAAATTTTGGGAAAATACAAAGTTTTTGAGAAAATTACCACCAGTTTTTGGAGGAAATGTTAAATTTGTTAGAAAATTTGTCAAATTTCCAAACAAAGAAATTTTAAAAATAATAAAGAATTTTATTTTTTGGCGGAACATATTCAATTCGAAGAAGAAAAATTTTCAAATATGGTTTTTAAAATAATTTTATTCTTAAATTTTTGTTAAATTTTGAAAAAAAAATTGAGGAATTCAATAATTATTCAAATTTGAAGAACGGTTTTCAAATTTTGAGATATAATAATAAAAATTTCTAATAAATATTTTTTTTCAAAAAATTAAAATAAAAACGGCAAAAATCACTTTTCTCGGCCTTTGGCCGATTTTGGGCTCATTTTCCCCCAAATTTCAATATTGATAATAATATCCTTCTTTAATCGCTTTCGGCCGATTTGGGGCCTAATTTTCCTGCAAAATTTAATAATAGATATAATATCCTCTTTATCGGCCTTCGGTCCGATTTGGAGCTCATTTAACAAAATTAAATCAAAAACATAGAATCCCCTTTTTCGCTATATTTTGATAACGTGACGACCATTTTTTTTTATATCGATTATGGAGGCTCCTTTATTTAATTCAGCTTTTGCAAACGACTCATCCGATTAAATTCTTAGAAAGCTAAAATAGAGCACAAATATCTGATGAATAATTGAATTTAAAAAATTGTTCCGAATCCGACGATTGTTACCAGTTTTTTAAAAGAAAAACTAGTAATTAACAATTTCAGTAATCTCAAAAAAAAGATTAAACAAATTGGTCCGATGAACCAATTTATTTTATTTTTCCCAAGATATTTGTGCTCAGTTTGAGCTATTTAAGAATGCTATCGGATGAGTTGTTTTAAAAGCCGAATTAAATACAGCATTTGGCTTAAAAACTAGTAAAAATGACCAGAAGCCCCCGTTATTGATATGTTATCAACTCACAAAAAGTTTCAGAAGCATCCACCCACTATTTCTCTAAGTCAATATTAATGGTGGAGATGCTATTTATGGTTATCAATTTTTTTTTGAAAATTTCGGAATTTTTTCAATTTATTTTATTTAATTTTTGAAATTTTAGCGTTTTTATCGAATGAATATATCAAGAGTAAACAACAATTCAGATATAACATCTAATTTACAAAGCGGGATTCAAATGGTCAAATCCGCTTATTAGTTAAACTGAATTCTAGCAAAAATCATAAATCAGTTTTTAAAGTTTATCTGCAAAATGAACTTAAAAGACTTTACCAAAAACTGGCGTATTTCAAATTTGTATAAAATATGTTTTGAAGTAAGTACCTTGTTAAGTGAACTGTGAACAGAAAAAATAACTTTACATTTTTGAGCGGAAATCTAAGCCATTTTTTCGTAACGACATATCCGATTTGTAATTATGTTATGCATGAGCTGATCTTAGGTAGGGCTTTCATCTAACCGAGCCGATTTTTTTCATGACTTTTTGTTCGCCAGTAAAATTTTATCTTCCGAACCAGATCATCTTATAAAATCGGCTCGGTCGGATAAAAACTCGTTGCCAGTCAATAATTATGCAACTTAATTTTAGTAATCGAATATATAGTTAGTCATTTTTCACGGTTTCTCTCCTAGACGCCGAACTAGAGGTCTGAGAGATGCGAGGACTGACGCCATTGTGATTTTTTGGCCGTATTAGTTTAGTCCAAATCTTGAAAAAATTTTTTTCAGAAAGCACAGTACCCCCTGGGGTTTAGGTTAAAATTTTCTTGTTATTTCGTTTAAAAATAATTAACTACAATTTTTCTTGAAAATAAAGAATTTTTTTTTAACCAAAACTTCAAACTATCAAAATGTTAAAAGAACTGCCACAAATGTCACAAAAGCGTTGGTAAATTTCAAAACTGCCACAGATGTCACAAAAGCGTTCCTAAATTTTCAAAGTGCCACAGATGGCACAAAAGCGTTCCTAAACCAAAATCATGTCTCTTCAAAGATTTACGGTTTTCAAACCAGAATTTACCTTGCCATGGATGTCACAAAAGCGTTTTTTATCAATATGGCTCATCTTAGAAAAATAATTGAAATTTTAGATTTTAGGAGATTTAACGAATTCAAAGAATTAAAATTGAGAAAAAACACAGAACTCCCTTAATTTTCCAGTTTACAAGTGAATAAAATTACGGAGATTTATCAAGAGGATAAAGCTGCACTGTTTTCTTGATGAAAACATGATATGTGATTTAGAGGTAAATTCTGACCCTATTATTTAGAAAAAAAATTTCAATGCGAAACAAAAGAGATTCAAGTTCGAATTTAAGGGGGTATATCTGGTAGATTGACATATTCACGGTGATTATTTTGAAAACTAAAGCTTATGAGAAAATGCTAATTTGTAGATCTTTCCTTAATCATGCGAAAAAATACATCACAAATTATTTTTGACCATTACACCAATAGGTACAGAATCGTAACAAGGTGACATTTTCCAAACTGCAAAACATCTCCTCCCAGACGGTATATCAAATTGAGCTCAATTTTCACAGATCAGTATCGGTAGTATGCCAATCTTTTAGACGAGCTTTTATCGATCCGGCGACTGAACAATTCTAGAACGCCAAATAACCGACGATTTTTCACAATTTAAGACTTCAAAATCTATCTCCTCCGAAGATATATTTGCAAAATGGCTCAAATTTTTATCAAGTATTCTCCAGACATTTGTAAGAGATTAAGGCGAGCTTTTTTTGCAATTTCCAGCTAAAACTCGAAATATGATTTTTTTGGTCTTTTTCAAAAAAATTCCGAAAAAAAAAGTGCTTCGATTTTTCGAAAGTAGGCTCAAACGAAGCCAGTGAAACCACTGATGAGAAAGTTGGCTTACGTCAAGGCGATATTCTAAAGTTTTAGGTCAAATTCGAGCAAACATTATTTTTTAACTTCATCTTTTAAAAAATACTTAGAAAAAAAATCAGAAAAATGCAAAAAATTTTTAATGATTGGGTTCTTAGTACACTAAATTATCACCCCGTATCAATTTGGGGCATTTTTAATGCCTCTAAGGCCTTTATTTAATCAGACAGATATACCCCCTTTATTTATTGATTTTCTAAAAACTTTGAAATTTGTTGCATATTTTGGCTTTTATGTTGGTTGATTTACAAATTATTTTATACGATAATCTCTTAATTCATATTATTTTTTGTTGGACATCAATTTCCAAAAATAACTCGGGAACAAACGCTTTTGAATATACGAAATTTTTTGAACTTTTCAATATCTATCTTCGAACAAAGCTCACTAATTTCATAAGCAAAATACTCAAAATTCAAATTAATTATTTCAACCGAATAATTCCTGAAGGCTGAATTCGGATTTAGTTTCTGTCGTATACAGATGGATTCACATCAATTATTTTACAAATAATACATCCTCAAAACATCAGCTAATGGTATTTTAATTCGTTGCAAAACAAGGTATTTTTGGAAAAAGTAATCCACAAAAATTACACGGTTTTTATTATTTGACTTTTATCGAGTTTAGGGAGTGGTGTGAGTGATTTTTGACATTTTGGAGGCTTGGTACGGCTTAATGATGACGGTAGAACATTTTCTCATCAATACATATGATATATCTATCCTTGATCTCGCGATTCAATTTGACAGTTCAGTACCACTCCACCAACAATCTGGTTAACCGCGGTTAAACACGAGTCCCAGCTTTTTCAAAGAAATAAGGATCCTAGAGCTTATATCGGAAAGTTTTACATTTGATGAGAATCCGGAAAACTGTCTGAATTTTGGTGAATGGGAGCTGTTTTTTCGAATTTGGCCTCAGGGGTCACCAATCTGGTTGAATGTGCGAAAAGGGTGTTTTTCGACGTTTTGACATAGGGCTTTTTTGTGGGAAATGCCAGAAACGTGGGAAGTACTTTTTGAATTTTGGCCTGATAGGCTGTTATCGACAAAAAAGTGCGCGAAATCGACAATTTTTGAACATAAAAGTTAGAATTAGAAAATATAAATGCCCACAAAGATTCTTGGATACGATTTGCTAGAAACGATATTAGTAACTATGTCTAATTTAGAACACAAACATGCTAGAGATCAAAACAAAATATTTGTAAAACACTCTAATTTTTTTTTTTAGAATCCGCTGTGTTGAGAATCAGACCAAAGTTGCTAATATTGGTTCCAGCTTATCGTATTCCAAGGATCTTTTAATGGCATTTATATTTTCTAATTCTCACTTTTATGTTCAAATTGTCGATTTCGCGCATTTTTTTGTCGATTTACAGCCAATCAGGCCGAAATTTAAAAAAAGTAGTTTCCATTCGATGTTCACCAACCTTGAGCTTGTTACATGCCAAAAATGACACCTTTTCGGCACATTCAACCAGATTGGTGACCTCTGAGGCCAATTCGAAAAAACAGCTCCCATTCACTAAAATTCAGACATTTCTCCGGATTCTCATCAAATGTCAAAACTTTCCGATATAAGCTCTAGGATCCTTATTTCTTTAAAAAAGCGGGACTCGCGTTTAACCGCGGTTAACTAGATGGTTGGTCGGAGTGGTACTGAACTGTCAAATGAAATCGCGAGATCAAGGTTAGATCTATCATATCCTTTCCCAACAAAACTCCATCTCGAAAACGTTTACTATCTCTCTATCGCGTGTTCGAATTCCACTAATGTTATTTTAGTGATTGTCTTGAGTAGATTAAGGCAAGGGTCTTGATAATAGGACCGCTAAATTTAATCGGTGTGTAATAATTATAATCTCTCAAGCAATCACCAAGATAATCACTTAGACAACATCGTGGTATTCGAACACGCGCTATAGAGATAGTGAACGTTTTTGAGATGGAGTCATCAGTTTAGCAGTACAAGCCTCCAAAATGTCAAAAATCACTCACACCACCCCCCTGAAGTTATTAATTTACAGTTTGGTTTATTTTCGCGGGAAAATTTAATAAAAGGCGAGGAGGATTCTCCCTAATTCATAGACGATTCTCCCCAACCATCCTAAATTTTTCCAGAAAAAAGAGACTACTGTACAGTATGTGTTTTTTTCGTGGGAACAAAAAGTAAACAATTCGGGAATTCCCCAAGTTATAGACGATTCTCCCGGACACTTGAGATTCTGTTCCCTCTCAAAAAAAACACATACTGTTGAATACAGGATTCCGAAGTATATCCTCGAAACATTTTGGAATCAGAAATTAAAATTTTGAACTTTAATTAGAAAACCACGGAATTCGATTAAACTTATACTTTGTGAAAAATTATTTTGACGAAAATTGATTTAATTTTTTCCTTTTAAAAATTGAATAACTAAGATTTCAGCGTAACAATCAAGCGGACAAAATAAAATAATTGAGTTCGGTGGTTGCATCCGCAATTTCGTCACTTTTGATGAGGGTCGTCTGAGACGACTCGTCTCCTTTCTTGGGTATTTCTGCAAAGGCAAAATTAAAAAATAGAAAAATGGCCTTGAAATGTAAGGTGGATTTGTTATTAGTTTAGGTTGTATACAGATTGATTCAGAGCAATTATTCAGAGTAATTACATAGCCAAACATAATTAATAGTCTTTTTATTACTTGCAAAACAAAGAATTTTTTTAGTAAAAAACTTTTTAATAGTTACATGGTTCTCTATATTAGACTTCTTATTAAATTTGCGTCAAATATTTATAAATTTACAAGACGGCAATTATCCTTATGATCTAGGTCAAACTGATTATTTCGCGGCTGTGTTTCTGGTACAAACATGACGCCATACTTTAAAATACATCTTTTCAAATTTGACATTTTCCACAATTTAAATTAATTTAATTAACGTTCAAGGTTATTTTTATTACAATGTGCATATGCCATATGATAATTGTTAAAAACCATTTTTTTGTTATGCCAAAAATGCTGATTAGTTTTTTCTGAAAATATATACAGTAGATAACCTTCAGATGTGGTAATTTTGCCGGTTAGGTACCATTTATTTGAAAACCGGTTACCAGAATTTTTAAAGGAACTCATCCATTCCTCACTTAATTTCGAACAAAGTATTTGTCTGCATTTTTATTCACGTTATCAAAAAATAAATACATAGGGAAAAATAATGCTGAAAATATATTTTTTTTGAAAATTTTAACGTTATCGGATCAGATCCAACTTGATTTTCTAACGATCTTGATCAGGTTTTTGTTAACCTCCGATCCGATCAGGTTTTTGAAATCTCCAATCCGATCAAGTTCGATTGATTCAGGTTTTGAAAATCTGCGATCCGATCAAGTTCGATCCGATCAGGTTTTCGAAATTTGCGATCCGCTCAAGTTCGATTCGATCAGGGTTTCAAAATTTGCGATCCGATCAAGTTCGATCCGATCAGGTTTTCGAAATTTGCGATCCGATTCAAGTTCGATCCGATCAGATTTTCAAAATTTGCGATCCGATCAAGTTCGATCAGGGTTTTTAAAAAACGTTATGCGACTCCTGTTATCTACTGTATTAAGTGGGGGACCGAGTATAGAAAAGCAACGTGACAATCACCAATCGATTGTTCGCGCTGGTTTGGTACTTTTCTCAGATTTTCAGCCTAAGTTTTTCGCAGTCACAACTCCCTTCATGCATTAGAGAAAAAACTTGATTAATTTATTGATAGAGTTTGCGATAAATTTCTAGGCTCAATTATTTTAACATTTTTGTTTTTTAATCAACTAGTTTCGAATATTCTAATTTATTTTCAAGATAATAAAATGGATAATTAAGTTTTACAAAGTTCATTGAAATTCAGATTCTAGAAAGTGCGTTTTAAACAGTACAGTGAATTACATCTTTAAAAAAATTTAGACTGCATGGGCCATGTAACATGGCTTATGAAGCATTTTAGGTGTATAATTTGGGTTGTCTACAAAGCTTCTAATCAGCAAATTCACAGAATTATAGGCTATGATTTTAGGAATAATTCAAAATAATGAAAACGCCTTCAACTCTCTTTGATCGTTTATTTGTGGACGTTATATGCGGATGTGATAAGCTTCACATTTTTTACGGGCAATTCGATTATTTTTTGATATCAAAATATCTAAATTTCCTATTTCAAAAAAGGTCAATTAAAATCTTCCACATAATTAGAGGAATTTTCTAATATGTATTTGATCGTTAAACAATCAACATTTTATCACAACCATTCAAAAATTAATTTTTTTAATTGCATTTATGATAAATGATTTATCAAATGACTCTGTTGCAGCAGGAAATATTATTTTTCTGTCAATTGCTTTCAGATTTATTCTAACTCGTAATTTCTAGAATTCAAGCTAACAATAATACAAATCGGACTTTGGTCACGCTTGACCAAAAAGTAACGCTGACCCATTTTTTGAAACTGACTTTTATGAGAAAGTTGAAAAAGTCTGTAATGACGAAAGTCTTCAGTTCTTCAAAATATTAACAAAAAATTTTCAGCCTAATGTAGAGCTATTTTGAAGTTTCTTGGCCCAAACCGGAAATTTCAATTCGAAAAAATACAAAATATAAAAAATTGGCATCTTTATTTTCTCCTCAATTAAAACTCTCTGATGTCTGATTTTTTTCAAATAAACCGCTGCGTGGTGTTTTAAACTGTAGTGAAAACCGTTGATAAAATATAACGATAGATTGAAAAATACATTACAACAATGTCAAGCACAATACAATGTACAGGTATTAAGTTAAAAACGAGATTTATGGGTTTTCAAATTATCTGGATTTTAAGGGTTTCTAGGTCCAACATTTTCTTATCTGGTCGAACCATCGCAATATGATATACTTCTCACTTGGGGAACTATTTGGCAGCATCATAAAATAATAAGATACGAAATAACCTACAAATTAAACATTTCAAATTGACAAACATTTTTTGATGTTTATTGTGAATTCAGAAAATAATTGTTATCAAAAATTGCGGAGAATTATTATAAAACAAATGTTCGTTCCGCAAAAAAGTGGTTTGTTGGTCAGAACTGTATTTTGAATTACCTGAATTATCAAACCATCGCTGCTATTGGGCCACGTCGAAGAGAATCTTGTGATGGTCAGAATTTCGGCTCTAGTTTGTGAATGTGGTCAATGACCATCATCAACCAAAAACGTCGATATGATTTTTTACGGCTTAAAGTTGTAATTAAAAAATAAAGTTCTATTTGTAGATATGTTCTGCCAAGACATGTTTTTTGTAAATGGAACATTTAAATTGCGATTTATGAAATTTCTAGTAACCCATGGAATCATAGAGCCGATATATCGGCTGAAGCCTACCTAAAACCTTCTAAAAAGGGCAAAAAAAATGTCACAGATTGTTTCATCCGAATAATTATAATTAATTTTGCGGTGATTTCCGAAGAAATACTCATTTTTTTGGGATATTTGGTTCGATACGGGGGTTGATTTTTGAGATTTTACGCCGAAGTTTTACTTCCGGAAAAAATTATTCGAAACTAGACATCAAATACAAATGTGGAAATAAGCCAGTTTTAAGAAAAGTGTTTTGTGCATACAAAACACTTAGCAGTTAAAAATGATTTCGTATCTTTGGACAGATATTTTCTTTGGAAGTGAAATTTCAAAATTTTCAATTTAAGTATTCCATGAAAAAATTATTTATGATAAACATTTTTTACGAATAATAAAACTTTTAATTAATCAATCAAAAATTGTCCACACTGTCACTTGATTATTATATAAGATTAAAACATAATAATAAAAGAGAACTATTTGCCTAAGGACAGAACTAAAAAATCAAATTCTAAAATTTGAAATGATTAATGCAAAAATATAACTTTTCAGCTTCCTATTTCAAAAGAATTGGAGCTTCAACTACATTGAGCTTTTTGTAAACAACGTCCAAAGTTAAAAGCCGATATATCGGATCTGGTGCCTTGGCGGAACTTTTTTTTCTGTGATTCCAGGGGTTTAACTCGCTAGTCTTTTAGACATGAATCTTACCCAGCACTCGATTTCCGGCAATAGTGACCATTTTAAAATGAGCATAGTCAGAAAAGTTTCATTATCACTATACATTTTTCAATAGCTACATAATATTCAGCCAATTTGCAATTAGAATTAAAATAAAAATAAAAAAAATCGATGAACAAAAAGCATGTTAATGAGGATGATGAAAAAAAATTTCGCGAAAATGCTTACCCCGGTGACGGGCAACAGTGCAATAATCATTACGAATTTAAACGTTTTATTTATTTTTGAACTACTGTTAAGTTAACTTCCAAAGGGTTTATTCTCTATTCCATTTAACAATTATTATATGTTTGGAATCAAATCTCTTCGTAAATTGACTCGAAATATTGTTTATATCATTTTCATTTTCTAAAAACCAGAGGACGAGTCACGCTACGCGTACTCGCCTAAACCTTTCATTCATTCTAAAGTAATTAATTTTTTCCGGAAGTTTTAGCCGTCTAGAGGTGCTCTATCTAACGCGAGGCCAATTTTCACAAATAATACAAACAGAAATTCTTGAAATGTAAAAAAAAAACCCAATCGGTGTATTATTCATTTTTTCTCACCTTCTCTCCGCCTACGCATTCTTTGTTATCAGCATTTTCGAAAGCTATGACTTCTGGAGATCTGGCTCTATTAAACTGGAGGGCCCATACTGTAAGCATTCAGAGTCTTAGAAATTCGTATACGATTCGCTTTTAAAGGTCTTTCGCATGAACTTTGAGTACTTTGAAAAA
>SCLH01000755.1:0-10214 GCA_004367855.1 Oikopleura vanhoeffeni | reverse complement strand
CAAGAATTTGTGCTCAGTTTGAGCTATCTAAGAATGCTATCGGATGAGTTGTTTTAAAGCACGGAAATTAATACAGCATTTGGCTTAAAAACTAGTAAAAATGACCAGAAGCCCCCGTTATTGATATGTTATCAACTCACAAAAAAGTTTCAGAAGCATCCACCCACTATTTCTCAAGTTCAATATAATGGTGGAGATGCTATTTATGGTTATCAATTTTTTTTGAAAATTTCGGAATTTTTAATTTATTTTATTTAATTTTTGAAATTTTAGCGTTTTTATCGAATGAATAATATCAAGAGTAAACAACAATTCAGATATAACATCTAATTTACAAAGCGATTCAAATGGTCAAATCCGCTTATTAGTTAAACTGAATTCTAGCAAAAATCATAAATCAGTTTTAAGTTTTTATCTGCAAAATGAACTAAAAAGACTTTACCAAAAACTGGCGTATTTCAAATTTGTATAAAATATGTATTTGAAGTAAGTACCTTGTTAAAGTGAACTGTGAACAGAAAAAAATAACTTTACATTTTTGAGCGAAATCTAAAGCCATTTTTTTCGTAACGACATATCCGATTTGTAATTTTATGTTATGCATGAGCTGATCTTAGGTAGGGCTTTCATCTAACCGAGCCGATTTTTTCATGACTTTTTGTTCGCCAGATAAAAATTTTATCTTCCGAACCAGATCATCTTATAAAAATCGGCTCGGTCGGATAAAAACTCGTTGCCAGTCAATAATTATGCAAACTTAATTTTAGTAATCGAATATATAGTTAGTCATTTTCACGTTTTCTCTCCTAGACGCCGAACTAGAGGTCTGAGAGATGCGAGACTGACGCCATTGTGATTTTTTTGGCCGTATTAGTTTAGTCCAAATCTTGAAAAATTTTTTTTCAGAAAGCACAGTACCCCCTGGGGGTTTAGGTTAAAATTTTCTTGTTATTTCGTTTAAAAAGATATAATACAATTTTTCTTGAAAATAAAGAATTTTTTTTAACCAAAAACTTCAAACTATCAAAATGTTAAAAGAACTGCCACAAATGTCACAAAAGCGTTGGTAAATTTCAAAACTGCCACAGATGTCACAAAAGCGTTCCTAAATTTTCAAAGTGCCACAGATGTCACAAAAGCGTTCCTGAACCAAAATCATGTCTCTTCAAAGATTAACGTTTTTCAAACCAGAATTGACCTTGCCATGGATGTCACAAAAGCGTTCTTTATCANCACAGATGTCACAAAAGCGTTCCTAAACCAAAATCATGTCTCTTCAAAGATTTACGGTTTTCAAACCAGAATTTACCTTGCCATGGATGTCACAAAAGCGTTTTTTATCAATATGGCTCATCTTAGAAAAATAATTGAAATTTAAGATTTTAGGAGATTTAACGAATTCAAAGAATTAAAATTGAGAAAAAACACAGAGACTCCCTTAATTTTCCAGTTTACAAGTGAATAAAATTACTGGAGATTTATCAAGAGGATAAAGCTGCACTGTTTTCTTGATGAAAACATGATATGATGATTAAGAGTAAATTCTGACCCTATTATTTTAGAAAAAAAAATTTCAATGCGAAACAAAGGAGATTCAAGTTCGAATTTAAGGGGGGTATATCTGGTAGATTTGACATATTCACGGTGATATATTCTGAAAACTAAAAGCTTATGAGAAAATGCTAATTTGTAGATCTATCCTTAATCATGCGAAAAAATACATCACAAATTATTTTTGACCATTACACCAATAGGTACAGAATCGTAACAAGGTGACATTTTCCAAACTGCCAAAACATCTCCTCCCAGACGGTATATCAAATTGAGCTCAATTTTCACAGATCACGTATCGGTAGTATGCCAATCTTTTAGACGAGCTTTTATCGATCCGGCGACTGAACAATTCTAGAACGCCAAATAACCGACGATTTTTCACAATTTAAGACTTCAAAATCTATCTCCTCCGAAGATATATTTGCAAAATGGCTCAAATTTTTATCAAGTATTCTCCAGACATTTGTAAGAGATTAAGGCGAGCTTTTTTGCAATTTCCAGCTAAAACTCGAAATATGATTTTTTGGTCTTTTTCAAAAAAATTCCGAAAAAAAAAGTGCTTCGATTTTTTCGAAAGTAGGCTCAAACGAAAGCCAGTGAAACACTGATGAGAAAGTTGGCTTACGTCAAGGCGATATTCTAAAGTTTTAGGGTCAAATTCGAGCAAACATTATTTTTTAACTTCATCTTTTAAAAAATACTTAGAAAAAAAATCAGAAAAATGCGAAAAAATTTTGATGATTGGGTTCTTAGTACACTAAATTATCACCCCGTATCAATTTGGAGCATTTTTAATGCCTCTAAGGCCTTTATTTAATCAGACAGATATACCCCCTTTATATTGAATTTTCTAAAAACTTTGAAATTTGTTGCATATTTTGGCTTTTATGTTGGTTGATTTACAAATTATTTTATACGATAATCTCTTAATTTCATATTAATTTTTTGTTGGACATCAATTTCCAAAAATAACTCGGGGGAACAAACGTCTTTTGAATATACGAATTTTTTTGAACTTTTTCAATATCTATCTTCGAACAAAGCTCACTAATTTCATAAGCAAAATACTCAAAATTCAAATTAATTATTCAACCGAATAATTCCTGAAGGCTGAATTCGGATTTAGTTTCTGTCGTATACAGATTGATTCACATCAATTATTTTACAAATAATTACATCCTCTAAACATCAGCTAATGGTATTTTAATTCGTTGCAAAACAAGGTATTTTTTGGAAAAAGTAATCCACAAAAATTACACGGTTTTTATTATTTGACTTTTTATCGAGTTTAGGGAGTGGTGTGAGTGATTTTTGACATTTTGGAGGCTTGGTACGGCTTAATGATGACGGTAGAACATTTCTCATCAATACATATGATATATCTATCCTTGATCTCGCGATTCAATTTGACAGTTCAGTACCACTCCCACCAACAATCTGGTTAACCGCGGTTAAACACGAGTCCCCCAGCTTTTTTCAAAGAAATAAGGATCCTAGAGCTTATATCGGAAAGTTTTGACATTTGATGAGAATCCGGAAAACTGTCTGAATTTTGGTGAATGGGAGCTGTTTTTTCGAATTTGGCCTCAGGGGTCACCAATCTGGTTGAATGTGCCGAAAAAGGGTGTTTTTCGACGTTTTGACATAGGGCTTTTTTTGTGGAAATGCCAGAAACGTGGGAAGTACTTTTTTGAATTTTGGCCTGATAGGCTGTTAATCGACAAAAAAGTGCGCGAAATCGACAATTTTGAACATAAAAGTTAGAATTAGAAAATATAAATGCCACCAAAAGATTCCTTGGATACGATTTGCTAGAAACGATATTAGTAACTATGGTCTAATTTAGAACACAAACATGCTAGAGATCAAAACAAAATATTTGTAAAACACTCTAATTTTTTTTTTAGAATCCGCTGTGTTGAGAATCAGACCAAAGTTGCTAATATTGGTTCCAGCTTATCGTATTCAAGGAATCTTTTGATGGCATTTATATTTTCTAATTCTCACTTTTATGTTCAAAATTGTCGATTTCGCGCATTTTTTTGTCGATTTACAGCCAATCAGGCCGAAATTAAAAAAAGTAGTTTCCATTCGATGTTCACCAACCCTTGAGCTTGTTACATGCCAAAAATGACACCCTTTTCGGCACATTCAACCAGATTGGTGACCTCTGAGGCCAAATTCGAAAAAACAGCTCCCATTCACTAAAATTCAGACAATTTCCCGGATTCTCATCAAATGTCAAAACTTTCCGATATAAGCTCTAGGATCCTTATTTCTTTAAAAAAAGCTGAGGGACTCGCGTTTAACCGCGGTTAACTAGATGGTTGGTCGGAGTGGTACTGAACTGTCAAATGAAATCGCGAGATCAAGGTTAGATCTATCATATTCTTTTCCCAACAAAACTCCATCTCGAAAACGTTTACTATCTCTATAGCGCGTGTTCGAATTCCACTAATGTTATTTTAGTGATTGTCTTGAGTAAGATTAAAGGCAAGGGTCTTGATAATAGGACCGCTAAATTTAATCGGTGTGTAATAATTATAATCTCTCAAGCAATCACCAAGATAATCACTTAGACAACATCAGTGGTATTCGAACACGCGCTATAGAGATAGTGAACGTTTTTGAGATGGAGTCATCAGTTTAGCAGTACCAAGCCTCCAAAATGTCAAAAATCACTCACACCACCCCCCTGAAGTTATTAATTTACAGTTTGTTTATTTTCGCGGGAAAATTTAATAAAAGGCGAGGAGGATTCTCCCTAATTCATAGACGATTCTCCCCAACCATCCTAAAATTTTTCCAGGAAAAAAAGACATACTGTACAGTATGTGTTTTTTTCGTGGGAACAAAAAGTAAACAATTCGGGAGAATTTCCCCCAAGTTATAGACGATTCTCCCGGACACTTGAGATTCTGTTCCCTCTCAAAAAAAAACACATACTGTATGAATACAGGATTCCGAAGTATATCCTCGAAACATTTTGGAATCAGAAATTAAAAATTTGAACTTTAATTAGAAAAACCACGGAATTCGATTAAACTTATACTTTGTGAAAAAATTATTTTTGAACGAAAATTGATTTAATTTTTTCCTTTTAAAAATTGAATAACTAAGATTTCAGCGTAACAATCAAGCGGACAAAATAAAATTAATTGAGTTCGGTGGTTGCATCCGCAATTTCGTCACTTTTGATGAGGGTCGTCTGAGACGACTCGTCTCCTTTCTTGGGTATTTCTGCAAAGGCAAAATTAAAAAATAGAAAAATGGCCTTGAATATGTAAGGTGGATTTGTTATTAGTTTAGGTTGTATACAGATTGATTCAGAGCAATTATTTTCAGAGTAATTACATAGCCAAAACATAACTTAATAGTCTTTTAATTACTTGCAAAACAAAGAATTTTTTTAGTAAAAAACTTCTTCAATAGTTACATGGTTCTCTATATTAGACTTCTTATTAAATTTGCGTCAAATATTTATAAATTTACAAGACGGCAATTATCCTTATGATCTAGGTCAAACTGATTATTTCGCGGCTGTGTTTCTGGTACAAAACATGACGCCATACTTTAAAATTACATCTTTCAAATTTGACATTTTCCACAATTTTAAAATTAATTTAATTAACGTTCAAGGTTATTTTTATTACAATGTGCATATGCCATATGATAATTGTTAAAAAACCATTTTTTTGTTATGTCAAAAATGCTGATTAGTTTTTTCTGAAAAATTATAATACAGTAGATAACCTTCAAGATGTGGTAATTTTGCCGGTTAGGTACCATTTATTTGAAAACCGGTTACCAGAATTTTTAAAGGAACTCATCCGATTCCTCACTTAATTTCGAACAAAGTATTGTTCTGCATTTTTCATTCACGTTATCAAAAAATAAATACATAGGGAAAAATAATGCTGAAAATAATATTTTTGAAAATTTTTAACGTTATCGGATCAGATCAAACTTGATTTTCTAACGATCTGATCAGGTTTTTGTTAACCTCCGATCCGATCAGGTTTTTGAAATATTCAATCCGATCAAGTTCGATCTGATCAGGTTTTGAAAATCTGCGATCCGATCAAGTTCGATCCGATCAGGTTTTCGAAATTTGCGATCCGCTCAAGTTCGATTCGATCAGGTTTTCAAAATTTGCGATCCGATCAAGTTCGATCAGGTTTTTTAAAACGTTATGCCGACTCCTGTTATCTACTGTATTAAGTGGGGGACCGAGTATAGAAAAGCAACGTGACAATCACCAATCGATTGTTCGCGCTGGTTTGGTACTTTTCTCAGATTTTCAGCCTAAGTTTTTCGCAGTCACAACTCCCTTCATGCATTAGAGAAAAAACTTGATTAATTTATTGATAGAGTTTGCGATAAAATTTCTAGCTCAATTATTTTTTAACATTTTTGTTTTTTATCAACTAGTTTCGAATTATTCTAATTTATTTTCAAGATAATAAAGTGATAATTAAGTTTTACAAAGTTCATTGAAATTCAGATTCTAGAAAGTGCGTTTTAAACAGTACAGTGAATTACATCTTTAAAAAATATTTAGACTGCATGGGCCATGTAACATGGCTTATGAAGCATTTTAGGTGTATAATTTGGGTTGTCTACAAAGCTTCTAATCAGCAATATTCACAGAATTATAGGCTATGATTTTTAGGGAATAATTTCAAAATAATGAAAACGCCTTCAACTCTCTTTGATCGTTGATTTGTGGACGTTATATGCGGATGTGATTAAGTTCACATTTTTTACGGGCAAATTCGATTATTTTTGATATCAAAATATCTAAATTTCCTATTTCAAAAAAGGTCAATTAAAATCTTCCACATAATTTAGAGGAATTTTCTAGATATGTATTTGATCGTTAAACAATCAACATTTTTTATCACAAACCATTCAAAAATTAATTTTTTTAATTGCATTTATGATAAATGATTTATCAAATGACTCTGTTGCAGCAGGAAATATTTTACTTTTTCTGTCAATTGCTTTCAGATTTATCTTAACTCGTAATTTCTAGAATTCAAGCTAAACAATAAATACAAATCGGACTTTGGTCACGCTTGACCAAAAAGTAACGCTGACCCATTTTTTGAAACTGACTTTTTATGAGAAAAGTTGAAAAAGTCTGTAATGACGAAAGTCTTCTAGTTCTTCACAAATATTAACAAAAATTTTCAGCCTAATGTAGAGCTATTTTGAAGTTTCTTGGCCATAAACCGGAAATTTCAATTCGAAAAAATAAAAAATAATAAAAAAAATTGGCATCTTTTATTTTCTCCTCAATTAAAAACTCTCTGATGTCTGATTTTTTTCAAATAAACCGCTCTGGTTTTTAACTGTAGTGAAAACCGTTGATAAAATATATACGATAGATTGAAAAATACATTACATACAATGTACAAGCACAATACAATGTACAAGGTATTAAGTTAAAAACGAGATTTATGGGTTTTCAAATTATCTGGATTTTAAGGGTTTCTAGGTCCAACATTTTCCTTATCTGGTCGAACCATCGCAATATGATATACTTCTCCACTTGGGGAACTATTTGGCAGCATCAATAAAATAATAAGATACGAAATAACCTACAAATTAAACATTTCAAATTGACAAACATTTTTGATGTTTTATTGATGAAATTCAGAAAATAATTGTTATCAAAAATTGCGGAGAATTATTATAAAACCAAATGTTCGTTCCGCAAAAAAAAGTGGTTTTTGTGGTCAGAACTGTATTTTGAATTACCTGAATTATCAAACCCATCGCTGCTATTGGGCCACGTCGAAGAGAATCTTGTGATGGTCAGAATTTCGGCTCTAGTTTGTGAATGTGGTCAATGACCATCATCAACCAAAAACGTCGATATGATTTTTTACGGCTTAACAAGTTGTAATTAAAAATAAAGTTCTATTTGTAGATATGTTCTGCCAAGACATGTTTTTTGTAAATGGAACATTTAAATTGCGATTTATGAAATTTCTAGTTAACCCATGGAATCATAGAGCCGATATATCGGCTGAAGCCTACCTAAAACCTTCTAAAAAGGGCAAAAAAAATGTCACAGAATTGTTTCATCCGAATAAATTATAATTAATTTTGCGGTGATTCCGAAGAAAATACTCATTTTTTTGGGGGATATTTGGTTCGAATAGTACGGGGAGTTGATTTTTTGAGATTTTACGCCGAAGTTTTACTTCCGGAAAAATTATTTCGAAACTAGACATCAAATACAAATGTGAAATAAGCCAGTTTTTAGAAAAGTGTTTTGTGCATACAAAACACTTAGCAGTAAAATTGATTCGTATCTTTGGACAGATATTTTCTTTGGAAGTGAAATTTCAAAATTTTCAATTTAAGTATTCCATGAAAAAATCATTTATGATAAACATTTTTTACGATATAATAAAACTTTTAATTTGATCAATCAAAAATTGTCCACACTGTCACTTGATTATTATATAAGATTAAAAATAATAATAAAACAGAACTATTTGCCTAAGGACAGAACTAAAAATCAAAATTCTAAAATTTGAAATGATTAATGCAAAAATATAACTTTTCAGCTTCCTATTTCAAAAGTAATTGGAGCTTCAACTACATTGAGCTTTCTGTAAACAACGTCCAAAGTAGAGCCGATATATCGGATCTGGTGCCTTGGCGGAACTTTTTTTTCTGTGATTCCAGGGGTTAAGCATCAAATTGAGCAAATTAACATTGTGAACCCATAATAAAATACCAGGTTTATTAAGGTGGTGGTCGTCGCATTTTAAGGGTTTTGCAATGGGCAATTTTCGCAAAAGTACAAATCGTTGGACCAAATATAACCTCTCAGATATATTTAAACAAAAATCCTGCATCCTAAAAAGAACAAAAGTGACGAATGCCTTGTCGGATCAGAAACCGGCTTACAAAAGTGACGAAATAATTTTTTCTGAATCTACCCCCCTGGTTTGTTAAGGTACAACAATGATTTATGACTTCAATTAACCGGACAGAACATAGGCAGGTAATCTCTTAAATATTTTCAAATGGCTAAAGATTTAAAGATAAAAAAATATTTTATTTGACTTCAGAATCACAGTATTTTGACCTCATTTGGATCTGGAGCCAAAACATAATTAGAGAAACATTTAGAAAAAATAATTCCGTCACTTTTGTGATTGGACGAGCCATCCGTCACGTTTGATTTTTTGCGTATGCAAGATGTTGTTTAAATATATCAGAGAAAGGTTATATTAAGTCCAACGATTCGTACTTTCGCGACAATTTCCCATTGAAAAACCTTCTAAATGCGACGACCATTTAGTTTCATTGTTTTCAACGCAAAAAATTTCGTGGCAACCTTTATTTTCCTATAAATACGCTTTGTTATCGTTACCTGTTTTTAGTGGCAGGGGTTTTTTAACAAAAAATATTATAACAAAACATTTTTTAACAAAAACAGCATTTTTTAACAAAAAAGTTTTTTAACAAAGAAAAAATACAGTGTTTTAACAAAAACACCATTTATTATCAAAAAAACCATTTAATAACAAAAAAAACATTTTTTAACAAAAAATCATTTAAAAAATTAAAAATTTTAACAAAAAAAAACATATTTTCCCATAATAAAATTTTGAACTTTTTACGACGTTTTTGCGTTTATTTTTGTTACAGTTTAGTAATTAATGATTGCAAAAGTAAAATAATTATTTGCTTTTGCGCATTTTATAGTGACGGCCTGAAAGTGTACACAATAATCAAACGAACATCGTGTCTTCATATGTGTCGAAATATTGTGTCTTCACCGAAAATTATGGTGTACACTTTAGGCATGGCAAAACTTTTTGTCGTAAAAACTGGGGTTAGGTGCAAGAAGAATAGGGTTCCTGCGGAACCCTACTATTCTCACTGCAACCCTATTTTTTCTCCTGACAAACTGTTTTGCATCATTTTTTGTCATGTTTATTCTTATATTTTAAAACGAATATACGCTAGCGGTGTGATAGGTCTTTTTTTTAAATTTTTCCAAAAAAATCGATTTTTCGGTCCATTTTTTAAGATTTTTCTGGCGAAGCCGTATGAAGAAATAGAAAGCTGATTTCTTGCTCAGTGCAAATTAAGCGGTTACTTAACTGTGGAGTCTACAGTGGATACTTAATGGGCTTACGCAAAACATTGGGGAAAACAATTAGACAAAAATATACAGTCCAAAAAATCTGGTGGCTTTTAAAAAACCATTTTCACTTAAGCTTGATTAAAACATTGACCTAAAATCATCTTGTATTCTGAATTTTTCGTCAAATAATAAGAATTTTTCTCGTTTTGCACTTCCAATTTTCCTATTTTTCTTTGGTCGACGCAGCAAAGTATCATAAAATAGCGGAAAACCGATCCGATCAAATTGTACCGACCCCTGGACTAGACTCTTATTTATCAATATGCTAGCAGCCTTTGTCTAGGACGATTTGAAATAAGAAATGTCAAAACTAAAAAATAGGATCAATGTTTTAAAGCTAAAGCCTAAAGCTTAAGGGGGTTGTGGGTGTAAAGAATGCATGATAGGAACAAAATAGTTTATATTTTTTCTAGTATCTGTCAATAACAATAATTTATTCTTAAAAATAATGAAATAATTCGTTCGGAGTGTGTATGAGATGTAT